>CM077107.1:4401185-4468661 GCA_039619505.1 Cimex hemipterus | reverse complement strand
CGATATTGGGCATTGTACTGTATTACCCCGCAATTTTTATTGTCTTCCATTTTATTTTTACGCTCCGGCAGCCTCAAAAGCTTCTGAAAAAAGAAATCATGCACGCACAACTCTTATGCAGGCATTAGCAGGCATTCAATGGTAAAATGGGAAAAGGCCTAAATTTCATTGTAAATTCCAACAAATTTGAGAAAACTGAAAAGCGCTCTCCGAAAGGAACCCTGGGGACCCAGTAACTCCTGTAAACTGCTCGAAAGGTTGAGCCTTTGCCTAAAGGGTTGTAAAGTGAGGCAGTCGACCAAAATATGTTTTACTGTCAAAATTATGCGTTCTCCACTTCGCGTACATCGAGGACAAATTGGAAGGTTGTTGCCTATTAAAAGTCTATTATGAATTAACCTGATATGACCTATTCGCAATCTAGAGAGAATTACAAGTTCTTTTCTCTCAAGTTCTTCAGTTGGCCATTTATGTACAGCTGGCTTAATTTCTTTCATACTATCTCTACAGGCATTCCATCTTGCCGCCCACTTTCGTTTGATAATGTTTTTAACATAAGCGACTATATCATCCGGACGGAGAAGAAATTGATCTGTTCTTTGTGGATGATTTGCAGCGTTTCTTGCCTGTTGATCAGCTTTTTCATTTCCAGAAATGCCGACATGACTAGGAACCCAAACAAATACCACATGCTTGTTGAGTATTCTGAATTCACAGAGATATTTGTGAATTTCTAAGATGTAAGGGTCAACCGAGAAATTATTTTTGATTGCTTCGAGACCACTTTTCGAATCAGAGCAAATAATGGCATTACAAATTCCTGACGATTCCTTTATAATGCTCAATGATCTTCTGATTGCATTAAGTTCAGCTGTGTATACGCTAGCCTCATTGGATAAAGACCAGCTGAAGTTATACTCGTCTGCAAATATCCCACACCCTACCCCAATTTCATTTTTAGACCCATCAGTATAAAATACTTTATAATTGGGATAGTTATTTAAAATTCGCAAGAATTCTGCCTTGATCATCAGAGAAGGTGTATCCCTTTTGTTCAATAAGGCCAGATCTTCGATAATTGTGGCAGCGGGTAATGCCCACGGTGGGATATCTAGCAACTTAAAACTCTCAACCGCCGGCAAGGTATTCCCTCCTAATCTCAGCATCTCAGTACCACGGATACCAAGAGGTCTCGTCCTAGTTCTTAGCAATGAGTACATATCTTGGTGAGGGTTACGGAACACTGAAGGATATAGAAGGTGGAAAGGCTTAGACCAAAGTCTAGCAACAAACCTCAGAATTGCCTCCTCCCTGAAAAGTTCCGGTGGAAGGACACCGGCATCATTGCAGAGACTATATAAAGGGCTTGTTCTAAATGCCCCTGTTGCAATCCTAATACCTTGGTAGTAAATTCTATCTAAAGGTTTTAAAGTTGATATTCGCGCTGAAGAGGACCTGCTGCTCCATATCGAAGCTTTGCTCCTAAGTACATGCTGAATATTCTTAAAAGAATGTCTCTATTCGCTCCCCAATTGTAATTGGCGAGGAATCTCATCAGGCCTAGTATTTTCCTTCCTGAATTAGACAATTGAGCTATTTGGGGTCCATCGAAGGGCTTTGTCGAAAGAAACTCCCAAATATTTGACAACATCGACTTCCTTTATTTCAACGCTAGAAAGAAAAAGCCGAGGTGTTTCATGATGTTTCCTCAGTCTACAAAAGTGTACAAATACCGTTTTAGACAAAGAGAATTGTAATATTCCAAATTGAATTTCTTTTTCTTTTCTTTTTTTTTTTTTTTTGTAAGAAAACTTTTTTTATTACACTCAGTACACCCTACTCCCAAATCATCAGTTCTACCACCTATTTGTCGCCATGACAATTTTTTTAATTTTAGTTAGATCATGAAAGTAGTATGCATATCCGTCTGAGCAGCCCAAATTGAATTTTTTTCCATCAAAAAAATAACTTTTCGCCAATAATCTTCATTTTTCAAAATGTGGTTTTCAGCAAATTTGTCTCGGGCCATTTCATGGTGGGGTTTCAGAGCTGGTTTGTGTTTCAGTTTTCTTTAAGTTTTCAGTTTTTTTTTTTTTTTTTTTTTTTTAAGGAATTTCTGAACATTTCAAACAGAAACATCGACACCTGCCTTCTCTGCAATGGCTTTTGCAGTCAAAAAGCTGTTTGAAGCAACGCACAGGATGTGCAATTTGTCTCTTCTGGCCAAGGAAGGAGGTCTTCCAGAGCCTCTTCCATAGTCTTCACCTAGTCATATTATCTTCGATGCCAATGATAAACTTTGTTTTATGCGTTGGGCAATCTCGGCAGCTTATTCCATCTTCATTGAGCAGGTGGATCAACCAGCACTCCTCATCAGAAAATCTTCTTCCTTTGGACATTTTAAAATAACATTGAATTGCTCCAAACAAAAACAGTTATCACTTTACTAAGGAATGGTAAAAAAAAAATACTGAATAAACCTATGGAGTTATAAAATAAATGTAAACAAAATGTGTCTATAATTTTGTCACAGCTAAATCAAAACAATACTTATTGAGATGTACATTTGTATAAGATTATCAGATCAAGCCATTTCCAGAGTTAATATTCTTTTAATATTATGAACATCTAAAGGCAAAAGAAATCATTTTTGACTGTTGAAATCGTAATTTTTTTAACATGTCTATAATTTTGTCACTCGGTTGTAATATTTAAGTAAATGTCTTGACGGGAGTCGACAATGAGTAAAGGAGTTTTATTTAAAAGTTAAATTAAACAATGAATAATTATAAGAAACAAACTGAAATAGAAGGGAAGCAGAATGGATGGATATCAGGGACTGGAGGAGTTCCCTCCTGAGCACTGCAGCTGTACAGCTTATTGTACTATACCCTGGCTCCATTTTTGGGGGAGGGCTCACAACACAAAGTGAACTTGAGCCCCCGTTGTACCAGTGTTCTTCCATCGAAGAAACTCATTTTTGAAGGGGGTTGTGACCAGATTCAGGGTCGCTGAGATCCAGTCCCGCCCCTTCCATTGATGAGTGCCGTGTCAATTTCTTTTTAATTGCGGCCACCGGTCCCCTTAGGAGTCAGAAAAATTCCAGAGGCGACGGTGGGGATCGAACCCACGACCGCGGGGTCTACTAGCCGAGAGTCTGACGCCTTAACCACTCGGCTACCGCGGCCCCCCGCAGAATGAACACTGATGCGGATTTTTTGGACCTTTCAGGATACAGAGTTTAGTGGGGATGTTTGGTGTAGAGGAGGTACAGAATCGGTCCAAGCACACTGCTCCCACTGGCACTCCCGCTCCCATAGAGCAAGCACAAATTCAACTGAAATAATCATAGTAAGCTTACTTTTAGATTTCCATTTTCAACAAACGCTTCTAGTTCCTCCTGATATATGAAGTCTTCAGCTTTTTTTCTACATCCAAAATATAGGATTGTGTCTCCAACAGGTTTTCCTATTAAAAAAAAATTTTGTATTGTTGTTTTTTTTTGTGTTTTTGTTAATTATTGCTTTTACCTTCTTGTTTTGCTAAAGCCCTCTCTTGGATAAAACCACGGAAAGGTGCCAGACCTGTGCCCGGCCCTATCATGATGATGGGTGTATTTGTTCTCGTGGGAAGTCTATGAAAGATTGAATTAGTTATAAATACATATTTCAAAGGTTTTACATGAAGAAACTTACTTAAATTGGGACTTCCTAATAAATATAGGAACTAGAGGAAGCGAGTTGGAGTCGCTTGGGATCTTTTTGCCCAACCAACTTGTCGCTACGCCTTCATTCCTTCGCCCAGTCGGTGTATCGTACTCAACCTTAACTGCCGTAATATGTACACACGTTGGATATACCTAATCAATAAAGTTAAAGTTACAATAAATGTAAGTATTCTTATGGAAATTTAAAAAAAAAACTCTCTGATAGTAAAATAGTACTTTAGAAGATGATGAAATTGAGTAGTAGCGGCATTGAAGTCTTGGTAATAATTCGCAAATATGGTCGAGTTTAGGCTTTACAGATGGCATATCCTCCAGAATATGCACGATGTTACGGTTGTCCTGGTTGATCCATTGGTTGTACATCTGCTTTCCCTCGATTGACGTGCTAGCCATCAATTTGAGCTTTTCGGCCTCTTTTGGGTCAGAAGCGTATTCGGCGAGCTCTTTGAGGATATGCGTGCGAGGGTTGGATGTGATATCGATATAGTAAGTCAAAGCGGTCCTGTAAGAGCAAGGACACGGGAAAGGGTGCTTCTTGCTCGAGTCCTCTAAAATTTCCGTCTATTAGTCAAAATAATACAACACTCAGAGGAAACAATTACCGTCTGTGTTGGTCAGTGTGAAAACTGTATCCAGATTCACATTTAAAAGGTTTCCAAGCTTGTTGACAAGATCAAGATTGTTCATGGGGTAAACAGCCAAATGATCACCTGTAAATAATTAAATATAAAACGTCATAAAATATAAATAAATAACTAGAAATGAGTGTTACCTGTGTCGTATCTCATTTTAGATCCTTCGATATCAAACTCGATGTGCATACAAGATCTATCGCCACCTTTGTGAAGCTCACGATTGACTTTGACTGGAGCTAAATATGGATTCTTGACATCAAAAGGCCTTAAATAAAACAGTTGCAAATTAGTTTTTAACAAAGATAAAAAGAAAAATAGAAATTCTATTTATAAAAATCACATCCAAAATAATACAATGTTAATTTCAACGCTAGGCTATTTTTATTTGGTTCTTTTATTAAAACTTCTCTTTTTTTTTTAAATAAATTTTCTACACACCCAAGAAAATTGTTTCACACTCACAACTATTGTGGCCTTTAATACAAGTTTTCACTAGCTGAGTGAGTACCTGGTTCTGATCGAACCAAACTCTAAAAATGGTCGTAAAAACATATAACAGGCACCAGGGCTGTTCTTGCATTGTAGGCAGTACCATCCCATAAGGTCCAATCATGCTATATCATTTTTGAAACTCTGGATCAAGGTATCATCATGAAGAAAAAAGCAAATTCAGTTGTTACTTCCAAGCTTTCAACCTATTTTAAGACCATAATCAGGCCAAAACAATTTTAAATATGTTAATTAATTACATTAATTCTGTCTACAGATTGACATATTTAAGTTTGTCCTTGAAAACCGACTCAGCCTCAATACTGCCAAGGGCTAAGTCAACTAGTTACAGTTAGTACTTTGATCCAGAGTATTTATGTGTGGATTTTTTTTTCAGATGGATATTGATATCGCTGGTTACCAAAATTCTATCAAACTTCTCGTTTATGGTAGCTTTTTTCGCTAGAAAGTCTACCTCATAATTAAATTATTCTCAAGATGGGCTTGACCCAAATAAAGTGAGAAATTTCCTTCCTTCAGTCTTTTTGTGATATCAAGGATGCCATTTATTAGGGGGTGTTGTCTCAACTAGTGATTCGATTTTTGGACGACTGTCAGAGCCAATAACTTCTGGTTTTGGTCAGTCCCGAACAGCCCTGCTTGAGTTGTAACTTTTAACACAAAATTGAGCCTCTGTTCGGTAACTTAATTTTCCATTGTTTATTTTATTTTTGTTTAATTCTTGTATTTTTTTCTCATGGTGTTATCTCAGTATTAATTATCATTAATACAAGAGTATTTGATTGAAAAGTTTCAATGATAAAATGAAAATCAAGCCTTTTGGAAGAGCTCTTACAAATCGCATGCTCCTCCTTTTACAACTGGTTACAGTGTTTTACCCCTAATGTAAGATAAAATATTCTGTATTAGGAAAAATAGAGCTAGGTAAAAAACAGTAGTGTTTAGTTATTAATATATGCATTATTATTTAAGTCTCTATTTGATGACCATATAAATAATAATGATAGCGTAAAGTGAGATAATTCAGCAAAAAAGAACTAGAAGTTTTGACACCTTTTTATTATTTTTGGAGTGTTTTGTCCCCTTTTCACAAGATTCATTAGTTTTTGTGGTCCGCTTGACCAATTAATATCATTCAATTAAGTAAAGTTTTTTGTTAAGATAAAAAAGTCAGTGTCATGAGCGGTATTCGAACTCGCGATCTTTGGATCTCGGGCACTAACTTCCCAATGCAACCCCACCAAAGGAGGGAAAAAAAAGGTGGGGTTGAGATGGGAAGTTACTCTCCGAGTGGATCGAAGTTATGATCAAGTGGTAGAGTAGCGGTGTATCTAGCCGAAGGTCGTAGGTTCAAATCCCAGTCGTACCGTTGACTTTTTTCATCTCAACTAAAAACCGGAATTAATTGAATTCAATAAGATGGCAAAATTTAAGGATGGACCAAATAAAATTTAAAAATATTTAAAAAAGTACCAACTTCCTCCAATATAAATAATCGAAAGTTTGATCATCCGCTAGAGGGAGGAGGTACTTTTTCAGAGATTTAAATTGTATTTTGGCATGTTTTAGTTATGTTTGACAGTGCAAAAAATAAAGGGAAGTATGAGTGTGTGTGAGCGTATTTTTCTAGTGTTAAGTATAATACACCTAGAACAAAAAAAATTAGTGGAAAAAAATTTCAGAAAAAGTATATATGCATTCTAATCTATTTAACATTTTGTGTGTGCAATAATAAAGTGTTCTTAATTTTTTTTTTTTTTTTCACCTTGTAACTTGAAGTTTTTGGTAATACAAATACTCCCCTCCCTCTACAGCATTTAGTTCAGATTAACAAAAGACCACTGTTCTTTTCTGGCTCAATAATTGACCATTCATTTAACTGAGGTTATGATATAGAAGTCTGACTTACGGTCTTTGGTTTATTAAGGAATGGAGTCTTGCCACTTCGCCAGTATAAACCCTCTCTGGTATGCTGTCGATGTGTTCAGTCAGTTTGTACTGTCTTACAGACACATCTTCACCAGCCCCCTCGATACCAAAATACTCACAGACAGTGGGCCAGAATTTGTCCTTCCAAGTGATGAAGTCATCTTCAATGCTGTTAACAATAGTACAAGGATATATTAATCTATCCGACGTTTCCGAGTTGTGATAAGATAAAACAAAACAGACTTTGCATCGTCGTCGCCGAGGCCGAGTTGGTAGACTCGAGTCCCTCCGAGCTCTTCAAGCCGCTTGTCAACGTACATTGCGACTTCGTTGTAATGCTCGTAAGTCTTGTTCCCAAGCCCGAAAACCTGTGCATAAACCGTTGAGAAAAATTTGAATAAAGCGTTAACTTTTTAAAACTCACTGCATAATTTAAGCCGGTCAGGTCGCCTTCTCCATTTTGCAGCCACTCGTAGAAATCCATCGCATTATCTGTAGGGTCGCCTTCTCCGTATGTAGCGAGGCAGAATACAGCCATTGAATTTGGAATGTTTTTCATCTGCATGAGATCTTCCTACAAAAATAGCAGAGTTGTTTATTATTCATAAACATTCTTACCATATAAATTTATTTATAAGCTGTTATTTATGGTTTACCATATCGTATTCTTCAGGATCTGCGACCATTCCTTTCATCTTGTACCTAATGCCCTCTTTGGCGATACGACCTGCAAATTCTTCACCAGTGCCTGTTTGGCTTCCATAAAACACTATCAGACTCCTTCCACTCGCTTTCAATTTCTTGATAAAAGAGTTGTCTGTATTCTGAGGCATAGAGCTCATCGCCATAGGCCTGGTAAAAATTGACCCATTGAAAAAAAATTCATTTTTCCCACGGAAATAGAAGCTTACTGTATTGTATATGATTTGTCTTTGAGGGACGATTTGCTCTGCCTGTCTTTCATCAGCCACCAAAAGCCGACTCCAGCTAGGGCGAGGAACAGAGCAATGTCCAGAGTCCCGAACAGAGGCTCTTCACTTTCGACTCCCACTTCCTTCAACATTTCTGCTGCATCACCCATGGTTTCTAAAACAAAACAAGATATGATATATCTTCGTGAGGTCAGCCGTGGATACGATGACCAAAAGAATGAAGAGAGACAAGTGGACTTTTTCTTTTAAGTGATTAACTGAACAAAAAGGATCCAAAATCTGGAGAAGCTGATACACATTTTAAATGGATTAGGTAGGCAGGAGCTGGTAAAATAAGAAAGTGTGGCATTGTAGATACTTTCTGGTTATACTTTAATCTATTAACTATTAGAATTATTCTTATTTATTTGTTCTTTTCTTTTTTCTTTTCTCTAATTTTGTATGAATTATTTTTTGGTTAAGTTATTATTTTAGCTGTACTTTGTTATTTTGAATTATTACCAGTCCAGTTGACCAAGTGTACTGCTTTTTTTTAAATATTAATTTTATTTATTGCTTGTGGTAAAGCTAGTTTTAAGATTATCATTACTTATATCGTTATGTACCAATATTTATAGATTTATAATATGTTTATTTTATATACGCGTATTATTATTATAATTTGGATAATTATTACCACTTGCATTTATAAAATTTTTGTCCATGAACACTCTGGATCAAGGTGTGTATGTTCTTGAAGAAAAAAAAAAAATCAAATTCAGTTGTGCCAAGCTTTCGACCATTTTACAGGCGAAAATTTTCATGAAGACTCAGAACATTGCCAAGGACTGTCCCAGTCCACAATCCTGTACAGTGTTAGGTCTGAGTCGGTCTTCAAGAAAATTTTTAAAAAAGTTAATTAATTAACTTGTAATTAAAAACTTAAGATTGGCCTTAGTGATGAACTTAAAATAGACCGAAAGGTTGTCAGTAATAAATGAAATTATTTGTTGTTATTTTTCTTCAAGACCACATCCCCAGTGTTCATGAGCGAAAAGGTGTTAGGCATTTCTAAAATTGAATAGTTTTCTATAGTAGTAGTTCTATGGTTTAGTATAGTAAATTTACTCTCCCAAGGAAATTTCAAAGATCTGGCAAAATTTTACGAGCCTAACTGTAAGTTGAACGAACATACGGCAAAGTTTATAGTTGTTCTAAACCAAACGAGTGAAATATAATACAATTATATTTATCTACGAGAAAGTTAGTTGGAAATGTTCTTTTACTTTCTTAATAGTTACGAGACAATTACACGCCCCGTCGAGGTATGCTACCGATTTAACGGCACTGTTAAGTAAATTCGTCAAAACTACTAACAACAAGTAAACAACTAATAAAACACGCGCATAAAATGTTTACACCGAAAAAGATAAAATTGTTTGTTAAATAAATATTTTATCGTGACTGTCCGTTTTCACGGCGAAGATAACTGTCCTCCACCGATATCACTGTGATTCTAATTTTGCAAATAATTGTCGTGTCAAGAATCTCTACAAGGATCTTAATTGACGGAGCAATCTTTTAAACCGTTTTTTATCATAAGGTTGTGAAAAAAAAGCTGGGGAATTTTATTGATCGTAAAATATCAGCAAGACATGTGACAAATATTCAATAATAATAATTTCAAGGCGACAATAATATATGCAATATTTAAACGGACATGAAAAGGTACAGACTTAAAAGTTATGAAAACCAATACAGCAAGAATCTCTTCAGAATCCACCTATATACATACTAGATTTTCCTAGATCTTTGTACAATTTTCCGCTTAAAATCTCTTAATTTTTAATACAACACTAACTGTTAAGTTTTAAAATTGTCAACTCCTTAATGACAAATCGTTAAATGAAAAACGCCGATGGTTCAATATTTTGTGTTGTAGGCAGATGGATCCGTAAATTCTTGCTGTTCGACCTTGGTATAACAAGCGTTTCGGCCTTATGCAACAATCTGTTCTAGACAAATCACAATCCGGCAGAGTAGTTAATAATGACAGAAAAGAAAAAACTTATAATTTAATAAAACTTAATTGCCCTGGTATTAAGTTTTGCATTTAAAATAAGTAGGCCAAAGAGTTCAGAAATGTTTATTTATCAAGTTCCCAACACGCTCTACACTGCACAAAAGCACGTACATTAATTTATCGACATCCTCGCCAAATATTTTCACTACCACAACCCACGAACAATTTTATTCGTTGCAATTTAAGCGTTTTTAAATTTCATTTAAGATGCATTTATATTGAAAAGAACGTGGATAATTTATTTAGCGTTTTTAGCAGAAACAGACACACGTATTCATGGTGAACCGGCAGCGGGTTAATTATTGAGTCTCCTCCTCACTGACGGTGGCACGGTGACGAAACGCTCTTGAGTAATTCAGCAAACCCGCGAGTGAAAACGGACCCAATTAGTGACAACCGATTCTCTCTTTCAAACTCTTCCACAAATATTTTTATCATTTTCACTTTTAACTAGACTGAAACGACAGAACTGAACCAAAGATTTGGTTAACTAAGAAGACTGCAAAGACCACAAATCAGCTATGACTGTAATAAACACACTTCAAATCAAACCGTGCGATTACCTAGGCCGATAAAATCAAACAAATAAAGCAGAAAAAATTCACCAAACCACAGACACATGAATCTTTTAAATACTGCATGAGAATTGTCTCATTTAGCTGGTTGGACAAAAATTAAAGCAAATCACCCTCCAACAAAAACTATTATTAACATAAACAAAGGAGATCCTCTAAAAGTCCAAAACGTAAATAGAGACAGAACAGCTTAATTAATTCTATACCCATGACTCCTAGGCATGAACAGGATGTTTGAATTTCGCAAGAAAAAAAAAACTTTCAGATAAACCTGGGTACCAAAAAAGCACCAAATGCAGTGTCATTGACGGATCTGGAACGTAAGAAGGAATTGTCACCTTCGAAGTCAGCAGCGGGGTGCTGTTGGGTAGCATGGTACTGTCACGTCGTTCGAGACCTCAGATCCAAATACTTGAAGCCCATGACAAAATACTCCAGTATCTTTAAAGATGATTCACGCGATTGAGAGATGCACTTAGTTTAATTTTAATAGATTCTAAAACAAGGACTGTCATATCGGGATAGGTACAGAAAATAAGGAATACACTCTACTGATTCCAAGGACATGCAAGAAGGTAACGAGGAAGCCCATGCCCTTGCCACAAAAGGGCCCCTTCTAGGGAATCACATAATCAACCAATTTTAGACTAGACAAGACGAAAGTGAGAAAACAGTTTAATTCACACATTGTACATAAACAACCTAAGAAGAATTTAGCGAATTTGGTAAGGAAAGAAGCAACAAAATGCATCAAAGGAAGCAGGAAAACACATCTAATTCTAACAGGATTCTTAACAGTGCACTTCTTATTGGATGGTCATTTGAAAAAGGTTGGTATAATCCAACCCGGTACAGGATTTGTAGGAGAGACACGAACGCATCAACCAACAAACTGTGGCACTGTGATGTATAGTAGAATCAATCAAAACCGGGCCTACTAATCAAATTTCTTGATGAACTATAATTAGCCCTCTATCCGCCATTTTTAAGGCCATACGACGTTTTGTTTCTTGTTAGGCAAAGAAATTAAGAAAGCTTAAAAGAACTAAAGCTTGCGATGAAAATGGATTGTGTATGAAAATAAACGTCAGTCAGGCCAGTGGTTAATGCCGATGAGAAGACATGCCAAAACTAATTTTACACCCAAAAACCAATGATAGAGTCATTATTTCTCCTTTTTGCCTACTGCGTCGAAATTGGCCGAGAGCATCAGAAACTCAGCAAGAAACCAACGTCAATTGGTAAATCGAAAGACCTCGAAAACGGCAAACATAATTATCATTTCATATAGTCAGGCAGTTACCAGAGCATTAAGCTCAAAGATGGTGTTGAATTCCAAAACTAAACTAAATTAATTAATCTTTTTAAAAATATAATTCCTACTCACAATAAGTCGTTGTCAATGATCCGGTTTTCGAGCCTACAGTTCATCATCAGGTTGAAGGAGCTCTACAAGTAGTAGCAGTACTACAGTCTGAGTAGGAACTCCACCATTTATCATTTCTACCGAATAAACTTATATAAAAGAGCGGACGCCATTGCAAGAAAAGGGGCCGTTATGCCGTTGATATGCTTTTTGTAATAGAGAGATCCACATTATTAGTAAGCGTATTGAACAAGAAGTCATGGCAAAAGGAGGAAGCAATAGAATTGGACTGGACACAGACAATCGAAAAACCTGGCAAGATTTGAAAAGAGACAAGAGAATGCACCGAGGAAGCAGGAATAACGCCGAATCTAGCAGGACTCCTATTAGGATCCATCGGTGGGCTGTGATGTGTAACACTGTGTAAGTATAAAACGGGAAAACAATATCTTTTAAATGGCGCAGAACGCCAAATCACGAAGAATTTTTGTACCTCACTTGTACATAGGGAGCAGAACTGAGGGTACCATGAAGCCACTAACCAACAAGCTACTCCAGTCCCTTACTACATCTCTAACCCCACTATCCACTATCCAATCTGACTTGGGGTAAGAAAATGATTAAGACAAGAATATTATTGTGATATTTCTGCTATAACCTGTGGAATGATGATTCAGAAATTTGTCATTTTCGTCTGGTTATATTAGCTTGTGTGGTCTGTCCAATGCGTTCGGCATTCTCTCGAAAGAATTTCATATTTTTCCAGTTTGATCATCTACTCTGAATTGTTGAGCCAATGACATCTCGTCTTTCCTCCCTGGTGAAATTCAATGGTCTGTATGGTATAATCGAATAAGGATTAGGGACAAATAGTTTTCCTTGTCCTATTGTTCATACCGTGATTCAATTCTCCTTTTTTTTTTTTTTTTTTTTTAATTATGCGACTTCTTTTTACGAATTGTAATTTGTTTTATAATTCCCTGCTATCGTTCTGTGTTAGAGACCGATTAAGAAAATGTATAACTTTCCTTGGCTGTTTTCCCACAGCCTTTTCAAATCTATGTCATTAGTGTTAAGTACATTCCCAACCGGTTTACGATTTTCGTCTCATGGGCCTGTACATCATCGTCATCAACACCAGCCATCCTTGACACCCGTCATTGAGCTGAGAGTTATCAGTTTTTTTAAATATAAATCAAACGATCGTTTTGGCAATTTTAAGAAAGAAAATTTAACAGTATAAAATATTTTTTGATTAATGATTGAGTTATTAATTATAAAATTATGGTTCTGTTTAACAAACTGGTTTTGTAGTGATCCGGATTTCGGGCATTATCAGATTATGCAAATAATGATATGCAATCTCCATGGAAAACATACTTTTAGATTACTTCCTAGGACCAATCCTGACTCTTCTTCGATACCTCAGACAAACATTCTTGCATCCTTTGCCGATGTCAAAGCAATGCTTTCTTCCCCATCCTGCAATTGTCTCGGAAGAGCTCCACGAACAAATAGCCAAATGGAGCGAAACAGTCGCTTCGGACTACTCTATGAACTACTTGGACGCAAAAATCCAACGACGATCAAAAAAAACGAACTGACATACAAAACACTACTGAAACCGATTTGACCTCATGGACTACGACTATGAGACACCGCTAAGCCTACCATATCTAACCAATTCAGTCTTTCCAATTTAAAGTCCTCAGAATCAATGTTACATTCTAGTATTACTAGCCTTGCTTTGATCCCAACCCTACCATTGCTTCAGAGGAGCTCCGGCCATATGTTCAATAAATAGCCGAATGAAGCAAAACAGACATTTTGGACTACTGTATTACTAGTTGAACGAAAATCTAACAAGCCGTCAACAAAAAAAGTGACACTATACTAAGCACTACTGAAACCGATATGGCCATATGGACTTGGACTATGGGATACACTACGCCCTACTTATATCCAGCGCATTCAGACCTCAGAATAATTTTCAACGCTCTACACGAGTACTGATAGTCCATATGTCAACCTTGCTTTCTTTCTGATCCCGATTCTACAATTGCTTCGGAAGAGCTCCAGGCATACGTCCAATGACTAAGCAAACTTTTGAGGATATAGATTAGTGAAAACAAATGCGCCCATGTAGGCTTTACCCTCCGAAGCAAAACTACTAACGCGATATTTCTCAAAAGCATTTCTATCCATAAAATTTACTGAGCACCTTGGATTCCATCTTGTCACGCTTAACCTGGAACCGACATATAAAAATAAAAAAACGAGTACTGAACAGGACGACAGGTTTCGAACTACTGTATAAACAGCTTGATCGAAAACCTACGAAACCGATTTGGGAATATGGTCTTGAAAACAATTATTTCAAACTTATTCTTATCATTAAAACTATATACAATTGTGACACTTCCCCAGATCATAAATTAAAAAAAGTAAAAAATTTATTTTTTAAAAAAATATTTGAATTCTGAATTGATTTCTTTCTGAATTGTTCTTTTTTAATTGAATTTCCTCTTAAAAGAAGATATACAAAAAATAAAAGCCCTGTTCATATCATTGGAGAGCCGATAATCAAGACCAATTGACTGACCTTGTTCTTGACATTGGCCAATTGCACAGTCAATTCTGAATACTTGCACACATCACAATCCTTTGTAGAAAATCCCTACTGGGTTTTAAAGCAGAAAAATGATTTCATGTTCCATTATTATTTAATATGTATAACTTTTGTGTTTAGGATAACCAGAAGTTCAACTTTGTATTCTGAAAGATTGTTTCAATTTCAAATAGAATTTGTGTAGCTTACGAACGTGACAAAGTAATGTTAAGTATTGAATTTTAAATCAAATTTCAGAAAATTGCGGATGGTCCAAAAACCCGAAAGCAAAGGCTAGTGGAGTCGACAAAAAATTGATGCGAGCGGCGGATTATGCAAGTAAAAACTCTTAAGATAAACGGGTTACGTACAATGTAGATTGCTTATCACTACCCGTCGAAATCTTTGATTGTTCCCAGTTATGAATTATATGTTGGAACATTAAGAAAATTAAATCATAAACTCATTGGGCCTACAATCTATGACCGAAGCTATTCAGCAAGTATGGATTTTCCTACGGAACTGTGATTAATATGAAATAAAATAACATATAATTTTATATATTGCCACCTATCAGAGGAGCATAACGTTGTGTTATTCTCTTGTCGAAAAAGGCAAAAATTTTATGAAATTAATGCGAACATTGTGAATCAAAGTATGGTCTTGAAGAAGAAGAATGCAAATTTAGTTGCTTTAACCAAGTTTTTCGATACAGGCCCTCACAGTGACCTTAAAATAGAAAAGGTTGGCATTAGCTGGATTGTTGGTTTCTTCTGTTTCAAGTTCGACCCAGAGTGTTCTTAAGTAAAAAAGTGGTCGATACTGCTATATTTGATAGTGATTAGCATTTTAAGAATGCACATTCTTTTATTCATCTCTATATATATAACTAATCCAAATCACTTGTGACATTGAGAGTGGTCATGCTAGAAAAATGTAACGTCAAACCATGTCAAGATCAAGTGAGTTAAAACTTTTTTCAAGAAAACCTTCGATTCCTCCCCTCTTTAAACAAGAATGGCACGGGTCCTTTTTATTTTTCTGCCTGCCCCGGGAAAGGACTTAATTTATGGATTAAGCCAAAACCAAGATGGCATCTAGAAACGTACGAAGACAATCAATGTACCAATGAACCCAGCAGCATTCCAGAGGTCGGATATAGGTGAGGAAAAGGACCGATACAACCATGATGGGAAAATCCTTACAATAACCGGTTTCTGTCACGGAAATAAAAGTGTTGTTCCAGTTTGCTTTCAACGCAGTTGCTATAGAACCATTATTTATTATTATTCAAGCCGCGTCAAAGTCATTAGAATTTCCGACACATAAGCAAAAAAGAGTAAGGATGAAAAGTCAATATCGTACGTTGAGTAAATTGTATGTATGTAATTGCAATGTAATCAATGTATGTATGTAATATACAATGTAATCAAGTTGACATTTTCTAATCGTATAAAGTACTGAAAACTGAAAAATTGTTTGATAAAAATTAACTAACAAAATTACAGATCGCTCTGAATGAATCGTGGTGTGTGAAAGTAATTTATTAGCGTAAATGTAGAGGCTATTCCCAACTACCGCGAGGAATATCAAATATTCTAGGTAGTGTGAATGTAATTTATTAGCGTAAACGACTTATCCCCAACTACCCCGAGGATATCGAGTATCTGGGGTAGTGTACATGCTAACCAGACATGTTTCATCTTTTGTTTTAAGTGGATCTATGTTATTTTATCTACAATTGACGCGGATCTGAAGTAGCATTAGAGTAAAGAAAAGAGACGGTTTCAGTCGTAATTTGTGTGAACATAACTTGCATGCAGAAAAGGAAAGACAGGAAGAGAAAAGGAAGAAAGAGAAGGCTGGCTAAAAGTAATCAAGCACAATGTCAGTAGTTGTATACTAATAGGTAATAAATAAAAAAAAAGGACACATTTTCTACCCAATCAGGCTTAGAAATGTATAATAATGTGATTAATCTGCTATAAGGAATAATATATAATATAATAATTGCAAAGTTAAAGTGGTATATAGTTTACATTAGTTAATGTCTGTGACAAGTTATGCGCGCCTGTCTTACACGACTAGAAACCTGTTAAAAACTGACGTTACTGAATTACGAATAAAATAATAATCTTCATCCATTCATGTACTATAAATTAGAGGAAGGTTGGACAGAGATAATAAGAACCGAGAAAGTCATCGCATCAAATGTACAGCGGCACCTCTCTTCCGCAAAATATTTTAATAAAATTTAAAATGCAAAAATTCAAATCGAAAATTTGAAAATTACAGACAATTTTACGGCCTTCGGGATTCCTCTTAAACCAACAAAATCTTATCTATTATGCAATTTGAATTTGTACCGCCTCGAAAGTCAGTGATTCAGATAATAACGACAAATCGCTGATAACGATACTTATATTCAACAGAAGCATTTGTAAATACATATGGAAATTAAATGAGATCTGAAAATAATTGGAGATACGAGTAATTTTACGTAAGTGAACCGAGACGAATTCAACACTACATAATTAAGTGTGGCCAGGTCTGTTGTAACGAAGGTACATGCCATTCATTAATAAATTATTCTGTTTCTGTAATGGAAAACAATATTGGATTTTGTATTTTGGTCGTTTCCGATCGTTTTGGCTTGGCAGTCCTCGCTGTTTTGCTACCACATTGACCAGACCAAACTACACGTATTCCCTCCGCGACCACACGACAGCAATTCGTGCTTTGGTTTTATTTAAATTTATCAATGAAATTTAGTTTTCCTAATATTTGTCTTATAAATGTACCGTATTCAATGAATTGGAATCTAGTAGATTAGAGTTGTGGTGATGACCACCACGAGTGGACTCCATGAGGCTCTAGTACGTAGTAAAGACTGGTCGATAGAAGGTACTGCATTTACTTTAATCATATACCTCCTTGGCAATATTATATATTTGGTATTTCTTTACCAAATATAATCAAGAGCAAAGAGTTGCAGGATAACTTAAAATGTGTGGTACTTAATGACCGTTAAATAATTATAACTTAAAATTGTTATTAATGATCCCGATTGGTTCTTGTTTAGAGAAGAAGAAAGGAAATTCACAAATCGACTCACCCAGCTAAACGGTCGACGTGTCGAGATGGCACGGAGGAAGGGTCCTGCGGACGGTCACCTTTGAGAAGGCTATCAATCTGTCATAACCCGACCTATTATAACTATCGTCCCTAGGAGTTTTTCAACACACAAACTGGAGCCTCGTCCGTATAAGACTGACGCGGCACGGCCGTGAACCGTTTCGACACTTCGACGGAGTGGGGCAGTGCGTCGCGTTTTTTCGCCCCATCAGCCGCAGTGATTCAGCAGAATCGACCCTGGCCACAGGAAAGCGGTAAGTCGAGCAGGATTCTTCGCGAATCCGAAGGGGGGATAGAAAATCAGAAAGTACACAGATGAAATTAAATCATTTTGTTTAATTGAATTGTCAGTCTTCCTGATTTTTTTAAGTTGAAAACCAACCATTTTATCTGAAAAGGGACGCATTTTTCCTACGTGATTTTGAACGAATAAACATTTCTCTTATTTAAGTTTATCTGGATGAAAATTGCAATTCATCCTGTAGAATAGTTATGTAACATAAATGTATAACGTACAATCTATTAGGGTCAAAAGAAAACAAGTTTATGTAATGTTAACATGTTTTGAACTGGAAGTAGCAGTAAGAAATCGCAGTGAAAGTGCAAAACTTGCGCAGCGGAAGCGGCCATCCTGGAGGACCAACGCTGATAACTAACAGATCGGGATCGCCCTAAGAGAAGCGAAGAAGTGCCAAAATATCAAAAATTCAATCATTTTTTTTTCGGATAGACTAAGTCTCTTGCTATCCCCCAAAGTGCTAGCAAACATCAATATCCAACGACCTCGGCAATCAGGAAATTGGCACTTGATCTGTTGATCAGAAATAGTACTGTCTACTAGGACACAGCAACAATCCTTACAACAAAGTAGATCTACTTGCAGAGTTCAATATCTGGAAACCCTTCACGGATACCTCGAGCATAATAGAGATAATAACGTCCATACCCGAAAAGTGTTTCGGCTAAAGTGGTAAAGGCGTTAAACAATATGTTTAACACTTCAAGGGGTGTTACTATGCGGACAACTAATCCATGGTTCAGCAAAGTGAACAGACCCAAGAGATTTTTTTACCGCATTATTTCGATTCCGTTTTAATCACGACAGGCTGCAGCAATACCTACATAAAAAAGATTAATAGACAACGAAATATGTCCATGTGATATGTTTCAATGCCTGACGCTAAACACGCCATCCCAGCATGCCTATGCAGCTCCAATGGAAGAGATGATCTCTTCATATGTTTAATAGAAAAGAAGTGCCCATTACCACTTTCGGTTGAGATTGATGATTGATCGGATTTAGATATGGACTTGCTTTACAAAATTGTGCTTGAAAATAACAGAGATTAGCGACGTTGATCAACATGAAACTCCCAAAACCGCATATTACCCTAAATATCATATTTCTTGAAATACGCGGCTTTGAGTATGGTAGTGTAAAACTTACATTTTATCAATTTTAAAGGGACAAAACAAAATATTCAAATGTACCTGTAATTAGGTTAGTTAATAATATTTCAAAAAAAACTGTTTTGCTAGCTAAGGCAGTCGAAATACCACTACGTCTGCAAATACAATTTCTGGCGAATTATTTGACGATCCCATTTTATTTTATTTTACTTTTCGACGTATACATAATTCTGTAAAGCATGAATTCAAACGTCATGTTATGACCTGTAGATTATTTCAAACGCTAATTAAAACGGTAATAGAACGACTATAGTTTTCAACTAGCAATACTCGCAACTCAGTACAACTTCAATGATTACGACATTGCCACCGCCCAATATATAAGTGTACAGTCTACAAAGTGCAAACAGTTTTTGTTGCAAAATGGAAAAGGCACGGATGCTAGAATAGATATTATACAACCAAAAAAAAAAAAAAAAAGTATAAGTGAATTACACCCTAGCCAAGCCCTTGGACTAAGCCTCCCTAACGATTTTCCACGCTTAAGTCCATGCATGTGCACATGAATTAATACAGAAAAATATGAAAGGTGCGCAGATATAAACACTCTCAAGCAGCCATTATTAAATTGTTTTCAACTCAAAATTGTCTCGGAGCGTCTAAATTGCCTAATGGCTCGAGAAAAGCTCAACAAGATTACTATAAAATGGATCCCGGGCATGATGGTATTTATTAGAAGGAAAAGGCTGATCAACTAGCCAAAACCCTCTCCTACTTGGTATCAGAACTACGACTAAGTACTCCAGAGTATTAGAACTGGAAAAGTGGATTAAGAAAGAAAACTCAAACGGTGGGCGAATAATCCAGGTGTCAGGCCAGGTAAGATTTATAAATATCTCATAACGGAAAGCGAAAGAAATCCTCTATCTCTGGCGTACCGACGGTACGATCGGCCGCCGGATCGTCTTAACTATTTTCTTAAACTGATGGTTAACAAATTCAACCCAGAGGCTGATCGTGGCCGTACACTACCTGCTGCGTCTCGACCTACTTTGACTCATTGAAGTGGCGTCCGTCGGTACGCCTGAAAGAGAGGATTTCTTTCGCTTTCCGTTATGAGATATTTATAAATCTTACCTGGCCTGACACCTGGATTATTTGCCCACCGTTTGAGTTTTCTTTCTCATTCTTAAGGTGATAGTTAACACTTTCAACCCGGAGGCCGATCGGCCGTACACTACCTGCAGCGTCCCGACCCACTTTGACTCATTGATGTGGCGTCCGTCGGTACGCCTAAAAGAGAGGAGCTCTTTCGCTGAGGAAATAGATGCCATGTCCTTCGCTATGTAAAGCGTTAGCCCGTTTATGGAACAGCCACTTCGGTTGGACATTTCTGACAACCAACGAGATCTATGAAGAGGCAACAAAGGAAGTGCTCAGTTTTATAAGGGAGAGGGCACTTTCCAAGGTATAGCTATAAATTATAGGGTTCAATAACAGTTCTGTTTAGGAGCAGTGGATGAAAGAATGGTATTCTGCATCACCTTTTCCGTTGTTGTGCCTCCGCCGCAATTGACCGCTAAGATCTTTTTAAAGGAAATTAAAAATATTGAAACATTTTATTTTAGGTAATTCCTATAATAATAATTAAGAGTATAAATATAAAGCTTGTATTAATTACAAAACTGAGCCCTGTTTAATAAACAACTTGGTACGATGTTACCACCTCAGCATGCAACTCGTATTACTAATACTACTACATATAACACATCATCATACCACTTATGGTTAAGACACTATTAGACGTTTAATGCAGGCTGCATATTTGATCAAGTCAACTTGTTTATTCGACATATAATTTAATTAATCTTATCACAGAAGATAACTTAAAAGAATTATTTTTGCTTAAATATTAAATTGAACGTCACGAACTACACTCAACTGAAAAAATGTAGTAACCTACATCGTTATCAGTACCGCTGTCTACGCTGATAAGAAAGACAAAAGTGACCATTTAAAAAGATATTTACTCAGATTGTTTACGATTTGTAATGCGTAAGGAGCGCCTAAAGTCCAGAATCTAATTCAAATTAAAAATTAACACTTATGATTAGGCAACATGCAAAATCATTTAAACAGAGATAAAATGAAAAGAATATCACCCATTTTATTCTGGGTTATCGTATCTCTTTCCTTTGAGAGAAAAAAATCATTTAGCTCATTTAAAATCCACAGTTCATCTCAGTTGAGGATCGATTTAATACATACATTTGCCTCTATTTTCCGACCGAAAGGATCATGTTATTTATGTGCAACGTTCATAAAAGAAAAAAGGAGGGATTTTTTTTTTTTTTGTTGAAACTTTTCGGTTTTGGACTGGTTGTGTAAAAGAAAATTGCTCTTAATTCCGAGTTCATTGTCAGTTTGACTCCGTTTTGACATGTCTCATTGTCCTAAACCATTGAATATTTAGCTGCTTCTATTCATCATTCCAGACTTATTATTTATGAATCCCTTCTATCATTTCCCGTGGGGGATGGATTCGTAAAAATGGATGAATCGTGACCGCCGGTCTTAAGGGGCCACTGAACAACAAACACAAAAATTTTTTAACAGCCCTACATAGAAAATGTTTTAAAAAAGCAATCCAGATTTTTAGTGTTTGTAAAACGTGCCCTTTACGAAAATTACACTTATTATGATTCTGTGCCATTTTTCAAATTTGAAATAGGTTTAGTAGCCTCGTTAACTCCTTAAAGTTCAAATTGAGATATTTTTCCCTGAGGACAGGGGGTCATTTAAACGTAAAAGTTTAAAGAGAAAATATAAAACCATGTCACCTATAATAAATTTATAAAAAAGTACAAAAAGGAAGCTGTTGGGCGTAAATGGCCGATTATTACAATTTTCTTAAAATCTCATATCTCGTAATTTTATTATTAGTGTTATAAAGTTTCTTAGTTCTTCTTTTTCTTTCTTTAGTTTCTTCCTACGTTTAATGCTTGCTACGCAATCCCATCACCATCTTCAAAAATCTAAATTTTTATAAAGAGAATATTTTTCTGTGCTATCAATTCAAGCAACAAAACTATCATTATAATCTCTTTTTAATGCTTTCTGCAGCTCATTGAATATAGGTATCTTACAATTATGAACATTTTCTCAAAGTATACTAACTTTCTGAATTTTGCACTGCCACCTCCTTAATCCAACCAGTATTAAACCGGGTATTTCACAAGTAGCCAGATTTGGATATCTGGGTGAGGCCATAGACAGTACTCTGACCACATAGTCACAGCTTAATTTGTTTTGTTTTTTAAAATGTAAACAGTTTCTATATTCGTCTCCAAATGTTAGAATGCCGTCGGAAACCAAGGCGGAATTCTTTAGAGCTCCTTTAATAAAAAAAACTTCAACTTTATAGTAAGATAATTATTTAGAAATCGTGAGGTGCGGTCTGGTGTGATATAGGTTTCAGAAAAACATTTTCTTTACCGTGTCGACGTTCGATCTTTATTGAGATCTTTTTCAGGGCCTGGGATTTACAAACAATACCGACACATTTTTTCCCTGCGTCGGCTCTTTTCACTACAAATAATTAATCAACCTCCAACACCCAACCACACCCTGAGCTTATTAAAGACTGGTGCAAAATGTGAGATGACCACCTACAAAGTTAGATCTTGTACAGATAGACGTAATCAGATTACAAAATCTAATAATTGGAATTTCTAGGTACATTGTTAAGTACCTAACTTGAGCTGAAGTCGCTAACTACGTATTGCTAATGAACAGTGGAGGGCAGGGCAAGACTTTTTCAATGTAGGTATCATCTCACATTTTGGAGCATAGTTTGATAAGCTCAAGTTGTGGTTGGGTGTTGGAGGCTGCTTGGGTAGGATTCGGGTCAGATGGCAGAATTGCAGTCATCCGCATAGGTCATACCAATGATGGTGCTGGGATATATAGGAAATTCAATAGTATAAATGGTGCACAGGATGAGACAAGAATGCTCCGTTGTGGGTTGGGTGTTTGTATTGGTCCTGAACCTCACTCTGAAGCAGTGTTCCGGCATACAAAAATACGCAAGGTTTTTATCTGCGTCTTCGTTATGACCTTCATAAATGTTTTAGTCAATAAATAATAGTTTTCATACGGAACCTCTTGTCTGCTGGTCCGTTGCGGCTGGGTCTATGGGTCCCGGGACTCATCTCCCCTGTGAGCGCTAATAACGGCTAACACCTCACCAGTAAAGTAAAAACAACTTTAAAAAAATAAAAACCCTCCTTGCTTCTCCTTTTTCAATAAGCAATAAGTTACAACGGCACGTAATTTTCAGAAGACAAACATTTAATTCCACACGTACGTAACCACCGGAAAGTCGGCACTACGTGATCAATATGTAAATATAAAATCGGACGGAGTGTTTTCGAGTGCCCATTAATTTAAATTAATAGTATATAAACGGAAAAGCAAAGATAACATTGTTGAAAGGAAGGCATTTATTTTAATATCAGTGAGAGTTGAGTGTTTTTCACATATTTTCTTATCATTTATTACCCGTCATAAACAAAACAAATATTGTTATTAGAAAGTTGTTTGTTTTTATATTTCGAGAGGAACATTTTTCATGAATAAGCAAGGTACGGATTGATGAAATTTGTTAAGGTACCGTTAAGAACAATTGTTATTATATCCTGTAAACCTTGTCAGGTAAGGCCAGTGCTTTTAAGTTCAAGAGCGCTTGTTTGAAATTGCGACCCAGATTTAAGTCTATGCTTTTGACCTTCGCATTAAATTCAATTGAACCTGAAATTCCTAAAATGGACTCATAAAACAAAAAACCAGCAGTGAGCGCGAATCGTTCGCCTATTTTAATTGCCATTACCGCTGATGTAAAACCGGATAAAGTTAGGCCGGCAGTGCCTGGAAATGGGGTTAAAAACGTTTCCGGCCGGTGGTTCTGCTGCGTAATGCTTACACCAGGCAATTTTTATGTTAATGCTATTAACACCTCTCATTAATAACGGTAATTTATGAAAATAAATAATACTTCTACTACCAAAACAAACACAAAGACGCAATAATTATAAAATTCTAACTATTTTATAAGCCGTAAATAATTTAACAACATTTACTGCAGCAGGCAGCCTGTACCGTTGGAAGAGCATTCCATTGTATTAAAATAATAGAGTATTACAGACCATTAATTTATTAGTTTGATAACTATTAATATTATTGGATTAAGTTAATATTAAAAACAACTTAGAAATGTTAAATGGTGGAATGTTTTGTTGTGTCTTTATAAAATTAATTAGTTCCTATTCATAGTTAGTACAATCATTATGTTAGGTTGGTTTACTGCAGGTTGCAGTAACAGTATTATGACTAAGAACAGTTCTTATTGAAAAAACGCATGTCTTAGATCAAATTAATTTAATTTGGGATTAAGTAGTACTATGAGTAGTACTACTAGGGAACGTGACTGGTCACTCAACAATGAGTCAAACTATTTGGCGTCTTGACCAAAACCTACTACGGAGATAACAAATTAACCACGCAGGAGCCAGTTGTGAAAAAGCAATTAACATAGTAAAATGCAACTTATTTGCTTTTTGGGATAGGTAATTTGGAAATTGCTTCAAGTTTTTCAGGGTTAGGACGGAAGCCTTTATCAGATATTATGAGTTACGGGTCCATTTCTATTTGGTGGAATCCTAAGCCAGATATTGCGAAATTTCATGTCTACTCATACCAAATTTTGTTAGGATGTAAAACCATGCAGAAACTAGGCGTAAAAATAGACCTTAACAATAAAGTTCTTTCTTACGATGGTGGCGCGATTCCATCGAGATTCTCTTTCGAGCCACCAGAAGTAAATAATAAATATTTTAAAAATATAAGAAAAAATATAAATGTCGATCCCAAGAAGAACGATGTGATTTGTGATGAATCCAAGCAGGTAATGGCCATTTGCCCCGAACTTATAGACATCGACAAAACAAGCACTTCTATGACTATGCCGACACATTGCTGGCAAATTGCCCCGAAAAGTCGAAAGCTGTAGCTTCGGAAGAAAGAAGGGAAGAAATACCCGAGCTAATTAGAACGGAGTATATGAACTCCGAAGAAAAATTTAAAAAAATAAAATTATTAAAGGAATACCCTGAAATAATAAAAAGAGAAAACGATAGACTAATTCTACAAATTTACTAAAGCATAAAGTATTAACCACTGATGACAAACCAGTGTATTCCAGAAATTATAGGTACCCCCAAATGTACAGCAAAAATTTTCAAGTAGAAATTGACAAATTGCTTGAAAATAAAATAATTCAACATTCCAATTCGACTTTCAATAGTCCGATTTGGGTAGTACCTAAGATAAGCCGACGCCTCTGGACAAAGAAAAATTAGAATGGTAATAGACTACAGAAAATTAAATAATAAAACTGTAGAAGATAAATTTCCATTACCAAACATTGAGGATCTTTTTGGTAAAATAGGCCGCGCGTCCTAATTTTCGGCAATAGATCTCGCCCGAAAGGGACTGAGA
Organism: Cimex hemipterus; assembly: GCA_039619505.1. Classification (NCBI taxonomy): domain Eukaryota; kingdom Metazoa; phylum Arthropoda; class Insecta; order Hemiptera; family Cimicidae; genus Cimex; species Cimex hemipterus. The sequence goes on along the minus strand of CM077107.1, from coordinate 4,443,217 downwards.
GATGGAGTTTATTTGATATTCGGAGGGCTGCCTTTCGATTCTTTGCCGAGTTCTAAAAAATGGTCAAATTTTTCTGTCAATCTGTGGATGCTGTGTTATAATCGGTTAATTCTGTCTCTCGAGACATGTTTTTGCCTTTACGCGGTGTGTTAATTCGTAGGAGACCTCAACTCTGATATTCGAGGTTTTCCCACCGATCGCATAGAGACTGTGTTCAGAGAATCGTGTTTAATGAATGGTCTTGGCCTATTAAAAGAGGTGATCAGGATCGTGGTCTGGTTTTTTGAAGTGTTGACCATGATAATTATTGGAGTGAAATTTGTGTCTGTTGTCAAACGTAGTGTTAATGTATTTGGATTGATTGTTGTTATGATGAAAATGTTTAGGACCATTAGAGAAAGCTTGTACATTCGAGAGCAACAAAGAACATTTATTATACATTGTGCTTCTTGCACCATTCATAGACTCGGGGTTAAAAATCATAATATGGTTGCTTAGGGCAGGGGGTAAACATTTGTATATGTGAAATATTATTTCTTTGTCTATTTTGATCATTAATTATTTAAGGACTTCAGAGCTTAATCCGTCTAATTTAAGCCGGATTTCGCAAACCCTGAACTCAATTCACAAATTCTATAAGGGATTCTTTTGGGTTTAATCTTTAGGAATTTCGAAAGATCTTGCGTCCACAAAGTTTTCTTTTAAAATTTTAATTAGTATCAATAAATGATTTATTTCATGGGAGAGGAATACATTTCTGGCAGGGCCAACTAACTTACTTTTCGTTTTTGTAAATAAAATATTATGATTATAATTTCTTTCTGCTATATTTTCAGCACAAAGGACACTATAAGCAGATTCAAGAATTTCACAAAAAAAAATGCTGATTCGTAAGGGTCTTCATCAAAGAAAGGAATGCTATCATAATCCTCTTTTCCAATTTTATAGTTAACTTTTTGACACATTTTAGCGGTTATAGGTGAAGGAAAGATTAATTTGGAAGGCGAAAAATGAGGACGCACTTCTACGCTGGTATTCTTCTTTGTCAAGCCGTCTTCCTTCTTGGTTATTGCTCTTTTCTCCGTCTTGAGGCAATTTTCCACGTTTACCGCTCCTGGATGGGACAAATGGTCGCAGCCGGAGATCTCTTCGGTTTTGAATTCGTTCTTGAACCGCGATTTAAAGCAACTCGCTAAAAATTCTCGTTGGGTCGGTTGGACGCAACTGCGGGACAAATGGTCATGACTTTTTTTCGAATTTTAGCTTCGCGGTCCTGTTCCGGGCGCCAGTTAAATAACCGCTCTGCGGAAGAAATTTAAAAAAAAAAGTAAGTTTTATTGTAAAAGATTACAACAGTGGAATCGACACTATGACGGACAGAACGCAACAGTAAGAATGAGCACCCTTGTAGTAGATACAAGGGGTTTTATACATATTTGTTTAATTGGTCTAAGGGCTGATGTGTTTCGTTACAATGATAAGAAGGGATTAGAAGGTCGCTTTATTGTCTCTGGCCACTAGGCTAATTGGGTCCTGATATCTGGCTGACTGATTATCTGTCACCTCTCACCCACTCGACTTATCTGAAGTGCTGGTTGTCTACATGACGTGTAGGTTGTTTCTATAACTTGCATCTACCAATATAACTATGGGCGGACATCAAAACATGCCTACTATTACACCGAACACTAGTACTGTCCCGATTGGACTACGTTAGTCTCTTTTATAATGATGCCGCCAAATCGCATCTTTTAAAGCTGGATAGAACCCAATGCAAGTCCTACAAGCAAGTATGGATAACTTGACATCCTCCCTGACTAACGCCTTATTATTTGAGCAAAAGAACCTCAACTCACCATTAGAAGGAAAAAATATTGGTTGCCAGAAAGTTCGTCGCAGAAAAGAATATGATAAACAATCCCTTACTACCCGAGATGTCAACAGATGGACAGTGCACTCATTGACCAAAACATTCTTGGGGGGGAAGAACTACACTCATAATATCGCTTTTCTGTGAGCTCGCGCCTCAATGTAATCGGAACCCGGAAAAATCCGAGGGCTTATCAACATATTATGTCGATTGTTTTTAAACCATCAAGAAGCTGAATATCTTCTCTAATTTTATCCATTATGAACACCAAAATGCTGTGAGATACCACCAGGAATTTCACCGAACACTTACATCAGTGTTCCCAGGTCACACGTTTATATACACCGATGGATTCAAAAGCGAAAATGGAGTAAGAGCAGCCTTGCTTGAAACAAGCGGCAAACAATATGCCCAAATCCACCTCAGCGAGTAAGCCTCCTTATACACGGCAGTTACTGGCAATAAAATAGGCACTGCTATAAGCCAATCGTGCAATGATGCCCTGGATAGTAGTCATCTCAGCGTCCCTAAGTGCAGTGCTAAGCATTAACGCACCTTGCTCTAAAAGCCCAAATATTCCCAATCAGATACCTGATGTTTGAATTGCAAGAATGCGGCTTAGCTGCAATTATATGGACTGAAGGGCACGCCGGATTACACGGAACGAAAAGGTGGAGGGATTAGCCAAGGAGGCGACTTCGACGGGTGAAAGCCTCCTAGACATAGTAGCCCAAATAAAAAAAGTCTTCTCTTCGTAGGATGAAGATTATGGCGCATTCCTACAGGAGTAAGGAACGTATTCTAGTCCCTCGTGTCCCTGTAAGAGCATGGTACCATTCATTCAAAGAGATCTGCGACTCAACCATAATCCACTGGCGTCACACCTACACCGCCTAGGAGTAAAAGAGTCATCTCACTGTGGGCGGTGTCAGAGAGCAGCGATCAAAGATTCAAAGCATGTCTTCTTGGAATGCCCCCAACTAGCCGCAAGTCGGGACATCTGGAAGAAGACCGAGAAGGAAAAAATCCCCTTACTTACCAATGGGATCCTCAAAAACGAAAAGGATTTACAAATGTAAATTTTATCAATTTATAAAAGATAAAATAGACAGATAATAGTGCGCGGATAGTGAAATATACTTAATCACAACGTGTAATTGGCTAATGTAAATTAATATGAAAATTAATATTATTAAGACAGTAAAAAATTAGTTCTATTAATAATTATCAAAAATATTAATAGTACTACGTAATCTTTATGGTAATATCAGAAACAATTGTTACTTTAGCTTGATTTACTGCATCAGATTTACAGTAACACACATACAACTGAACTAATTAAGCAATAAAATAATATTAATAAATCAGTAGTATTCGTATTATGTGACTATTGAACACAGGCTGGTGGTTGGTAGAGTAGACAGGCACTAAAGGCAGCTAGTTAACATTGGAAGTTAAGTCCAGAGTCATTAATTGGGGAAAACAACAAAACCACCCTTGTTGAGTATCAATGCAGACGGGCAACGAGGAGGTCAATAAATTGGCCAAGGAAATATTCAGAGAGGAACCTAACGGCCCTGAACCTTTTTCAGCATAATAAATGTCAAAAACCTTTGACCATCACATAATCGGTCGATGCCTCCTGAAAGATTGCATAATAGACCAATATAAACCTACAACTTCATGACCTTCATCTGGGATGCTGTAAATAGTATAAGTATTCAAGTGTATTAAAATCATAATTTAAACTAAACGAAAATTGGACGGAAAGGTTGGTGGGCCACGGATTTGGACCACACTTTTTTTTATGTTTACGCCACTTACTGTGAATATGCCCTAGTTTCGCCAGTCTACTGCTCAAATTAACTAGGCGAATATATTATTTTATAGCAATAAAATATAGTAAAAAAATTATAGTAAATAAAAATATAGTAAAAGATATCAAAGATTATCAACAACCAAATATTTTTCAAGTAAACTAGTCATAACTTTTTTTTCTCTTAAAACGAATATCGCACCTCTAGAGACCCCTAAATATAAATTTTTGTTTGTAATTAAATTTATCGATTTTGAGCACTAAAACTTCTCCGATTTTGAAAAGTCGTTATCCGATTATCTGATTGAAACGGCTATAATACTGAAACGATTGTTTTTAATGATATATGTAAAATATTCAAACTATGTCTATAGAAAATATAAGAAATAGCAGTTGTATTTGAGAAATTACCCTTTTTTAATGAAAATAACATTCCGAATTTAATATTTGATATGGTTATAAAATATACACTTGACAATTTCTTTAAAATGAATTTCGAACCATTGAAATCGGTTCAATATTTTGCAGAAAAATTACGTCAGAGCTTGCACCGTGAATATCAATCAAGCAGATCGTCGAAATTATCAGTCAAAAAATGAATTTACACTGATTTCCGCGAAAGTCTCTATCTAATGGTTTTATACCGATAGAATCACGGCAAATGAAATAAAATCCAAATTTTGGCCATTTTCTGCTTTGTTTACGGAATGTTTGTTGAAATATGCAAAAAGCAGCATTTTTTATTTATCTTTTTAATTATACGAAATTAAATATTCTGCGCCGTGGTTTTGTGTTTATGTTACTCGCAAAATAACATAACACTTTTTTAATCTCTAAATAACGATTTATAATCATTTAATTGTGACTAAAATTAGATTTTGAAAAAGATTCATTAAACCGAGTACGTCGTAATTTATTAAAATTCCGTTGAGTCTATTTATAACCAACACGTTCGTTACTTCCTTGAATTAATATCTAATTCTAAACTTACTATTAAAAAGTTATGACAACATAATAGATTGTTAATTCAAGAAAGTTAACAAACAGAGAAAAACCCGATAGAAATATGAACACGTTCAAAAGAATAACCAACACCCCAGTGATTTGGGCCAAGATAAAATATTTGATAAAGAAAATGATTGCCCGACATGAATAATATATACGAATTTGTGATGTTTTGACCGTTAGTTAATGATTATTTGAAAATCGTGAGATCCGGTCTGGTGTGACGTAGGTTTAGAAAAACATTTTCTTTATCGTGCCAACGTTTCGACCTTTATTGAGATCATCTTCAGGGCTTAAAGTGTTTCTTTTCTGTACAGACGTGTCATTATTGTGTGTCGTGTTGAGAGGGCTCTCTGAATAGAGACTGAATCGATCTTCTGTCTGTACAAAAAGCTTAATATTTCGAGCTGTAGACATAAAATTGTTTTCCCCTGATGATGACATTAAAATAGTCCGAAAACTTGGCAGTAACTGAACTTGCTTTCTTCGTCAAGACCATGCCTTAATCTAGTGTTCAAAAAGGATACTTGTGGTTGGTACAACCTACAATGCAAAGACAGCCCTTAATAGAAACTACATATAGACATTTTTTTTAACTTCCATTTTTAGAATTCGGTTCATAACCAGTTACCCTCTCAGCTGATGTAAACTGGTATTAAAGACAACGCTAGTTGTACGATGATTCAATTTTTTTGGTATGTTGTGTCCAGGATGCCACGTGGATGTGGACTTTTCCGTTCCGACTACTCGTGTTACTAACTTTGCCATTAGGTTCTACGTTTAAGATAGAACCAAAAAGTCCTAATTAACTGTGGTCCGATTCGTCCACAGTTTTGGACTTATCCTTCCATTCTAATTTTTTAAGTTTTCACAACCTTACTTCAAATAAACAATGATATCTCCAAAACAGAAAGGTTTCGGCAAATCCGTTGATACCATTGAAAACTATGTTAAATTTGCAATAAGATGTGATTAATACAAAGCTTGTAAACTTTGGTGAAATGAGCGGTTAAACCGCCAGAACTTTGAAAAAAAATTCTATGTTGAAAACTTAATATTACTTACTGATATTATTCTAAACTACTATTTCCAAACCTAGTGACCAAAAATTTCAGAAAACGTACTCCATTTAATTTCCCTTTTAGTGGTGTTTTGCTGGTCTCTAGTTTTGAAAATAATAGATTAGAATTCCCATAGTAACTTTTTCAACACAGAAAAAATTATTAATTATCGTTAGGTATCGGGAGATGCGGTCTGGTGTGAAGTAGGATTCAGAAAAACGTTTTCTTTATCATGCCAACGTTTCGATATTTATTGAGATCATCTTCAGTGCCAGGGATTTACATGTTTAAATTTACTAATACTTTGTAGTACTAATATTTTGTAGGATGTGGAAAAAAGTGAATTTATACAATGCAAAAAATATATTTATTATGTTCAATCAAAGTGTTTCTGTTGTTAGTATTTCTAGTATTCTACTTTATTGAATATAACAAATATATTATAATTTAATATTTGTACAAATACAAATTGTATAAATACAGATTTTTCCACATTCTACATGTATTTGTTCAATTTAAACAATGTTTGTAAATCCCAGGCCCTGATGATGATGATCTCAATAAAGATCAAAACATTGGCACGATAAAGAAAATGTTTTTCTGAAAACTATATCACACCAGTCCGCATCTCGCGATATCTGAATAATTATCTACAGTCACTAATCACTACACATTGAAAAAAATTAAAGTTCTGGTTACTAAAACGCTTATTTCACCAACATTTACAAGTTTAGTATTAATAATTGGAAATTTAACGTAGTTTTTCACTGACATTAATTTGTTGGATTTATCCAAAACGTTTCCTTTTTGGAGTTATCATCGTTTATTTGAAGCAAGGGCGTGAAATCTTAAAAAAACAGAAAAAGTGAAATAATCCCGAAGCCATAGTAAATAAGACTTTTTGGTTCCATTTTGAATGTAGAATCTACTGGCAAAGCTTGTAACACGAGTAGCCGAACACTCTGCATATATTCTATTATATACAGACATTTTTTCACCACCATTTTTAGAATTCAGTTTAATCACAATCCTTATTCCTTATTGTTTAGTAAGTAAATTAATTATACAAATATATTTTTCATAATGCGAAATTACTAAAGGACCTGATGATGACCTTAAAAGGTTTAGCAGTAACAAATGAATTTTCTTTTTTCTTCAAGACCATACCATGATCCAGAGTGTTCGTAAATTTAGAATTACTCAGCGAAAACTGAAAGTAATGACCTAATTAGGCCCTAGTTGCGTATATTTATCATGCTGTTGGCCTCCAAAGTTAGGAAAAAAGCTACAAATCCTCAGAACAATTGTTACATTTAATTGTCATAATATTTATAAGGTAGGTGTTTTACTACCGCTGTTATCGTTGTTAGGCCATGACGAGTTGAAAATTTAGCATTGAATCGGCGCTGTCTTAACACCGTTTGTCGAGGGGCGATATTTTGACAAATTCATTTGTCTACGTGGAATAATCAACGTCCAGGACGTCATGCGCCCTTCCGGCGTGACCTGGTGGAAAAATGTAACGAGCAGCTGAAACACTTATAAATTATTGCTATCTTCTGCTTGAACGGAAGAAAAAGGATGGATTTCGGCAAAAAAGGACAACCACGAACCTAACCGAAAATATAATAATTTAATAATAATAATAATAATTCATAATTGCTTTTTTTTAACAAGGTGGAGCTTCTTCAGCACGAGAAAAAAACCCCGTCATCAGAAATTTGATGCAAGTTTATCATCTTGAACAATGAGAAAACAATTACTGTCCAACTCAATTTATTTACAGTTAATGTTACATAGGATATCACCAATGGCCCATTTATAAGGCTTATCTATTTATTACTATGCACTGTTATCTTCCACTGCGTTTATCCCATTAATATCTGGTTGAAAACCTTTGCCCCGATAATGAGAAATGTATGTAACGTTTTGACTATCAAAGCTTTATTTATTATTTTATTTGGGTTAACGGTGGAAAGAGACAACCAAACAAAATCCATATTTGGTTTGGAGCAGGCCCCCTAAATCGATTTCTCAATCAAATATTCTAATTGTCTCCTAAACTAACCCAAATTAAATTGAGGTTTATCTATAAAATCAACAACCTGGAAGCGAATAAGAGTAGAATATGTGTATCGAAACATCGAAGTTACTTCTTATGCGTATAGTCTTTGCTAGCAGATTTCAATTAAGTACTTTGACCTGAAGGTATCTCCAAATCATTGAACATGGCTGGAACTGGATATAAAATTCTTCCTAAACATTTATGTTTTTTAAAGAATTGAATCTCTTTTTTAATATTTATTTTCACTGGCATTAACTCATTACATCCCCTATTTAATAAACAACGTATCTGTCTTTACAACAACGAAAAGTGTTATGTATTAATCAATTTTTAATGCATCTCAGTTAGATAAGTGTGTAAAGAATGTTGTAATATTAAAAACTTATCTGTGCATACTTGGAAAAACGGAAATTCTTGTCCTTCGTTTGGCATTCATGCTTATAACAATTAAGACTAACAAAAAAAGTGTTTTATTTAATCAGTGATCACTTAAGTTGATACTCGTAGTTTTAATATGATAATAAAATCATGGGATCCATGATTCAAAGGAGAACATTCAAAGATCGTTCTGTCGTTCATTCATTTACTTTCCACTGATTCACCAGAAGCAGAAATAATGCAATATCTCATAATTCGTTACTTATCTTCGACTTGAAACAATGTATTCGAACAATCAACGTTATGATGGACAGTCGAAAAAATCCACCGATGCCGCACTTTTACGATGGGACTTTTCTCACGTTGAATATGTCCCATCGCATTCTTTTCTCAAAACATGAGCCAAAGGTGATAAAGGCCGGGTGTCTTTTTAAATTTTGATTTCGAGTTTTAATAATTTCAAAAAAAAAAAAAACACCGCCATTATGTGCTAATAAAAAGTTTTCAGCCGGCGTAGGAAGGGAATTTTGATTTAATCGGTTTAAAATCAGGGGAACAATACAAATTAGAAAACTACCTAGGTAAAGAGATTTTGTCCATTATGACTTTTCCTTAAAAATCGAATATTGATGACAAACTAAAAAGTATTCAAGGAATACTGTTTAAAATTTAAATTTTCTTATCGTATGCTAAGTCATTTAAAAAGATCACTGTGATTGTTCAGTGTTACTCACTGTTATATAGGAATCTGTTGAATATTTCGCGATGCATGCCTGAAGTGCACACGGTGTCTAAGAACAAACTGACCGGCAGGGCTTTCTGACTGGATTAATGACGTAAATTGTAATGAATATTTTAACATGGATGTCGGGTTTCCATTACCATTCATAAATAATCGTATTTATCGATACGACCGGGCTTTTTCCTATGTCGTGCTCTTCTTTTTATAAAGCCTTTTATGAAGAATAGCCGATTAACAACATAAACGTTTAATTAGCGCTATAAATACACGAGCACGATATAGAAACAAATATATAGACAAAGAAACGTATTTTTATATTATTATTATGTTCCAACACGAGTTACAACTTTTAATATAACTTCTTTTGCCTTTATTAATTTTACTGAACAATTGTTGACAGTGGAAAAATAATCTATTAATTACACTCCTATTACAGCACTATTCTTTTTGTTGGAAATCTCAAGGCCATTATTGATTTAGACATCCCAAAATTCGGGAAGTGTTCAGGAAGGAAAGGTGTCAAACTAGGACACTAGGAGGTTAGGATGAACTTCCAGGGTTTTATGGAAACGTCTTTATCGAATTCTTGCGATTTCGTCGGCACGGAATTTGTGTGGAAAATAAGTTTGGATACGATGTAGGTGGAGCTAAGGCAGAACTTCGAAAGATTTTGGACTGGAGCAACTTGATTATTTGGAGGATGGAACACCACAGTTCAATTCCTTACGTTCATATGTAGGTAGTGTAAAATGATGTGGTTGTAGTCTGTCTAATTATATTGTTTTGAGTGTGTCATTCCAAGAAAGTTTTTTTCAACGTCAAGCCTCAAATATCGTACAACATTGGTAGCTGGAAAGGGATGAGAGTTGTATAAGATTGATGGAGAAATGATACGTCAAAAAGTGAAGGTCAGGCTGGAATTTAGTTACATTGAATCCTCGATTTCTTGAACCATCCTTCCAAGCAGTAAGAATCCTGAAGACTTCTGGATGCCATTATTTGCTCTGGGAAAGCATAACGATATAGTCTGCATATGCGAGGAAAACTTTATGTTCCATTTATGTTGAAGAAAAAATGGGATCAAGGTTGCTGTGGAACACACGCTTCGGCTGTTGCGATTTGTTCTTGAAAGTACTAGGACAGATAGGATTTTAGGATGAACTAACGTGAATCGAACGATGACCTTGAGTTTCTAGAGCAACCCAACATGACACCTGTTAAATGGAGTGATCTTGCCTAAACCCGAATATATGGGATGGAATGACAGATCTTTCGGGAATGGATTATTTTGTTTGAGCTGAAATTTTCAAATCACTAATGGAGAGAAGATAGAAGAAAACCGATAGAGCGATATGGAGTTGTTGAGGTTTTGAAATGTGGCATGTTTTTTTTTTTTTTTTTTTTTTTTTAATTTCCATTGGAACGAAAGTATGCAATTCTAAGGTCTGATTTGTAAATGGTGGTAAGGAAAGTGGTATCCATTTTTAGTAAGATTTCGAAAGAATGTTTGTTTTTCAAATTTAAACAATCAATTAGGCCACTTACTTTATAATACCATGGAGAAAGTTGTGAAAAAAATGGTGAAAAAGGGTATAATTCCATCAAATCAACAACATTAGAGAAGTTTTCCACGTCTGCGGGTTACAAATATCCGTGCTTACCAATTTAGACCTATGCAAACTATAACAATAGGCGTTCGTGTTATCAAATGTCATCTCCAAGGGCGGTAAACAGCTTGTTTTTGGATTTTGTCTAGTCAATAACAATGAATCTCAATTTAAATTCTCAACGTTAGTAAACAGATCTAACTAAAAAAATAAAAATTGATAAAATTTTAATATATAAGTTTTGGTATGATGCAAAAAGAATAACGCGTTGGTGGAAAATATGAATTCCTAGATCTTTAAGCTGTTGCGAAAGAATCGGTTGATTGCGTTCTAATCACCTTGGTCCAGCCCAGTTTCGCTGTTTTTTTCATCCAACTGGTTTCGTGAAATATCTCTGATTTGATGACTAAAAATTTACAAATAGTGACAAATCCTGTCGGATGTTTTTGTACTATTTCTCACTTGCATAATGCAATAAACGTCACTTTTCCTTTTCAATTTTAGAAAACCATTTTTCGGGTTGTTTCATGATGTTTTTGTCGATTTGATTAAAGGTTAATACAGAGGTACAATAGTTAATATTTTTTATCAATGCTATTTCAAATAGTTGGTCGAATTATTAAGATAAAATTTGAGTTTCAAACTAGTGATACGAGGGAAAATATTATCATTGCTCGTTGCCATCATTGAACCAATACTGGTCATTTATTGGTAGCTATTGTCCTAGAGTAAATACTTTCTTTTTTTATCAAAAAGAAAACCTAACAATTAGATTATATCTTCCGCATATTTAATTATCTTTCCTGTAGTATATGCCTTCTTTATAGTAATTGTTTCCTTCCTTGTTTTATTAGATAAATCTTCCACATTTGTCTTCTGCAATTAATTTCCTTCCTATATCATCTATTCAAACGAAATTTATGTTACTATTGTCTTTTATCGATGTTCGTTTATCGTTCAAAGCGTATATTACATCAGCTGCCAGAATTCCACAAGTCATCACATAAATTTAAATAGGCGCCTTTTTTAGTTTTCGGATCTGTTTCCATCCATATGATATATGGGATTTTGTCTATACTGCATTATTATTATTATTATTGGCCATATTTCTTTTATTGTAAAAGATTTTAGCAGCATATGTCTGTCGTTAGTTGTGTCATTATTAGAAATTTGTACGTTATTTTGGTAGTCTGGAGTTAGTGATCGTGTAAAGGTTCAATCCAAGAGCCATCCATGGTGGAGAAGAGGCTTATTTTTTATGTGTAGGTTTTTAAGTGTATTAATTTTCGCAGAATTTCATACATGAATCCCTTTTAGCAAGTTTTATTTCTTTTTACTTCAACTCAACAACCTTTATAAGTTACAAAGTTTTCATAAATTGGGAGCCGTAAGTATTTATTTAATTTAGTATTTCGTTTTGAGATTTTTGTGACCGTGATCTCATTCGCGCACCTATATCGGCCATTAGAGGTGTTTTTATCGATTTGATAGCATTATTAGCTGCTCCATTTATGTCTGTCATAAAGTTATTGTAATTTTTGCTATTGTTCGACTGGTTTGGTGAGGAAATAAGACATTTTTGAAATTTTTCCCAGTTAGCTTTCACTTTCCACTGAGGATTGGGATTGTGGAATTTTATTAATATTGGGAGATGATTTGAACCCAGTGGGGTCATCCCCTAGTGTTCATTCCAGATTGGTAGATGTTCAGGGGTTACATAATGTTATATCTACTGCCGAATACACTCGTGGTCTTACATTATGGGGATTTTGTCATATACTTTACTTGTTTATTCGTTTCGGAGAGGATGGAACCAAGTTTCACATAAAGCAATTCACGTTTTTATTATGTATATATGTTTCTAGGTTTTCATTATTTTCTGCCAACGATCTTGCATTCCATTGAAGTAGGAGCGTAAAGGAGTCAGTCATCTTTTCAAAAGTGGGAGCTTGAGTACGTGTTGTTCTACAAGTTTTGTTGTTTTCGTGAACATTTAGATTTTCAGTTTCATTTAATTTGAATTCTTTGTTAACACGATACACTGATTCTCATATTGGCGTAAATTCTTCTCTTGCTTATTCCGTTTCCATAAAAACATCATCAATTTTATCCTCAAGAGCTATTCGCGGACAGAGTCGCCGACTGCATTTATTGCCATCAATGATAATTGGAAACTGTTTAATAATTAGTAAATAATAATCAGTAATTCTCCTATTAACAAAATATTATTGAAGAGGAAAGGAAATTAAAAAACTGGATTGTGAATTTGTTAATGTTTCAGAGCGGAGATGTTACTTAGACGGTGTTAATGGTTCGAAGGTCGGACCTCTGCTATCCTCACCAATTATTATTTTGTTTGCAGTGTGGTTTAAATTGTTCCAGGCATTTTCAGTCACAATCAAACATTTTGAACCGTCCCTAAGCAGCCCATTTTAATTATTTAATGCTGTAATTAATTATTCTTTTTATCTAAGGTCTTTGGTGAGATGGTGGTTCGAAAAATGATTCGCTTGTGACACTCACTTTTTCATCAACATTAGAAAAGAAGAACAATTTAATTTTGTTTTCTGGTGACTTCAAACAAATTGTCTAATCCTTAAATTGTAAGTTTCATTTTGAAAGCAAGAAAAACTATTTATTGCTAAGATATAAACGTATCTTTTATTTATTTTCTTTATGTTTGAATGCATAAAGCAAAATTTTTCCCAAATCAATGTTAAGTAAAGGTATTAAAAGTAAAAGTAACAAGTAAATAATTGAGATTTTTTCTTACTGAAACGAATTACTGTTTCGAATTAGTGGAGCAACAAATTAAAATATATTTTTAAAAAAAGTTGTAATTCTTATCCTTTCATTATTTACTGCTCGGATTTAAGTAATGTGATAGACTTATTAGTCTTTACCGAAATATTTTGTCATCCTAAGTATTAAATATTAAATAAGTATTATATTTAAAATATAAATATATCTAAGATGTATATAAAAACTAAGTTTCAAAATTTTTTTACCTTCTCACTTACTTATTCACACATACACACTACTCATACAAACTGTACTTACACACTCCCGTACCATTAAAACCCAACAACCCACCCTAATGCACAAGGGCTGTCTTTAAATCGAGAATCATGCCTACTCGATCCCTATAAGTGACCAAGGATCGTCGTCGAAGTTGACATACTGTGTATCGTGCTGTTTAAAGATGAAATTCGGTTCGTATATGTATCAGGGGTGTAATATGTTTATACTATTTACTATACTTTTGGCTGTTTCCTATGTAGATTTTATCTTAATTAAAAGTAACGAAAAGTTAATTTTCAATCTTTTCTCTTGCTTTTTTTATTTTTTATTTATTTATTGATTTATTTTTTTGAATAGTGAAGTTTCTATAATTGGTGGAGGAATAACAATTTAAAAATACACAGGGCATTATAAATGTTCAGCACTTTTCTCTTCAGTTATAAAGAACATTGCTGTTTAGTTTTTCAATGAAAAATTTGGTTACTGCATATATGTATTAATTATAATATGCTTATTTTATATATAGCTGAAATATTTCAAGCAAATTTTGTCTTGGCCCTGGCAGTTTCTTACCAATACCCAGCGTGCATTTTGCTGCTTCCTGTGCAGATTTTTGTTTTAATTAAAAGTAAATGACAAGCCCATTTCCAAATTTTATCATGCAAGATTCATTCTGAAAGCATTTACAATTGCAGTGCTTTTACATTACGTTTGAATTTTATGTCAACGATTTTTTTAAATAGTGAAGTTTCTAATTGGCAGAGTAATAAAATTTAGAAATACTTTGATTGAATATATAAAAAAATATATTTTGCATCACTTTTCCACATACAAAATGTAATTGTGAAATGGAAACAATGTTTGTAAATCCCCTGAAGATGATTTCAACAAAGATCGAAACGTTGATACGATAAAGAAAATGTTTTTCTGAAACCTACATCACACCAGAATCTCACGACTTCTAAATAATTTAAAATAATTTTAAAAATAAGCAGAGTATTTTACCACTTTTCCTTTACTTTTAAACAATATGGCTGCTTTTTAGTTTTCAATGAATAATTTGTTTATTATACTAATATGTTATGTTATATGTAGCATTTGAAGTTAAGTCTAATCTAGTTGGCGGTGGAGGTTTCCTACTAATTCACAAATGCTTTTGACTTCTTCCTATGTAAATTTTGTCTTAATTAAAAGTGATGAAAAGCCATTTACCTTAATTTTATTATGAAAGCATTTACAAGGGCAATGCTATTTATAATATGTTTCAATTGTATGACAATTGTTTTTAATAGTTAAGTTTCTAATTAGAGCTGTAATAAATTTAAAAATACACAGGGGCATTAAAAAGGGTTCAGTACTTTGTTGTTCAGTGTTTTATTGTTCAGTATTTAGTAGTAAACATGTTCTTATATGTATTAATTGTAATATGTTTCTACAATAGTAGATTTAAAGCAAATTTTGTCTGTTCTAGTTGGCCGTGGAAGTTTCCTACTAATTTATAGCGCGCTTTTGGCTGCTTCCTGTGTAGACGTATAAAAAAAGAAAAGACAAAAAAAAGAAAGGAAAACCCCGAGAAAAGGAAGAGTTCTTCTTCTTCTAATCTACGATTCCAATATATCTCTCGGGCAGGGCGTTGCATTATTCAGCATTAATAATGTATCGTCTTGCTGTCTTATGAATAAAAACATCCAAAGTCTGAATCCGAGGCTGGTCATTAAGCTTTCACTTTACTAAATTCGGTTTATACGCGTAAATAAACTCGCGGGTCTGGACAGAAGAAACAACAAAAACGTTGGCACGGATTTCGAAATTATGTAATTGCACTCACCTCTTGTATTAAATGGTATGAAAGTTCAACTTAGAGATGAGGACGTGTTGTGAGCAGTTTGCTCATCCGAGAGCTGTCCGAATATCAAACTTGCTTCACTTTTCGAAATAAGCACGGCGAAAATCTTCATACGTCGTCTGTGAAGTTTCGACGTGCGTTGAAGCACGAAACGGGACTAGAAACAAAATTTCTCCTCCCGAGACCCCCTCCCAGACGAGATACACGTTAGCCAGGGGTACCAACAGCACACGACAAAATTTCCCAAAAATTATCCTTAATTTTTTCGAATTTTCATTTTTTTTTAAACCTCAGTCATATTAACCAATTAAATATTCTTATTGTCTACTAACTATTCATAACAGTTGTATGCTTAATAAAATAACAAGAGCTTAGTAGCCTGATGCCATTTCTCGTTTTTCCCAATAATTCTTAAGCAAAAATATTTTTTTAACTTAAAATAAACGAAATGGCTCTTTTACAATTCACAAAAGTTTAAACATTTTTTTAAAAATTAAATGTAAATACAGCAATGATGAAGATTCAGTGTCTCTTTGCCTCAGTCATTAACTTAGCCTAAGTCTGTTTTTAACCTTGAAAAATGCATGCATTTTTAGATGATAAGCATAGTATATATTATGTTTCATCATTGTGTTGGCGCCAGCCATCTCATTTTTAAATATACTTTGTTTTGGATTATTGTAATCCCTAATCCTACTCCCATGCAATTTGCAAACTATGTCCTGTTCTACCCCTATGATAGAAAGGTCATCACGTCTCTCTTTTCTCATTTTTTTTTTTTCTGTGTCTTTAATCACGCAATCACAAACAACCCTCTGTACTGCTGCATCGATCGTGAAATCATCAAATATTCTATGACGAAATCTGGGAAATCGGGCCCGAGCTCCCTACGCTTCTTGCAGCTGGCATCTGTAGAAAGGTGGTAAGTCCCTATGAATTTCTCACTTAATTTCTTTTCTTTTTTTATTTATTTATTTTTTTTTAAACTTTGAATAAACAAACTGTATCTATTATAATTCATTCATTTGAAAACATTTAATTTTTAATGAGCATGAGTGATGGAAGAATTAATCTAATATGAACACGGACAAAACTAAGATGAACAGCCTGTGACTCTGCCTCAGTGTCATCAACTTAGCTTAAGTTTTGATTGTTGGCAATGTCAGAGGATGCAGAAACATCTGTCTGATAAATATTTGTTTATTTAAAAGTTTTTAAGTTCTCACTTTCCTTCTTCCTTAGATGTAAATATTTTAAAACTTTCGTTTTCATTTATCTGTCTTTAACGTTTTAATCTTTTTTCCTTCCTCATTAGTATTTTTTGTTTTTAATAAGCTTTTTATTTTATACTTTTTTAAACATGTTTCTTGTTGTGCAATGAGAGATCAAAGAAAAACCATTTGACCTTTGAAACAAGAAAACTGCTCCTCGTCGTATTGCAAGTTCAGCAACATTTATAGTAAGATTATCGGTGAAAAAATGATCAGGGTTAAGACCATGGCACAATATCAGTTCAAACAGATCATACTTTATGTTTCATGGCATCAAATCTGATATACAAATGAAGACAATACTGCACCATAATTTGCATAATTAAACAACTTAAAGATAACATCTAAATATTTAATGGCAGTTGGACTGGATGCAATTAAGTGTTCAGCACAAGAATTCAGAGGCAGAACATCAAATTTTTCTTTTTCTTTTTTTTTTTTGTGTGTGTGTATGCCTGTATTGTGGAAAACTGTAACACATAAACATGAAGAATAACTGACCACAATATTGTTCAGGTTTTTTTTTTAACAATCTAGCAAATTTTCCTAAATAAATGGCAATTATTTATTTGATACCTTTTTCGCAACACTAAAACAGGTGAGCGTTAAACATAAATTATTTACCTTTTAAGTACTTTTATCTCTTTAATTTAAAAGATGGATTTATTAGACTAGTCAAGAAAAACACAAATCAAAAATCGAATGAAATGCTAGGCTTTCAAAGCATAGCAAAATTGTAATATTTCTATTTTAAAATTATAAAAATGGATTCTCTTGTTAAAAAAACATCGAAAATATATCCTGCATGTTATTACATATTCACAATTTACAATATTCAGTCTTAACAGTGACATTTTAAGGCCACTAATTAATTACATATCCTTCCAAAAGTTAATATTTCATTAGTAACATAAAGAACTTTTTTATTTATCTATATAGGACGTCATAGTATTGATTATATTTATACATTTTAATTAATTTGTTTTATTTATTTTTTTAATAGATGTAAAAATAGACTACACTTTTTCAAATTTGGTAAAAAAATCTTTAAAAAAAATTTAATTGTATCTATAAAAAATACTAATGAAATTGAACTTGGCATTGATTAAAAATAAATCAATAGAAAACAATAAAAATCATAAACATAAAAACTGACTAGAGTTGAAAATGTAAGGGTTAATTAAAATGTATAATACTGTTAGGCAAGTACATTAGTTACAGCTGTTTGATTTGCAGGACTGATGCTTCTTCTTTTTTTGATTCTTTTTCTTCTGCAGAGCTGGAAAGAATTTTTTTTTATATTTTAATTATATTTTAAAAAATTTTCATTTAATGACTCACTTATAGTCGCTATGGGCACATTTTTGACATTTTGGATCTCATTCAGTATGTACGCTTGGAAGGACAAGCTCGCAATCCTTTGAAACAGCCTTGAAACATTGGCACCCGTTTTGGACGAAACAGGCCAGAATTCGCTGACAAGGTGGGTAGACATCTGCGTAGCGTACGTTTCTAATTTGTCAAATGCCAACGCACCCTGAAATTACTGTGATTATTGAATATAGATGTGAGCGAGCTTAATTACAGAACTATGACTTACAATAGCGTCTATTTTATTTCCTAGGACTATTATATATGGAAGGCGATCATTGTTATATTCCTTCATCGCAGACTTATACCAATTGACACAGTTGGCTAAAGTTGTCATTTTTGTAACATCAAATACTATAACGATCACTTAAAAAACAAACAAAAATTAACGGAAGAATTATTATTAAATTGGAATATTTTATCATTACCTTTATAAACATTTATTTA
This sequence comes from Cimex hemipterus, assembly GCA_039619505.1. Lineage (NCBI taxonomy): Eukaryota > Metazoa > Arthropoda > Insecta > Hemiptera > Cimicidae > Cimex > Cimex hemipterus. The sequence continues at coordinate 4,424,717 of CM077107.1, read as the reverse complement.
GCAATAAAAACAATTTATTCTAAACAATTTAACTCTTTTGTTGTTGTAGAAATTATTTTTGTGCAGGTATATTTGGTCAATATTGTGCTTTATTTTGATATTTCTTTGTATTGAAATATACATTTTCTTAAGAAATTTAAAAAAAAAAGTCTAAACGAGAAGCATACCATGAGCCGAACGATAGTATGAGGGTGCGAGGCATTTGAACTTTTCTTGTCCCGCTGTGTCCCAACTGTGAGAAAATAAATGTCAAAAATTAAAATAAAATTTTCTGAAGTACATACTCACATTTGTAGGTTAAAAGGAATTCCAAGGATTTCAAATTTTGCGACTTCAAAGTCAACACCTATAGTCGGTTTGTACTCTGTGAGGTAAATGCTCTGAATGTACCTTTAAAAAAATGGCTAAATTTAGGTTTGATACATAGAAAACATAAACTAAACAAATAACCATTGAAGAATTTAAATAAACAAATTCAAACATAATGTAACCTTATGAATTTTTTTCTTTTCTTTCTGACTACAGTTCACTGTAATAAGATAAAAGGTAATTGTGAATAATTTAGTTTTTGTATGTCAAATGTTTGCTATTGGAAAAAATTGTGAACAATAATAATCTGAAAATATATTTTCAAGAAACATTTTGTATTTTGGTTAATAAAAAAACTAATCAAGTAAATTTAGGTATACAAGATTTCTTCTTTAGGTTTGATACTCCTACCCTCTCCAACTTTATAGTGGGTTTCACAAACCCACAAAAAAAGACAGACCAGAATAGTCGGAGATGACCAAACAACATACCTCGATTTTATGTACATATTTCCAGCTCTAATAAAACAGATGCCATGGAATAACTGTAATTCTATGATAATGTAACGGCCATAGTAGGACCATCTTGCAGATCCTAGCAGGCCCAGATTATTCCCACCGTTACACAGGGTACCAGGGGATGTGTCATCCAGTGAAACTACCAAGTAACCAGAAAATAATACGTTGGAACTGTGAGGAGTGGTTAACAATGAGGCAGTTTAGTTAATACAAAACAATTTCACACAAAACCAATATGACACCGGAAGAAAGCACCACATTTCATGCCCTAAAGATGACTCGAATAAAAGTTGGAACAAAACATAAAAAAAAGAGTTTTTCTAAATTGCTCATTCTTGACCAATCCTCACAACTCCTACAAATTATTAAACAACTGGTCACTGAAAAATCATAACAAGAAAAGTTCGAGCAGGTTTTCATTTGTAATTGTTCTAATAATAGGTATTTACATGATATAAACCCAAAAGCAGCTCGTAAAATTTGCACTTCATTGTGTTGAATCGATAAATGAGCTCATTGCCTAAAAGTAGTTCAAAAATTTTGCTTTTATAGAAAAAACCAGATTGGAGATCAGGTACCCAATTGAGGTAGACCTTCTGGTGAAGACTTAGTTGGACACTTGGAAATTGGGGGTTGTTCTCAGATGAGTGCTGGTTTAGTTTGTGGCAACAGATGATTGGAAATGTGTGTTGAGAGTGCTTTGATTCATGTGCCAAGTACGACAGCTTTTTCAAAAATAACCAGTTTGGTAGGGGGTAGAATTTTGACTAATTATCATGCAGAATGGATCTTCGACTGCACAAAGGTACAAGTAATGCTCCACAAAACTATGGTCCCATTCGCTCCATTTATTGAGAAGAACTTTGTGACATGTATAATGGTACATGATAAAGAGATGGGTTAGACATTGTTAACTGCCAACATGCATTTAACATCTTCAAACCGCTATTGTTGAAGAATGGTTGTTTCATAAGAATCTGATCACTTATTTACTCGATGCCTACAAGATTTAAGGCCATAAAATATTTGATTTAACAAGATCACAACTCGGATCCTTACATCAATAGTGAAAAATAAAGTGCCAAAGGTATGTCTATTGTCTTTGAGGAAATATGTAAGAAAAGACTCTCTTTTTAAATAATAATCGGGAAAACAACAACGAGATTCATTGTTTCTATATTTCCTTCAATTACAAAAATTGGCGGTATTAGCTACATCTCAAAACCCAAAGGCGTCTCAGAAAATTACAGCTCCTTATTTTATTTTTTTCGGAACATCAAAAATAATCCTAACGTTTTAAATGTATTAGCATTCGAAAATACTAGTTATGAAGAACGGCCTCGGAACATGTTTAACAGCGAACAGACTGGAGCTTTGTATTTAGAAAATCGAAACGGTGACCTTTTGCTCTAAAAGCGTGGATCCGGGAGATGTGTATATTTAGGCAGCCTCGAGACCGCAGTTGATAAATTCCATTAGCTTAAATGAAGTTCCTCGTAAAATAAAATTGATCAACTTCATAAAGGGGTCAAAGCCTTATATCCTGCCGTGCCCTTTCGAATTTTCCCCCGTTTCCTCAATGGGCCACGTGCTGCCTAAAATAAACTAAAAACTAACAAACATAAAACCTAGAACCTTTTCGTCAATTACAGTAACTTGAAATTGATTATTGAACTTGAAATCGATGATAGTCGATTAAACTGCTACTTTTTCTTAACATCTTAAACTCGTTCGAAAAAAAAAAGAATTCTCCAGGCGTTTGACCGTTTGTCTCATACTCTTAATTTATAAATTGGAGGGGCTTGTGAATAATAATTTCTTAAAGCGCATCTCTCCGATGGTTGATCAAGCGTACTATAATTCCTGTCTGCAGTTAGCGGACTTCCGCAAGGATCAGTCGTGGGTACTATTCTATTCATCCTTTATACAGTTATATAAATGACATAATTCACTGTGAAATCAGTACTTTTTATGATCGCTAATTTCAGATTTTAATCAACCCTGACAAGTGCTTTGTTCCCTGCACGCTAAAAACCATTGTTTAATCTACAAACTTGATAGCCTTTGGACCTTACAAAATTTCCACAATAATATCAATACAACAAGAGAAGTGGCGTAAACTTGATCTGGACATGATCAAAAACAAAGAAGCTGTCTTTACCCAACAATTTCGTCACTTTCTCCCGAAATACTAAATTTATTTTAATTGTGTTATATATGTTCGTCCCTTACGTACTATTTGGAACCCCTACTTTCAAAAAGGCATTAAACTTGCAAAAAAAAAAGTTTCAAGTCGTTTTACCAAAACTCCCAAAAAATTAAAGCCATAAGCTACGTTCGACTAACCAAGCAAAGCATTCCGTGAAGCACGGTCTTTAGGAAAGTTCAGCTTATTTTTCTTTCGTTGTAGCAATAAGAGGTGGTACATTTTTCCTTTTTCAAAAAATGAATTTTAGACCGTGGAATATGTAGTCTGCAAAGAAACTGCAGATTAATTATCTTGGTCTGACTTGTCAAACGTTTTCTCAAGAATAGAAAAGATACAAGGCCAGCATAAAACACGGACAGACCAACTACTGAAAAGGGTGAAACTAAAACGTGACTGGCCAACTAGATTAACATGGTTTGCCACGTTGCAGCTACACAATATAAATAATTAATGCACAACTTAAACGCAATTATTACATAACAGTTTTATTGCTTTACAGCCTGTTTTATCACACTGGGATTTCATTTTACTCCGAGATAACGTAAAACGATATGAAAAATGTTTATCAGATAAAATTTATAAATTGAGTATGACGTCCAAAAACGCACAAGGAGATTAAAAAATCGAGAAGGCAATCCAAAATTTTTGTACGGAGCGTAAAGGATTTTAGCTCTGTGGGATCAACCAGAAATATCAAAACAAACTTAGCATAGGTTTGAAAAAACATGCATATTCCAACGAAAAATGTTCGTTAAATTTTATAAGATAAGTAGTTTTTTGGGAAAAAATTTCGTAAACTAAAGAATATTACAACAAGGGTTTTTCTCGATGGTCCTTTTTTATATTTGTTTTCTGACCACAATTTGACAAGTTTATTATGGCCATTTCAATACACGTAAAGTAAATGCAGTTTCTAAAAATTAGTGTTAATCAAGAAGGATCGTTTTTTTAAATTCTTTGCCCACGTGTGACCGTATAAATTAGAAACGTAATTAGAGCAGTTTTACAATCTTTTTCACTCCAGAGTCGAATATTTTTTTTACAAGCACGTGTTGGAGAAATCCACAGTCTTCAGTATGTGAAAGAATTGACTAATAGATAGTCTACTTTCCGGACTGTTTTGAATATTTTAGGGGATTTTAAAAAGTTCTGTACCCACCCTACAATTCGACAGTTATTAAGATTTTATAGACGTTTGTAAAAAAAAAAAAAAAAAATGTAAATTTGCATGAGTTGAAATGCATTGTGAACAAGTAAAATAATAAGAATTTGGCATTTTAACATTTTATAACCGTCGGGCCACATATGTTTAATAATTATGTTTAAAATAAATAAAGTAAAAATATGGATTTTTGTTTCGCCAGAGGTTGCTGATGGAACATCAGCAGAGATACCTTTGGATGATGGACGTCTTGCCCACGCCCACATCACCGATGAAGACCACTTTGCCGCATTTGAGCTCCTCCAGGTGCAGAGTGTTGCAGTAGTTGACGACTTCTTTGTCGAACTCGGTCTCGTAGGGGCTTTCGAAAATGTTGAAAGGCTGTCCGAAAATCGAGATCTTCTTGGCCGTCGGTTCGACCGACGTCGACATCCCTGCTCAGATTGTCATTCTTCTCCGCCCTCTGACTAAACCCAAGCTGGTGAAAAACGCGAATAGCTATGTAAACTGGATGTTGCTATGACGACCGTCGAGACTAGGAATAAATGTGAGTCACGTCTGCCGACCACCTCCACCGGTGGTGGGTGAAACGGCGCAACTCCAATGTCAATTCACGGTCGAAATCGTGAAAACAGAGGGTCTTGACTTTGTATCCTTGAGGAAGATGCTAATTAAATACCCTCCTCTTTGGAAATGTTCATTGTTTAGAGGAAGACGTACGAAAGGTCAAGAAGTTCGCACCGATTCTTGTAGAGTGGACCTGAATCCAAGATCATACAACACTCTCTCGTTACTCTAAAAAGTTTTATACCCTCGAAAATTGGTTTATTTCGATAATTATAATATTTACATAATCATTAATAATATGCCAATAGCAACTGCATCATTCAGCTTTCTTTAATTTTTTTCCTTCAAATTGTAATAGAAACTCCATAAGAAGCTAAGAGTTAGAGGTTAAGGTTGAGGTTAAATAGAGTCGGCTCGTTACTCCTTTTCTAAACTACGACCAATATTGGCCTATTGTGCTATCTTGTAAAGATTCCCATTTGTATCCTTCAAGCCTGGACTTGTTCTCTACCAGGAGTACAAATCTCAGCCCACACGCACCAACAAAGGACTTTTTCGCTGTTGTCTCCTTATTTAGTATTTTTGGCCATCATGCTCCTTAAATGACCATGAGTCTAACCGCTGCAGTGTATAACTACTACGCCATTTTTGTTCTGCTTTCTTTAATTATTTTTCTTTCCGTTGTATTAAAATCTCCTTAAGAAGCTAAGAGGTAAAGCTTTTAAAGCCAATATTGGCCTATTATGTTATGTCCATTATTATCTAGAACTCTTCATTGTAACAGTGTTAAAGATCCCATGCGAATCCTTCAGGCCTGGACTTTTCCTCTCTCAAGAGAAGAAATCACATCCTACATAAGCCTTTGCACCAACAAAGGACGTGTTTCACTGGTTTGGTCTCCTAGGTGGTTTTGGTCACCATGCTAAAGGGTCCTTGTAGTAAACAGTACGCCATTTTTGCTTTATTGCCCAATTTTTACTGCATAGTTTTTGGACAATACTACAGCCTTGGCTTTATGTTAGTTATGTGTTTTCCCAATTTTGAGCTTCGTTCAAGGATTATACAATGTACTTTTTTTCTTTTGAGAAAGTACGGCCGAGAAATATCTTTACCACGCGGTTCGTACAAAAAAAGGATAGAATACTGGATAAATTTTTTTGAAAAAAAAAATTACAACTAAAAATCAGACATGACAAAACACGAAATAATAATAATAATGAGAAAAAATATAAGAAAATAATTAGAATCAACGACTTGCGCTTTTGGGACACACCTCGGCGGCCGGCGAAATGCACAACTCAGGCAGAGGTTCGATCAAAAACTCCAAATTGGTAACACTTGGAAAATTATTGACCATCTATTTTCATAACACCTTAGTCCGTTTATTCTATTTTTTTGATCGAGACATCTCTACTGTGAGATAGGGCCGTTAAACTTAATTTGTAACATAGGAATGAAAAGTCAAGGTGTCACCAATGCGTACCTGAAATTAAGTGACCACGCAGAACGATTTTTGTATATGTGTGTTATTTTGTTCTGGGATGAGTTACAAACTATTATTAAGCTTATACTTTGAATATTAATAAAAGGTATTTAGATTTACGGAAGTAATTCGTGATAAGTAATTCCCTTTCCCTCCATTCATTGCGGAAGGTTATAAAATCGGTTAACACTTCTGCTTAGTCGTTTTCCCTCCGATGCCTTCAAATAGGTTTTAAGTTCAATATGAATACATTTTAAGTTCCGCCCGGTGAAAGATCGCCTTTTGATTTTACCAGTCTTGTTCGGGAAATCATCATGGGCGTGGAAGAGCTGATGAACACAAAGCCGATCCTCGGGTTGAACAAGACGTTCGAGACGGCGATGAAGAAGCGCAACGCTCACCCGAGGCTCCTGAAAGAGCTCGCCTCCGTTTACAACAAGGTGACAGTAATAAAATAATCCACGATAAGTTTATTAATTTTAAAATTGATGTCTTTAACGGGCCACTTTCCTCCAGTCATGCACTTGGCTGAGGCAAAAAAAAAAAAAAAAAAATTAACCACCAGTTAGACTCATCCTCCATTGATTATCTTACAACAATATTTGGTTCGTTTTAAAGGATTGAAGGTAAATAAAACAGACAAAATCTCCCATTTATGTTTGGTCGGTTGGTCACAGTTTGCTTTTATAAATAAATCTTTGACTAGTCAATCTCTTTGTAGGTTTTTCTGAGCAGCCCCTTCCTAATGTTCTGGTGGTTAGATTTTTAAAAAATAAGTTATACCATTTTTAAGTTGCCAATTTGAGTGATACAGATTCAGGTAGAATCAGCATTGTTGAAAGATTGAAGAAGTTAAGCGTGGTCAGGGTGTTTACCATCCCAATAACAACGGTCCAGTGGTTCTTCCATCGCTACCAAGATATAGGAGGTTACTCAAGAAGGCATGGAACCTGTCGCACATCTCAGAGGATAATCGTTTTATTGTTTGTGAATGTAGTTCATAATCGACATCATACTGCTGTTGAGATCAAGCAATGACTTCAACAAGTTAGAAATGTTACTATCAGGATAGGAACTGTAAAAATTGCTTAAGACAAGCGATATTTTCACGTGCTAACTAGTATGGATGGGTGCTCGATCCACCGAGCCACAATATTCAGCGTTCACCTTGCTTGGCTAGTTGTCAGTTTCCTTATCTGCTTCAAAGTCCATAAATATTCGTGAATTAGCGAATCCACGCATTCAGGAATCGGTTAAAAAATATGACAGGAGGACCATACTGTGTGACTGATTTGTGACTGAATTTGTACCCATTACCCAAAACAGTAATCACAGATGCAGCAATGACAGTTTCACTGTTGTACATCATGATTGGTAGAGTGATGAGGATTTGCACAGCACTTGGCAAATTTTCACTGGTTTTGCACAAAATGGTTGGTTGTATGAACCCCACATCACATCTGTGTCTATGCTTAGCATGCTATTTGGTGAATGCCAAGGCCGCAGTAATCGGCATTCGGTGAATACCACATGCTTGGAGCCACCTTAAGACTAGCAAAAAGTACAGTCAAACTTGGGCATTGGATTTTGTCCGCTTATTAGAAATGTCTAATATGCTTTTTTTTTTTCAATAATAAATTATTCCTACCTAGTATATGTGTCTTAATGAAAGAACAACATAGCGTTGTTTCTGTTAGAGGAATGGATTGGCTCACCATAGCAGTCTTGGAGTTCCTCAAGCTGGACCAAGAATATGGAACGCTTCTCTTCCGAATCACCAAAAACGAAAAGAGGTTTTTCACACTGCAGCAACTGTGTAAAAGCAAACAATAACCCTACAAGAAAGCTTCTCTTCTGAATCGCAAAAAATGGAACGAGAGTTTCAGTGTATGTTGAAAAAGTTTGAGAGTAAGATGGGGCAACTGATTTAAGAATGAGATTATAGCCACTACACAAAGTAGTACCACAGCTGCAACAATGGCGGTTTATAATACTATCGTTATAAATTATTCCTGCCACAAAGTACAATAAAACACTACTACACATTAGTCATAGATGGACCCTCTTAGCCTACTGAGTTTAATTTTTTCTAGACTTTTAAAATGCTTTAAATAATTTGAGAAATATTTTTAAAAACAGCTACAATATATTTTACAGAATCAAGAGGCATTCGAAGTGGAGTTCAAACAATGTCTGGCTGTGCTGTTCATGTGCCCAGAGAAGACGCCAGGACTCGAATCGGTGCTCGACTTTGCTGCCAAATATTGCATTTTGCACGAGAACACTTTTGGCGAGGAAGATCCGTTTCCTGAGTCAATTTTCAATTTTATTTTCGAAGTATGATCAATGCGGAAATTATTAATAGACTCAGAATATTTTCTTGTAACGTTTAATTTTACAGAACCACAACATAAAAAACCCCAACATCCGATTCAGGAGTTGCGAGTTTATCAACAGGCTCTTGAACGAAAAGGGTGACCAGGCTTCGCTTGATCAGAACATATTTGAAAATATCGGAAATGTCATGCTGGAGCGTCTACAGGTTAGTCTTTTAAATTTATTGCATTTCCCTAAACTTGGCACAATTGAACAAAAAATTTGTAACCCAATTACACTAATACAATTAAAAGCCGATTTCCCTAAAGAGATAATATTCTACCTATTCTACACGAGGGTTCAAAACACGACGTTTGGAACGACTCCTGCACTTATTTTTTTAGTTCACCTCTTTTAATGTTTTCTATGCAGAGCATTTTTTGCATGATAGGAAATTGAGACTATTCTACACATGCGTATGAACAGCCGTTTCAATGTAGTTAGTTTCAAAATAAGCCCACTTCATGTGGGATATGTTATGGGGATTTTATTATTGAAACAACGGAAGAAAGAAATTTTTACCTTTATTTCTCTATTCAAATTTTCCTTCAAACTAATTGCATAAATAACGAGTGGAGGCAACTTGACCTCTCAAATAAATTTTTCAGTGTTAAACATCACCAAGTATATAAACATACGCTTGTCCTTGTGCACGCCTTCAACACTTCTTCAAAACTCTTTAGTCTTATTCAGAATTGTAAGGACAAAATGATGAAATTTGCGATTTACGAAGTACGTTCATCTGCTTCCTCGCTGGCTTGTTTCAGGTCCATGGCATCTGAGTTTTGAAAATGACATGAATCGTCTTTTTTTCCTTTCTTATTCGTTTTCTCTTTCCATCTCCTTTTACCTTTTTTCTCTTTCTGCTTTTCTTCCATAATGTGGTTTAGTCATTCAATTATAAATACAATAATTAATATTTTAAAGAATATATTATTCTTATTGTTTTGTATTATTTCGTTTTCTTTTCTATGAAAAGTACGTTTAATAAACAAACACAGATCCTATAGTTATAGATTTTTTTTTTTTTAATGAAAAAGTCTTTTATGGGTTCGCTCAAATAAAAGTCAGGATTCCAAGTAAACAGTAAGGTTTTCGGAAGTTTCACACTCCCACAATCCTCTCAAATGCCTTTGGCACTCAATGCCAGTTTTTCTGTTCTATCAGTTTTTAGTCAAGAGTATATCGATGATTTTCAGACAAGATGGAGGGACGATTTTTGCTATGTTCAAGTGTAGTGTTATTGTTTGCTTTTACAAAGTCCGAAGCCATTGTGCTGCACAGTGAGAAAAACCTCTTGCTAGTTTTTCTTTTTTCTTTTTAAACGAAGGTTCGCAACAGCAGAGGTCACATTAACCCTCAGGGTGCTAGTGTTTTTGAAAAAAAAAAAAAATAGACCATTTGGAAGTATGTCGATTTCAAATGCAGGGCCACTGGATTCGAACTTGGGACCTTCCCCTTACAGCGATGGGCAGTGTCAATGCGTAAACAGTTGCAGCCAACTGTTTTTTCTTCTTTACATTTTTTGTGATTCGAAGGAGAAGCGTTCTATTTTATTGGTTCAGCTTGGTGCAGATCCATGACCAAGACTGTTACAGAACCTAACAGATAGAAAAAATGTTGTGATGTTCTTTCATTCATACTAGTTAGGAATCGTTTATTATTGAAAAATAAATAGCAATGTTGATTGACAGTTACAGTTGATATCCTTACTAAACGAATATTTATACACTTTGAAGTGGACAAGGAAACTGACAAGTAGGCAAGAAAGGCGAGCACCGAATATTTTTGTTTGGCGAATAACCAAACACCCATTCAAATTAGTTGGCATTCGGCGAATCCCACATGTTTACAGCCGTGTTAATAAAAATTAATGTAATATTTGTTTATTTAGGATAAATCTCATACAATAAGGGCACAAGCGGTAATGGCATTACAACGGCTTCAAGATCCTTACGATAATGATTGTGCCATTGTTAAAGGTGTGATTTTCCATCTAATTCTGGTGAACCTTGTTAGTGTTAAATATACATTAACCTTTTTTTTTTATATTTGTCAGCTTTTGTGTTCCACATGGTGTCTGACCCAAGTGCTATTGTCCGTGAAAAGGTGATATCGCACATTGCCGTGACTTCACAGACACTTCCTCACATTATAGAAAAGATCAAAGATGTTCAGGTTCAAGTGAAAAAAGCCGCTTATAAAACTCTATCTAGGCTTAAAATTCAGAGGTTTACCATAAATCAACGACAGAGCATCCTTACAACGGGACTGAAAAACCGAAAAGGTAAAAATATATCAATCTCTATTTAAAAAAATATATATATTCTTGTAATTTTCCAGAAATTGTCAGGGAATTTGTAATTGAGCAGTTAATCATGACATGGTTCAAGCAGTGTAACTGTGATGTCCTCCAACTCTTTAAGGCTCTCGATGTCGAGACTATGAATGAAGACATATTGAAAGTCATAGCATTTGAGCTATTCAAGTAAATCCATTCATTCCGATAAAAATAATTACAAATGTTTCTCAATGTTTGAAATCGTAGGAAACAGCCCACATCGACTCTCAAAGAGTTGATAAAAGGAATGCAGAATTTGGAAAAATTGATAACTTTCAAGAATTTAACACCTGAAGTAGCTGCCCTGTGGTACTATGCTGTTCAGTATTTCTCGTCCACTGAGATTCACGGAAACGATATTGACGAGGATAGTATATTTCAGATTTTACCAGAGCTCACGGCATACACGGACTATATAAAAGAGTAATGAGAAAATGTGAATCTATTTTTTTTTTTTTTTAAATCTAATGTGTTTTGTTTTAGATTTTTAGAAAATCTTAAACTTGGAAAAATTGAAAATAAATATATTATGAAGCTCTTATTAAAAATGGCTTCATCATATTCTTTATCTGATGAAATGGGAAGGTACGCTGTTACATATTTCACTTTTTGTTAATAAAATGAAGTATAAGTCTTAATTGAAAATAAAGCGTGATTGACATATTCGTTGTATTGTTTAGAATGAGATTGAAGCAGTTGTGTATAAACCTTCTAACTTATGAAAATGAACTTAGTTTCATTCCAATATTGGTCTCGCACATACAAAAGACAATGCCTGTCGTAAAAGAACGGCTTGCTGTTATGGCCGAAATAATTTCAGATATTAGGGAACCACTTTTTGATAAGACCATGGTAAATAAATTAAACAGATTTGAACAATCATGGCAAAAGAAAATTACAATTAAAAATTTCCCAGGTTGAAATGAATGAAAGCACAACAATAGAACAACAAATGGCCAACTTGCAATGTGGAACACAGATGCTTGAATGCGTAAGCAGATATATTTTTATTTTTCAAGTTCTGTTTTGATCAATAGGAAATTTTTTAGGAAAGGGAGCTCAGAAAAGACCCCGAAACACTGATCAGGTGCCTTACAATAATCCTCGAGTTCATAAAAGCTCCTGATGTACAGAAACTCGATCCGACATTGTTGACATTAAAGGATCATTTCATCGTGGGTTGTCTATCGGTAAGCCCAGCTAAGGTGTAATAAAATAACAAAAGTATAAGTGCTGGACTTTTCCAGGGGGATCACAACAGCCATGTCTTGAATCTGGCCCAGCAGGTTATGGCAATCATGTGCATCTGGAATTCAGAGCTTGCGAATCAGCAATTCCTATACTTCTTTATACAAGTGAGTGGTATGGAAAGTTTAATACGTTGAATGTGGGAGCTTCGAAGTATGTCAGACGGCTAGGATCTTTTTTTTTTTTTATCATATATTGGGTTGGTGCAAAATCGACGCAACACGACATGATCCAAAGCCACCCGACACAAATCCAATGTTCAATTTCTATAAGATCGTATTACTCTCGTGCACATCTGCTATGCCTTGCAATGCTACTCTACGCTCTGTGATTCCCATTATCCAGATTTTCGTTGAGTACAGTCAAAGACAAAAGAACTGGACACTCGTATTTTTATTCAAACTACATATATTATTGTCATTATATTAATTACAAGATTATTTGAATGTAAACCAAATCAAAAGAGATCAAAAATTCATAAGTTTTTATAAAAATTCTTCAATTTTTTATGATTTTTCAGAAAATGTTTAAAAACACCGGAATACTGTTTATTGATAGAATAAATTTAACTAACAGTTTATTACATGATTTAGCTCATAAGATTTAACTTACAATTTATTATACGGTTTTACTTCTAAAGTTTAATTAACATTTTATTTCATGGTTTTGCTAATAAAATTACACAATTTTTGTCGAGTAGCGTCAGCACAAGACACTCATATTTTTTTAAAGTTTATTTCAAGCTGAGTGTATGTAATTTTGTCCTTATATTAATTACAACATGCATATTTTAATGTAAACCAATTTAAACAAGATCAAAAATCCATGAGTTTTTATAAAAATTATTTACTTACGATTTGGCCTAAAATTTATCAAAACACTGGAATAACTTCATTTAAAACATTTTTTTTTGCCAAAAGGTAGATTGGGGATGAGGCCAGGAAGTCAGAAACAACATTTATTTTCTTGCCGAACTTTCGGCGGAATATATCGCCTTCATCAGGACTTGGAAAAAATCGTTTTACTGTATGAAGAGGTACATGTGTGGATAACGGTGGGCCGGTAGAACCCACCTTCCATAGACTTATCTAGCTCTCCATTATTCACACAAATACCTGTTCATTATAGTACAATGATTTTTCAATGTTCTGATGAAGGCGATATATTCTGCCGTAAGCTTGACAAGAAAATAAATGTTTCTGTCTTCCTGGCCTCATCCCCGATCTACCTTTTGGAAAGAAAAATGTTTAATCTGAGAAGGCTAATCAATCACCGAGGCAAATATTTATTTAAAATGATTAAATTTATCATAATGAGATTTAAACCTTTTTCCCAAATTGTTTTACCGTTGAATGTATGTCTGCTAATGTTTGAATGAGTGTTGTGGACGCAAGGTTTCGTTCTTTTTTTAGGAATTTTTGAAGCTGCCAGAGCGGAAAAATGTAATAGAAGAAAATACAAATTGTGGGGTAATAAACTGCAATACCCAAAAGTGCAGTTTAAATAAAATGATAGTTCATGTTATTGTGTTTTTGTTTCTTATTGTTATGTAGCATTAGTTTATTTATCATACTTAAAGGGTAGAATAAAAGGATAATGATGAACTACCCATTCGAGACTGTTGCTAGTCTGACTCCATTATTATTATTATTGGCCATACAAGACTATGGGAAATGTTTAAATTGTGGAACAAAAATTCGGAATTCTAATTAAAAACCAGGAATAAATTTTAGATGTAATTTGAAATAGAATTTTTGCATACATTTGGCCTTCCAAATTATGCATTTTAAATGGATAACTTAAAGCTTTGGATGGCATCAGGATAGATTATTTTGAGTGAACGTTTGGAGTCGGAGTTTTTAGCACTCAGAAGAGATATAGCTAACCAAAGATAGAAGGTTTGGATGTCAGGGCGTGAAATGATCTTAGTCGTTAAAATGCCCTTAAAAATGAATAGAGGCATTATGATTATGATACTGATTTATAATACATGCCATGGCATGTCGAACAGAAGTGCACATCCTACTAAAATGAGCTTGGCGTTGGGTCATGTCGTGCTGCGTTGCGTTAGGTTAGTGTGTTCCTTGCTTAATGCATGTTTTGAACATTGGTTTTATTTTTACTTGCTATATAAATGTTTATATTATAGAGCCAAATCCTCAAATTTAATTTATGGATTATAATAAATACTTTTAACTGTTATCTTTTATACAAAATATTTTGGTTTATATTGAATTTTCTTAAGAGTAACGTTTGTCAAATTTATTTATACAAATTTAAAGTGCTGCCCAAACTGCATTTAACATTATTACAGTTTGGGAGGAGGGAAGCATAGCAAATGTACTGGTTTCAAAGATTTTGTTTTGGAGATTTCTTGAGATCGAAGACAGGGAAGGTTTTTGGTTCTGGACGATGACCAACTCAAAACATTGTTTAAAGAAAATTCATGTAAGTCAACAAGGGAAATTGCGGAAGAGCTTAGTGTTGACCACTCAACAGTTGTTGGACATCTGGAACAAATTGGTAAAGTGTGACAAGGTACCGCAAGAACTAACTGAAGTCTAAAGAAATCAGCGCATTGAAATTTGTATATCTTGTACCACCAAAATGATCCATTTCTCGATCGTATTATCACATGAAATGAAAAATGGATTCCGTACAATAACACGAGGCGCGTTGGTTGAACAACAAGGCGCCAAAACACTCTGGAAACTAAATCTGCATCCAAGAAAGGTAATGGTGATATACTGCTAGAGTTGTTCACTATAATTTCCTGAATTATGGTGAAACTATAACTGCTGATGAATATTGCCAAAAAATTGTCAAAATGCACGGGAAACTGCAACGTCTCTGTACATTATTGGTAAACTGTAATGGGCTGATTCTTCTTCATGACAATCTAGACCACTTGTAGCAATGCAGAAACTTAAGAACTTTGGATATGAAACGTTACTGCATCCTCCATATCACCCGTCTACCAGATTTCCAATTTTCTGAGAAATTTGATAGATTCTCGATAGATAAAATTTTTAGAAAACATGGTGATGTTGAAAATGATTTCTAAGACTTAAACGTGAGTTGAAATAATTTTTTTTATGTCAGTGGAATAAAAGTGCTTATTATATGTTGGCAAAGCTGTAGGTTGTGATGGAAAATATTTCAAATAAATTTGTAAAAATCAAAAATAGTGTTGACTGCCTTTGCAAAACCTGCATTATTTTTGCACCAGCCCAATACATGTAACTGTTATATGAAATATATAGCATAGTTGTTTTTTTTCTGTTTTATATTTTGTCTAAATTAATATTCTTGGTTGGATGAAAATTTGTATTCATGGGTGGAAATTAGTATACCTTAGGTGGTGTTATTACAGATTAACTTAAGAGAACACAAATTGGAACTTTTGGATTTTTTTCTTTACCAGAACCATGAAAATCACAAAATCTTTTGAATTTATCAGCTTAACCATAAATTCTACATTCATATTTAATGTAAAAATAATTAACTCTTACCTTTAAAAATCAAAAAGTTGAGGGAAATTCAATTTGAAATTATACAATTTTCTCAAGTTTTGAAAGCTGGTTTTACATTAAAACTAAAAACTGTTTTACTGATGGATTCAGAAAAGACGGGGGAAAATATTAGCCAATAGGATGTGCTGTGTTGAAAAAATGGCCTCAGTCTCAAACTCTGTATTAGTTAAATTATCACAATATAATTAGTAATTTAGCACATCTAATACACTAACATTACAGTTTTATAACTAGTTGATTAAAATTTAATATTTATATTCAAGGTTAATGATAATGATCTGTGCCTGTCAGCTTTGGATGCAATTTTTGACATACTTTTGGTACATGGCCTAAATCTTTATAATTTCGGAACGGATTCATACAAAGACCAACCATCAACAAGTAAAAAAATAAATAAAATCTACATAAACTGTTTAATTGATTTCTTATGTTTTATTTTTAGTAAAGAAAAAGGAGTTCTCTCTAGCGGATTTCTCTCAGGATGCGACACTACCGACTAATTCTATGAAACAGCTCATAGGAATTTTTGTTTCACTGCTTGACACCTCTGTAAAAACTTATTTTTACAAATCATTTTATTACAGATTGATTGAGAGTTTTATTTAATTGTTAGGTACCAGAAGTTAGGGCAAAGGTATGCCTTGGCTTGGCCAAGCTCCTGCTTTCTGAACATATCAGTTCGCCGTTGGTTCTCGCCCACTTAACGCTTGCTTGGTTTAATCCTGAGACTGGTATTTTTTTATATCTTATATGAAAATGCTAAGGCCGGTATTTTCCATTTTATCTGGTTTCAGAACAAGACCCAGAAGTGAGGCAGGGCCTTGGCATGTTTTTCAGCCTGTTTTCTACCAAAAGGCTTAACTCTGGGCAAATTGTAATTGACTCGTTTATTCCAACACTAAGGGCGATCAACGAAGCAGACGACACACAGCCAATTTCAGAAATCGATCAGGTCTCGGTATCAAAGCTTCTGATAAGCCTCGTTCGTTCTGACCTAGTTTCAAACTGTTCAAATTTTGAAGAGGTGACGCTTTCTTCAAAATTTTAGAAATTTATCAAATGCCTAGTCCTTGCTGTTTGTATATTTTCAGCTGGGAAGTTATCATTATCGACTTGCTGTGATTATATGCGATGAGCTTAATTCTGGTGATGTAAGCATTTGGGTGCTCGTCAAAGCACTGTCTTATCTCGATTTAGATCTTTCAGATGGTCATTTTGCTCCAATTCTGTTATCTAAGTTGAAAATAGTACTAAAGGTATGTTTCTTAGGAAGTAAAAGAAATATAGAATTTATAAATACAAAATGTACAATAATAATTGATATTTCTTAATGTTTAGCAAGTGAAGAAAATTAACGATAAACGAATATACAGAATGCTAGAAATGTTTAAATTGAAGGTCGAAGAGCTTAATGCCAAATATAAAAAAGATAACAATAAAGAAAAAACACAAGATGCTGTAATAATTTAACGTTTTGAAAATTTTAAAAATCATGATTCTTTAATGACGGTAATTTATAGTCAAGTAGTGAAAACACTGAAGAGGAAATTGCAAACAAAAAACCGCGGAAAGGGAAAACCCAACCCAAAATAATTCCTGAATCGCCAGAATTGGAGAAAGGAAGTAAACCAAGCGAGGCAATATTTGAAATAGAATCTGTAGAAAGTGGCGAAGAAATGCAGGATTCCATAATACGGAAAAGGTATTATCAACATTACATATACGTTTACAGATCCCGAGATTTTTTTTTTTTTTTTTTTACACCATAAAAATCAATAAATTAAGTAATTCAATAAATTTAATTAACGTAATTCTGAATCTTGTTTTAAGACAATTGGTAATAGAAACAGCAAATTCTGATAGTGAAAAGGAAGAAAATTGTGTAATCGAAGAGACACTTTCACCTGCTCAGTCAGTATATTTAATTTTTTCAACTGATTTAAAAAAAATTTATTTACACATAATTTTTTTCAGAGTGATAAGCGAGACAGACCCAGAAGATGAGGATGATAACCACAAAGAAAAGAAGTCTCCTAAAAAGAAAAAGACTAAGAAGTGAGTATGGTGGGGAGGAATGCAATCACTAATTGGTCAAAATTAAAAAAAAAAAAAAAATGCGTAAAATAGACAACTTTCTTCATTAGGAGTTTATTTAACTTTTATTTCATTTTATTAGGTGTCATTCAATTTTCTGTAAAGGTTTTGGAGAAGTGTTTTTAATTATTTTAGTTTTTATAATTATTTACAGTGCAAAAATACAAAGAAACAAGACACAAGATTAAAATTTAACAATTTTATTTTTTCAGGGACGATCACAGGTCGAGAGTTGAGACTGCAGACTCTGATTTAAGGTTTGTGTATTTTTAAGATATCCACAATTGTACTTTTTGCAACTCATTTTTTTTTAATTTAATTTATAATTTTATGCTTGTTTATTACTATGCTATTCTTACTAAAAATACACGTTTTAAACAAAGTATTTGTTACATAAATGTTTATATCTACTTAGCTGGGCTGTAAGATGTTATTAAAAACTGTTGCAATATTACTTTTTTTTATAGTTTAATTTGTACCTTTCCCTTTTTAACAACATTATCTTCTTATTTACCATCTTTTTCTGGTCGTGATGCATGGATTTGGAACAAGGCTAATTGGGATTTTTGGAATGTGATTGAAGGCTGAGAATGCTTGACATTTTTAACAGAACTGCTTATTTTTTATTGCTTTATTTAATGCATTATTGAGATAATTGGGGTAGGTATTAATTTAAACTAGATTGCTTTGCACTCGGGTTTGCATTTAAGTTAATTGAATAATTAACAGTGGCATTTAATATATATAAACTTTTAGTCCAAGTTTGGAAAGAAAAAAGAAAGTAAAGGTGAAAGAAGTGGAAAATAAAAATACGTGAGTATTTGGCGAAAAGTTCTATTGTTAAAAAATTAAATTTAAAAATTTTCAAATTTTAGGCCGACTCTGCCGATCAAAGCCAGATTGAGATCTAGAACCAACCCGGACAAAGATGTAAAGTGATTTAAAAATCATTTTACCTCTATAAAATTGTTATTTTGTTTTAACAATACAAACATGATGAGAAACAATTTCTGTTTTGTAAATGAATATATTTTATGTGTATATATTATTTTTATATAAATTAACATTAGAATATATTTTTTGTAAATAATAATTAAATTTTATTGTTTGTATTGTAGGTTGTAGAACATATATGCACATCTTAGGAGATCCACTGGAAAAACAAATGTAATTATCACACCATGTCATGAGTTCAAAAACATTCTGTTAATAAATAAAATTCCATGATGCAATGTATGTTTAATAACCTACAATACAGATAATAAGAATATTAAAATATTTTATAAATTTATTAAATAATATTAAAATTTTATATACAAATTTAAGATGCGTGATTACTAAATAAAAACAAACCAAATCTTGTGTTGTATTTATTTTTTATTTCCGTCTACGATCAAAATTTTGTTGTACAGAATAATTCACATAATTACTCTAAGCACAAATAATCACTATCACTAAATAGTTTCTTTAGTTTTTGTTTATTTATGAATTTTTACTTTTTAATTTGTAATGTACAAACTCAACCAATGATCAAAAACAGGAAGGAGTGAGTAATTTAAAAGATATTTTATCTAAATATTAAACTTGAATGACAAGCATAGGTTTGGCAATGCTCATGGAAGCTGGTATAGGTGAACCCGTAGCTCAATGACAAACGCAGTACATACAAATTGAAACCTGAGCGAGTCACATAGAAAAAAGGTGACAACACTCCTGTCTCGGCATGCCAAATAGACGACAACTATTGTCCATGAGTCACAAGGCCTGCACCTTGAGCTGCGTTGATCCGTTATGCTCCCCTTTTTTTTTTATTAATCACTGGCTAGCTTCTGGTTGTTAATCAACCCCCAAAGCTTTGCCAACGGCTCCTTAGTATAGGATCTTGCTTGTCTTATCCTCTCCTCGTTGCAAGAACCTGCGCCTACATAGATCTTCGCAAAACCATAAAGTGTGTTCTGAGGTCTTTTCCTGGCAATATCTGCACAGCGTTTCTTTTGCCTGTACTCCTATCCAGGACATGTGCTTTCTTGGGTAGCTCTGCTCTGTAAGGAGTCCAACCAGAATCATGGTTTGGTTGCGATTGCCTAACATGCCTAAAAGAGTAATATCCAAGAATTTGTTTCCAGTGAGTTTTAGTACAGCACAGAGGTAAATTTAAAAACAATACAGATCAGATAATTTTTTAAGAAATTGTTTACATTTTATCTATAAAATTAAGTATAATTTTTTAATTTGAAATTTATTTTTATTTACAAAATATATATACAGTATTTACAAAGAAATTGAAAGACTGGCTTCAGGTTTCCTGCCTATATACCTGATCTGGAGTAAAAAAGAACCTATTTAAACATTAGCACAGAGGGAGAAAATTTTTAAAAAACTTTTACATTATATAGTTAATTTATAGCAGAATGTGCTTCACTCTTTTGTACTTAATTTTTTTGTAATGTGTCTGCAAGGTGGCAGCTTCATAGTTAACAATATTTCTAATATTAATGTATTCACTAAGTTCACAAGCTTTGCAAAATCTTGTTTAGTTATACTGTTGACTCGTGTAGAGGCGCTAGCCACCTCCAAGGGTCCAATACTGAATGCATGTTGATTGTAGTCTGCTGTAGGCCTGTAGTACTGACTACTGTCCACCTGTAAAAGGAACCAATCTTTCTCAAGCATTTGTCTGCACAACCTGCAACTTCCTGTAGTTGGTGATACATGTATTAGGCCAGCAAAGAGCCGAAAATAATAAATGACCTTTTTATTAAATATACTCAGCAGAGTGTCTATTTAACAACGGAAACAGATTGCAGATCAGAGCTACTCCTCTATTGCATACCGTGTTGATGTGCTTGGTGAATGTGAGCTTTGAGTCCAGAACCAAAACGAGATACTTCACTTCTTTTCTCCATGGAATACACCTTCCATTTATTGTCACAAAACAATGAACATTAGACCTACTGCAAGTGAAGAGAATCACCTTTGTTTTTGACTCATTGGATCTGATCTCCCACCTGTTTTCTCAAGGGCTACTGAGATGTCTAGTTATTGTATCTACCCTGAAAGGCTCAGAAAAGCGATGTCATCAGCATATATGGCACACTTTTATTTGGTATTAACAATTAAATTGAACAATGTGGGCCCAAGGACAGAGCCTTGGGGTACACCAGCAGCAATTGGCCGAAAGTCAGTGATTACGTCGTTAAATGAGAGAATTTTTGAATAAGAATAAAGGTGAGCTTGAAGATTTTAAAGATTTTTCTTTACGGAACTTCATAATAAATTAAACCTCTCTCCCATTTTATGTACTCGAATTTATTTGAATTACAGTTTAGATTTTATTTAGAAAATATTCTCTACTTCAAAAATATTATAATTGTTGTTTAGAAAGTCAGAAAGTCGATCGCAGAAGCATTGGACATTGTCGGAACTGGAAACCGCTTTGAAGTCTCCTTTCCAGTCGTAAGTTCCACCGTGGGTATAGGAATTTTGTAGTCATGCCTCCGAAGCCCAAACCGGCGGAAAAATCAGGTATTTCCAACTTTTCTTTAACGCCTGAACAAGCAAATTTTGCCGACTTACCTCAAAAATGGGTTTATTTGGCCGGATTTTATGACATTCGAGTCGTATTTTCATTGAAAGTCTATCGTCTAACCTCAATCCGGATGGCCACGCGGTTCTACACTAAACACAATATTCCATTTTTTTGGTCATCTATTTCCATTTTACCATTATTTAAACATTTTTACCATTAAGATCGAAAATTTAAAAATTGTGTTTCTTGCGTTTTTTATCTTTAAAAATATATTTGAGACTTGTTTTTCAATCTCAAATCGCGTCGAACATACGTGCACTAAGTAAGCAAAGTGCATCGGATTAGTACAAAACTTTTGCTATTTTAATTGTGCTAAATTATCTTTATAAATAGTCGGCGTAATTATTTCTATCATTTGTAAAACAATATTTTTTCGTTTGGTTTAAATTATTTTTCATTTCTGTAAACAATGCTCACCAAGATTTGCAAGTTTTCTCTTTTAATCTTTATGAGGAGCACCACTGAATGGTAAAATGAATTAATTTTTTGTTTTTAATCTTACAAAAATCTAAATCTATTCGTGGGCATTTTAACCCCAGAAGCACATTTTTCTGACAACCGGAGCATTTTATAAACATTTTCAGTATGTACTCATGCCCTTATGGTTATGTATTATGGATAGTAAGTACCTTTGTTTGTAATTTCATTGTGACAGCAAACAATAAAAATCACAAGAAGTAAAATCATTTTCAAAAAACAAAAAACATCCGGGATATCGCCCTTCACAGTAACTTTCTCACCTCAACCAACTTTAGATTTAACTTAATAGAGACTTTATATTTAAAAAAGTGTAATTAATTAATAATTATATAAGTAATTACTTTGCTAAAGCCCCCCCCCCATGGCAACTTCAAAAGTTGACTAGAACCGAATCCTGATAACATTATATTTGAAAATTTTCACAAAGTGGGAAAATTTGAATAGTTGTAGGTTGAGATGTAGAGGTGGTATTGGAGTGGTTCGAAGTCACAATAGCTCCAGTGGTTAGAGCAGTGGTGTGTAGGGCCGAAGGGCATGGGTTTGAATCCTGCTCGATACCAGCTTTTTCATCTCAACTAAGACCTTAGATTTAAAAATACATATAATAACAGTATAAACTATTCATAACAAACTCCAGGAGACCATAAAATTTTGTAGGTTATAAGCGCTATTCACTATAAGCGATAAATCACTTATAGTGAAAAATTCGTTATATCCGAACATTCAACAACAATAGACCGGCATGTATGTTTATAGCAAAGCAGTTTTCATTAGATAAATAATTTTTTAATTAGCAATTATATAAATTATCCATGCTTATGAGGATGTACAAAATGCATAGTGACCTACTAAAGTGTTTTTAAAACATTAATACATATTTGCATATATGTACGTACAAAGTGAATGGAGGTATTAGACTATCATAGTATGTAATCTGTTAACTTTTTTGGCCCTTTTTTTTATTTATTTATTTTTTTTACTTTATGGCATTTATTAAATTTTTTGGTTATTTTCTCTTGATTTTTTCAAAATTCCCAAATATCGAAACAAAACCTTCATTTTTGAGACTGCTCGCACAACTCCTGATTCAATCCGAGAAATTGCCGCAAATTCCCCCCCCCCCTAAAAGATGTCTGTCATGATTTTTTTTGTTAGAGATTTTTGATAAAACTTTTCGAGTTAAAAAAGGGGAAAGAATCATCTAGAAGATTTTTTAGATATTTTTGGGTGTCGTCTGCTATAACCAATGATTTGTTACATTTCTGTTTTTTTTTCATTATGACATTTCATGGAAAATTTTGTGTGTTATAACCAGTCGTTCCTTATAACTGGTGTGATAAACAATTTCTACTGTAATTGAAATAATTATTACCGGAAATTATGACTACTTTATATGGATGGTATTGAATCCTTATTAGATGATATTCGAATGCACGTGTTGATATTGATGTCTGAGAGGATTGAAGTCACTACAGCTCAATTTGTTAGAGCAGTGGCATATTGAGCCAGAGGGAGGTGGGGTCGTGTGTGTGAATACAAGTGACACTAATTTCTTCATCTCATCTCGACTCTCTCTCTCTCTCTCTCTCTCTCTCTCTCTCTATATATATATATATATATATA
>CM077107.1:4389388-4400785 GCA_039619505.1 Cimex hemipterus | reverse complement strand
TATATATATATATATATATATATATATGTGTGTGTGTATGTATTTATATATATATATATATATATAAATACATAAACGACAACCCGTCAAAGTGATGTGCTCCCTTTAAATGTATTGAAAACTTGGCAATTATTAAACCCTTTTAAAACCAAAAGGATTGCCGAGTGAGTTACATTTACCTGTGTTAGTCCCCTATGTATCAGTTCTACCATGCTTAATGTCCACTAAAAACCGCAAAATATCAAATAAAGTTTGTCCCGTTTTCCTTACAGGAAATCCTGTACCTACATTAATAATCTAACTGCTTACAATGCAAAACTTAATATTAAATAATACCATCCCACCATGATTCAAATAAAAAAAGATGGATGAGGTCAAAAGAGAAGAAATTTTTTAAAAGTTTTTTCTTTCTTGCCAATCTTTTGAAAGATATTGTTTTATAATCTGGGCTCAGAAAATATGAAACAAATTGTCATTACTCAACATCAAACTCGTTTTCATTTAATACAAAGAAAATTAGTTTGCTGGTTGCCTAGTTTCTGATAGGAAACCCAAGAAATATAAAAAGTTAAGATTGGAAAACAAGAGTATAAAATGAAAAAATAACATGTTTTTCTTCTTTTTTGACCTCATGTGAATCCTCTACTTTATATAATGCAAAACTTGCTACAAATAGAGAAAATTAATTAATTGCGAAATTAATAATCTATGATCTCTCTCTCTCTCTCTCACTCGCTCTCTTGCCATTTGATGGTAACCCCTCGAATGTTAATTAACATTAAAATAACTTTTACCTTTTATTTTGATCAAACAATAAATTTTATGAACAAAACACTTTTCTCCTCATTGGTCACCCTTTTTTTTCTAATTCCAGGTGGTTTTAAATTTTTTAATTATTTAGTTTAATCCTTTGTTATTCTTAAACATTGTGGTTTACAAAAGCAAAACATTGGTGGTGTACAAACAGTCAACACAGTTGGATTTCAACCCTTCCAAATAGTAAATAAAATAAAAATTGTATTTTATATACGACCATATTGCTGGTTGGAACACAGCATTGAATTAGGAATTATGTCTTACAAATAATAATTAACTTCATTTTATATTGTTTTTAACGTTTTTTTTTTTTTCTTAAACAAAACCCTCGATGTGTATAACAGTGTTTAATTTAAGGCAGGGTTAAATCTCAATGATGATGGAAATAACATTTTAGGGAATCTCTATGAATACTGTGATTAGGAAAAAATCTGAGAGATTATCCCGTAAATGCCGCTTGAAATTTTAATTTAAGCGATTAGTCAAGAGGATGCAGGGTCAGAGCAAAGTTGCGAGAATGTCGAATTTGGCTTGTGAATGCTGTAAGTTTTGTCATATCCGTTCAACCTGGTCTGCCTGTTTAGTCGGAATTTTTCCTCTTTTGCATTTCACCATTTCTAGCATTAAATCCTCCACTGAAGAAGGAAGGTAAAATAAAAACACCGTGAGAATATGTAGGCCTGGTTGGTCAACTAAAATAATTATCTTAGCCCACATGCTTTGTTTAATTAATAAAGAAACAGCAAAAACGACTCTAGGATGACGATTAATACACAATTAGAGGATGAAATCTCTATGAAGTGGATGATTAAATAAAATATCTGAGGTGATATACTCTGTGCTGTAATTTCAATAGTTAATAAAAATGAATTATTACACAATAACAAAATATTTTGGCAGTATTGCCACCGTTATCAAAAATAAATTGTTTTTCTTTTTTTGTTAGTACAGTGCTGGTTTGTATTGTATATTTATGGAATAACGTTTTCTGCGTAATTAGATTTATAAGAAAATTTAATTCAACCACCCTAAAAGGCATGTTTTTTCCCCTCAGTAAATCTCAGTGATGAAGATAACATAAAGGGAATCTCTATGAATGATGTGATTAGAAAATGAAAACTTCTGAGAGATTTATCCAGTATTTTTCCAATTTTTTTTTTTTAATAAAATTATTTCGGGGATTTACACTCGTCTTAAGCTGTTTCAATATCATTTCTGTAACTTGTTTTATTTATTTATTTATTTTTTTTTAAATTAATTTATTTATTTTTGAGATGTTCTGTTGAGGTCTCTGCAAGGTCATGAACCTTGATTTCGTTGTTCTCATGGTTTCGAACATTTTGCTTTTGCTGTGCTCACCATTTTGGTCTGTAAGATATATTTTGCCTTCTTGCTATCATCTATTACAGGTTAAGTTTAGGTACACAGACATAATCAAAGCACGTGATAAGAAGCCGAAACAGACCAAAACAGCTAGGATAGGCAGACCAAATGTTCAGTAATAGCCAAACCTATCACCTTACAGAGAAATTCCTAAATTAATTTTTTGCAAAGTGAATATGCACTCGAATTTCACAGGTGAGAAAGGATATAATTAATACAATACGAACTGGCATTGTATGCATTCACTATATTACTTAAAGCATATAGATTGTTTTCACACTAAGGATCAAATCAGTAATTGTTCAATGATGTTGGTGTGTCATTTAACAGTGCTTATCATTTATAAGTAAGGTACATGTAAAAGTTTTGAAGATTTAATTTAAAAAGTGAAGTGTCAAATCTTGGTGATGAAAATAATATTAGAGGGAATCTCAATGAACATTGTGATTAAAACTTGTTTAAATTCTGAGAGATTTGACTTGCTTTGGTAACTCATATGTACTGTTAAAAAATGTACTTATTTTTTTATGAAGGTAGAACTCATTTACAGAAAGTGAATAAATAAAAAATGAATTCATAATAAAAAAATAAAAGGTAGTGAATTCTACATACCCCACCATCAGTATATCTGCTCTATGAACATTGCGATTATAAAAATTCACACTTAATTTTTCATTGATTAACTAATATTTAATTGTATCCTTGAACGTATATTTTAAACAAATGTAAGTCTTATTTATTTTGGTTTATTTATTATCGTATAGTATTCAGTTAGGGGGGCTTTCTCTAATGAAAATAATTAATTGAGGTTTTTAGTTGAGACGAAAAAGTAAATGGCACGAATGGTATTCATCTCAACTAAAAATATAAATTAATTGTAATGTATCAATTGGTCAAGTGGACCACTAAATTAGTGAATTTAATGAAAATAATATTTAATGCAATCACTATGAGCAATGTCATTAAAAACCAAATAAATTTTGAGCCATATAAACCACTGAAAAGTTTTGATTTTGTATTAATTTGGTGCTTTGGAAAGCATGGTCCATGGACGCTTTGTGGGTGTGTGGTGAACTTTAAGAAAAATTAATAATTACAAAAATAAACGTTGAATGAAAAAATAAAATTACAAACTAATAATAATGAGTACTGAAAACGAGAGTTTTTTTTTAATATTTATTTTGCTTCAGTAGTCTTATGATTCCATAGACATCCTTTAGCTATGAAACAAATACTAACCTCTTTTAAGAATTCCCTACATACAGAATGAGGTGGCTGTCTTTCTAATCCAAGAATTACGTTCTGAAACCTCCGCCATCAAATTGACCATGTTTTGAATGATGAGAAATTACAACTTATACTGTCGTATTTATCATATATTTTCATTAAAATGAATGAGATTAATCTTTCTTTACATGGGAGGATGTTTAACACAACTTTCGACGCTTGTGACAAAGTTCTCGACTTCAAAAGAAAATTCCAGTTTTTGGTTGAATCGATCGAGAGAAACGTTTTCATGTGTTCAATGATTTTAAAAGGAAACAAAAGAGCTTGCGAACGAATGATTTTTTGATTTCCCAAGAGAGGGAGCATTGAGATACAATATATACATTATACAGCTGCAAGGCAATGAATTGATGGTCGAACAGTTTTCGGTTTCGGCAAAGACATCCATACTACCTCCAGTTTAACAGGAATGTTTGGTAAACATTATTTCAAACTCTATCTTGAAATCTACTTTCGTGTTAGTTTGGAAAACAAAAAATTAACCTCTCGTTGGGGTCAAAGGGAAAATTGTTTGTACTTCTATTTTACAACTTACCTATGCATATCCGTATTTTCTATCACTAAATACCAAAGCTGTCTATGCCGGATCCAACATCTGTCTCCAGCTCAAAAATTAAACCTAAAGCCTAAATTATGCCAACTAATACAACCTCACTTTTCCTATTAATTCATTGATTATTAATGTTCAAATTATTACTTTTAAATTTGACCCAAATTTTACTTACCTATTGCTTCCGTTCGGACCAATTGGATTTGTGTTCAAAGTTTTTAAATAAAGTTAATTACGTATGTCAGTACAATGTTGGTTTTCGTAGTGATATCTTTCTCATTACTGGCTGATTTATTAAACTTGTACTACATATTAAATGCATGTGTGGTGATTAGTGACTGTTAGTAGATGATTGTTTGGAAGTAAGATGCGGTCTGGTGTGACGTAGGCTACAGAAAAACGTTTTCTTTACCGTGCCAACGTTTTGGTCTTAACTGAGATCATCTTCAAAAATGAATATTGAAATCTTAAGAAATTGAATGCAAAGGGTCCATCCTAGATTTCATTATCTGCTGGTTAACAAGTTTGGGAAGCCCTTTATTAATGTATTTATAAAAAAAATGTTATTCAATATGGAAATTCCCGGGTCGTAATTCTCGTAACAAGACCACATAAAAGAGAGGACAGATAATATGACTGTTAAATGACAAATATCATCAGGCAAATTTCAATTGAAAAAAACGTGATTCTTTATAAAGCTAAGTATAATGGAATATCAATTATGAAAGTAATATTTGTGGGAACCTCGGTAAACATTGTGTTTAAAAACTTGAATAAATTCTGAGAGGTTTGATTGATCTCTCGCTCTTTTTGCTCTCTCTCACAAACAAAAAAGCATTATGATTAGAAAAAATGAAAAAAACAAAAAAAAAAAAAAACGTAGATTTGTTGACTATTCATTTTTCTTTGATTAACTAGCTTAATTGTATTCTTGAATGTAAATTTTTAAGGAAATGTAACTAATATTTATTTTAGTTTATTTATTATAATTTCAATTTCATGTAATGGTTCAGTTTTGGGGACGTCGATTCTCGATAAAATTAAACTAATTAAATCTCTATGATGAAAACATATTAGAGGGAATCTCTATGAGCCTTGTGATTACAAAAATTAAGAAATTCTGAGAGATTTAGCCAACTGTGGTTTTCATTCGATGATTACTTGATTATTCCAGTTGATTGTTAAAGTACATATTCTAAAAAAGTGATGGTCTAATTTTCTTCCAAAGTTGAAAATTTACTTTGTCACTTGTCTCATATTTCATATTCTTTTGGGTGGGGATGGTTAGGGTTTTTTTATTTTTTAAATATTTTTTTAAAACATTTTGTTTAGAAACAAAGTTAGGCAAATTCTAGTCAGTAAAAGTGGTTAGTTATACTACTCTAGTTGAATTGAATCTCTATGAAGAAAACATATTAGAGGGAATCTCTATGAGCCTCGTGATTATAAAAATTAAGAAATTCTGAGAGATTTAGCCAACTGTAATTTTCATTTAATGATTACTTAATTAATCGAATTGATCATTGTAGTAAACATATTAAAAAGTTTATTTAATCTAATTTCCTTCTCAAATATTTGAAAATTGTGGTTTTGTCTCATATTTCACATTCTCATTTTACATTTCAATTACAATCGATGGTTTGTATTATGTTACGCTCACTCTAGACCTACAAAACATTGTGCAATACTTTCCACAATTCCAGTTTGTCAAGTGACATATAAGCATTAAAGTTTTTGCATGAGGAACATCTGTGTTGTAAGTTTGAAATAATAAAACCTTCGAATGCTAGACATAGACCAAAAAATTTTGTGCAGTGTTATGGTTCAATGAAAATTAAATTCCTTCATAATTCAATCTTAACAAAAATATTGGGCAATTTGTAATATTGTGCAATATAATCATCTTGGTGCCCACCATACAAAATTCTAGTTTAAAAAACAAAAACTTAGTCATTGAAGATGGCATAAGCTGTAATGCACCCAAGTGACTTCTATTAACTTGACAATGAGTTAAGTGGTCAAGCACCGATCAGTTGAACATGTTAAAAACTATTGTTATTCTTGTGAAAACTAAATGAATTAAATCTCGATGATGAAAATAATATTTAAGGGAATCTCTATGAGCATTGTGATTAAAAAACTACAACAATTCTGAGAGATTTAGACCATTTAGTCATTTTGTTTTTCAATTTCTGTTCTGTATAATAAAATTAGAAAATAAAAATTGTAATTTTATTTGATTGCTTATGGAAGCCATAATTGATCAAATAATTGAAATTTTTATTATTATTATACAGTTAAACATTTCTAACTATTAGAGCTGATATGGCAAAACCTAATGTAAATATATTAATAACAGGGAAGGCTGAGAAGAAGCCTGAAAAAAAAGTAGAGAAGAAACCAGCGGCATCTGCACCTGCTCCGGCTTCTGCTCCAAGCACTTCGAGTGCGAAGCCCGCTGCTGCCAAGTCTTCAAAGACTCCCGCTCCGGCGCCGAAGGTAGCTACAGCGAAAGTAGCTGCTGCCGCAGCCGCTGCAGCGAGCGCCTCGAAACCTGCTACTGCCAAACCAGCGGCAAAGGCGGGCCAAAAGGCGGGTGGCAGCAAACCAGCAGCCAAGTCTGCCGGTGCAGCCAAACCTGCTGCAACCAAGGCCAAGAAAGCCCCGGCAAAGGCACCTGCCAAGGTATGTACTTCTAATTTATAAATCTGTTTAAAACTAGATAAGTTGCAACTTTTTTTTTTTTTTTTTCGAAGTGAACCGTTTTCTGTAGGTTTTGATTAATTCAGAACTTTAAATTTGCAGGGAGCAGCGAAGCCCAGTGCCAAGGCAGCGGCCAAGCCAGGATCGAAGCCTGCTGTTAAAAAGACTCCAGTAAAACCTACGACTAAAAAAGTTGTAGAAAAGCCAAAACGAGGTGTCGCACCAAAGTCCCAAAAGGGAGGGAAAGTTGTTAAAAAGACACCTGTTCAGAAGGCCCTTAATGTCAAACTAAAGGTAAATCTCAATTTTTTTTTTCCATTCATAGATTTTTATTTTATATTTGATAATCGTAGGTCATCAGAGGAAGTCATGGTACGAGGACAAGGAAAATTAGGACGTCTGTCCACTTCAGGAGGCCAAAGACATTTGAGCCACCGAGGAAGCCTAAATATCCCCGCAAGTCTGTTCCAAGGAGGAACCGTATGGACGCGTACAACATTATCAAATCGCCGTTGACGACTGAAGCTGCCATGAAAAAGATAGAGGACAACAACACACTCGTCTTCCTCGTCCACCTCAGGGCCAATAAGCATCATATTCGCACAGCTGTTAAGAAACTGTACGATATTGATGTAGCAAAGGTCAACACCCTTGTTAGGTAGATATCTCCTTCTTATTTCATTTATTATTAAACTTTATTAAGCTTTCATTTAAAATATTTTATTAATTTTCGTTCTAGGCCCGACGGAAAGAAAAAAGCCTACGTGAGATTAGCAAGAGACTTCGATGCGTTGGACGTTGCAAATAAAATTGGGATCATATAAATATCTCGTTTTTGTATATATTTTTATGTTCTCAATATAACAATATAAAAAAATTTCTTTTTATTAAATGTCATATTTTTTATCCTATAATTCAAATATTAGGGTCTTTGTGTGTTTCAGTATTGAAAGAAAAGTATATTATACAGTGAAAAAGGCGTAAAAGAAATAAAATTTAAAAATTACTGCCATCTGTATCGTTCGTGTATTTAGCGAGTTGTTTATCATGCGGTCAAAAGTGTAATTTAATTCGTAAGCTGTTATTTGATTGAGGGTGGCTTATCGAAAAAGTGAACTTGGTAAATGTGTTAGGTTTGGTCCATTACATGCCCGAACGCGCGCAGTTGAGAATTGTCATTCCACCATAGGGGAAAATGCAAATTCAAACTGTCCTTCGGCCTGTTCCAACACGCTTTCAACCTGTTTGTAACCGGTCGACGGTCAAAACAGTCCATAGATTTTACCCGGAGGCTGGAAATTTGTAAACTTGCGCAAATGTTTCCAATCGCTCTCGTCAAATGACAAAAGTTGTGTTGCAACTACGGACTGGATTTTTATATCGAATAAATGTAAAAATAAAACGTGTAGAGATTAGTGACCGTTAAATGGATAATTATTCAGGTATCGTGAGATGCGGTCTGGTGTGATTTAGGTTTCAGAAAAATATTTTCTTTATCGTGCCAATGTTTTTATCTTTATTGAGATCACTTCAGGGCCTGGGATTCACAAACATAGTTTACACATTTAGAAAATCCCATGCCCTGAAGATGATCTCAATAAAAGATCGAAATGTCGGCACGATAAAGAGAATGTTTTTCTGAAACCTACATCACACCAGACCGCATCTCACGACATCTGAATATGTAAAAATAAAACATTTCTGTTTCGCATTTTTTAAAAGAGTTATAATTTACAAATAATAATTGAAAATTGTGAAAAAAGAAGGAAAAAATACGCTGCAGCTCTTCTAACCATTTGAGCAACCTTCGATCCACTTGGCCGCTTAAAAGTCTTTAGATTGAAATAGTGTCAAGGGGTTAAAAAAAAAAAAAAGACAGATTTTGTTGTTTATAAAACTTTATTGAAAAGAAGATAAACCTTTTATTTGTAAATGAATAACTGTAGAGAAAAAAATAAAACTTTCAACATTAACTAAGGCAGTCGTATATTTACAAGCAGAATCGAAACATGAGGGAGGGGGGTCCGATTTCATCTCAGGCTTGTTAAATAACACAAATCAACAATGAAAAATCAGACTTTAAACCAAACAAAACAATAAAAACATTCTTGTGAAATCATATTCGTATCATAAACCGTAACATCTTTAAAAAAATAAAAAATTTTGAATATATTTACTGTACCAACAGTAAAATGTTTGAAGACTGCCTTTTACAGTTGCGTGCAATTATTTGAAATAGTAATATACTTCAATATAAATAAAATAAAACACTTTATATAGTTCAACAAAATTAATATACTACAACCCAATAAGTAATGAATTCTCAGACTTAAGTTTAAACTGTATACATATTTTGTCACTTATGACAATCAATGAGCAAAACAAACAGCATTATATACACAATAAAAATAATTAATCGCTATTCTAAATGAATTATAACATACTGACTACTTATAGAAATTTATATTTACAATAAAAATAGGACAAATTATTTTAAACAAACTTCTCCATTGTAATGCGGCAAATATTGTTTATGGTTTTTATTTTCGAAAACCATTTGATTCAATTTCTTTTTATATACTGTTATTACACTAAAATCCAGTCGACTTTCATCACTTTCAAAATTAAAAGCTATGGATATCATTTTTTTTAATTATAGTAAATTCACATTTTAAAACAAAAACGATAAAAGACAACTCGTGTAAATTTATTACGCAAGTTATTAAAAAATTAAAAAGTAAATTTAAAATAAAAACCGAATGCTAATTTGCTTTTATCTCATAACGTTCATCGATAAGACTCCATAAACTTATAAAAATCAGAACTGTCTTTGGATTTTTTTTTTCTTTTATTTAGTAAAATTGATGGCTAACGTTTTACACGAGAGAAAGGGAGAGAAAAAAAAATCGCTTAATGAATATGATACAATAAGAGAGAAAAAAGAGAAATAAGGGAATGACGTCAGGCAGTGTTTAGTTGCCGAGGGAAGCAAACTATTCTTCGGGGACGGTTGTTAAAGTCCCGTAGCCGTGAAGTACAAGCTCTTCGTTTACAAGAACGACCTGAAACGCAAAGAACAGATAAATAAAAAATAAATAAAACAAAAAGACATTTCACTTTTTCGCCATGACATTTCTTAAAATAGAACCGGCTTGTTTTCTCGTTACAAAGGTATTTTCTCATGTAGAATCTGCTGGTGCGATTAGAATTTTAATAAATTGGGGCGTTAAGGACGGACCTGATGATAAACTTTTTGTTGTTAAATGCTTAATGCCCTGTTTTTTGATCGATTCCGGAAATTTCATTATTACTATTAATTTGTAAGGGCGTTTTAATGGCTAAAGTCGTTTCGCGCCCTAACATCCGAAAACATTCACTCGTAATCTAATTAGATTATCGTTTTTTTAGAATAGAAAGGAAGAAAAAGAAAACTGAGGGATAAATTCATCGATTTATTCTGTAAATATGTTTTCCTTCTGAACATGCTAATTTCAACTTTTAAACAATCAGAAAATAGATTGAAATTATCGAGTTCCGAAGGGAAAACATCTAACGTCTCCAGAAGGAATTATTGAATTTTTCTCCTTTCCTTTCTAAAAAATGATGACAAAAAGTCAAAAATTCATCAATTTTGCTCCTAAAGATATTGAAACTTTCCTTCAGAACATGCTAATTTCAACTTTTAAACAAATCAGAAAATAGATTGAAATTATTGAATTTTTCTCATATTTTTATTGTCCTTTCCCTTCTAAAAAATGATAACAGAAAGGCAAAAATTCATCAATTTTGCTCCTAAAGATATTGAAACTTTCCTTTGGAACATGCTAATTTCAATTTATCGTGTATCTGGTTAAAAAAAAGTCTGTTTTTTTAAACTTAACATTAAACAATCAGAAAATAAGATTGAAATTATCGAATTCTGAAGGGAAAACATCTAACGTCTCCAGAAGGAATTATTGAATTTTTCTCCTTTCCTTTCTAAAAAATGATGACAGAAAGTCAAAAATTCAACAATTTTGCTCTAAATATACAGGGTGAATTGCTACTCGTGCTACAAACTTCTCCAGTAGATTCTTCACCCTAAAATGAACAAAAAAGTTCATATTGTCCATGGTCCGATTCTCAACCATTTCAGAGTAATTTCGCTTTTTATCGATTTTGAAAGATACCACGTCCTGGGGTCGGAAAATCGTGATATCTTTTAATCTAAACATTTCTCTTAAAATCTATAAGCACCGTTGAAATCCCCGTTAACTTTTCAATAAGAAGATGAAGGTGGCAAAACGTTTGGGCTAATTTTTTGTGTTTTATTTCAGCCAGAACTACAAAAAGAGTGGAAAATTGTGTAAATCGGAAAGTGTATAAAGTAATCCAGAGTTTCTAATTTTAGTCTCAGAAGGCAGCAAATTTGAGGAAAACTACCTGATTTAATAACGCTTCTAACGCATTCGTCATTTTTTTATTTGGTGGTTTTGAGACCAAGATGTCGATGACAAAAAGAGAAAAACTGTAAAAACCACAAAAAGTTTTTTCACTTTGTTTTTCTCTCAAAATCATAATTCCATTGAAATTTTTTAATTTAATTTAATGCCCATTTAGTATGTAATGCTTAAGAAGTTTACAAACAGCTAGAAGGTCAAGGAAGAAAGACCCAATAA
>CM077107.1:4373700-4389378 GCA_039619505.1 Cimex hemipterus | reverse complement strand
TTATTGGGTCTTTCTTCCTTGACCTTCTAGCTGTTTGTAAACTTCTTAAGCATTACATACTAAATGGGCATTAAATTAAATTAAAAAATTTCAATGGAATTATGATTTTGAGAGAAAAACAAAGTGAAAAAACTTTTTGTGGTTTTTACAGTTTTTCTCTTTTTGTCATCGACATCTTGGTCTCAAAACCACCAAATAAAAAAATGACGAATGCGTTAGAAGCGTTATTAAATCAGGTAGTTTTCCTCAAATTTGCTGCCTTCTGAGACTAAAATTAGAAACTCTGGATTACTTTCTGCACTTTCCGATTTACACAATTTTCTACTTATTTTGTAGTTCTGGCTGAAATAAAACACCAAAAATTAGCCCAAACGTTTTGCCACCGTTATCTTCTTATTGAAAAATTAACGGGAATTTCAACGGTGCTATTAGATTTTCAGAGAAATGTTTAGATTAAAAGATATCACGATTTTCCGACCCCAGGACGTGATATCTTTCAAAATCGATAAAAAGCGAAATTACTCTGAAATGGTTGAGAATCGGACCATGGACAATATGAACTTTTTTGTTCATTTTAGGGTGAAGAATCTACTGGAGAAGTTTGTAGCACGAGTAGCAATTCACCCTGTATTGAAACTTTCCTTTGGAACATGCTAATTTCAATTTATCATGCAAATTTGCGTGGATTTTTTATTTTTACCTATCAAACAACAGTAGTTCCTCAATAGAATGAAATGATTGAATTCTGAAGTAAAACGTTGAGGACGAATCTTTGAATTTTTTCTCACATTTAGATAAAGATTACATCTTAAAAACATGCTAACAGAAACTTAAAAAATCTTAAATTTCTTTGTTGTTATTTAAGTTTTCCTACAGAACTCGATTGAAGTCCTGAATGGGTTAAGAATGAAACATAAAAAAAAAAAAAAAGATAATTTTTTTCTTATTTACAAACAGTAGAATGCAAATGGCAAAATGGTAAATCGACTGTTAAATATTAGTGGTGGTGATAACCAGCTGACAACGCGAGAACAATTTTCAAATTAGTTTTGTCTACGAAGGCACTATGCTTATTCATGTCTTCTCTGCTTCACTGCTTTTATGATAATGAAATGTGATTAGCAAAGGCAATGAAGTTTCGTACGAATGTTTACAACGCCAAAACTTACTTCTTGACCATTTGAAGTATACAAATAGACTAGTGGTGTACAATCTTCAGCATAATCGTATATCTGCGCTTGAAGGATTTGCCCGAGAGTTAAACTCTGTACGAATAATTTCGCTTCTTCGCTCCAACCTTCTTCATCTGGAATGATACAAAAACAAACAAAAAAAAAACAATGTTAATCGAATAATTTTTTTCCGGATATATCAATAATTTACCTATTGGTTTAACGTTGGCTAAATAACACTCGACAGCCTGGAACGGGAAATTTAAGAGATCTCCTCTGATCTGTCTCAGGTTAGATGAAGGTAAGAGCAGATAACCGCCGTAATCGAGAAATCTAACGGTTGACGTTGAGTTTTCTTCATCGACGTCAATTATCTGTGCTCTGTACCATCCTCCTGATGTTGGCGCAGCGCAAATAGCATCTGTTTACAAAACCCGACAACAATTTGCTATATTTTAAAATGTTACGTTTCATGTAGAATGTCAGCATTATCTTTTAATATTTATTAAAATTTATTCTTTTTTTTTTAAATCGATGCACTTGAATTGACCTACCTTTAACAGGCGATTCAAGCACTGGGGCTTCATCTGTCGAGTAAACTTGGTTCATAATTTGATTGAGTGCTGAGAGCGAACCGTACGTCGGGTGCGACGGCTGCTGCAGGAAGAAATGAGCAGCTGATATTAGACTTGATAAAATCACATCGTTATTGACACCTTCGACTAATTGCAGCTGTAAATTGAGATTGAATCAATTATTCAAGATGGCTGATAGATTTTCGACTGAGATTCTAGGGATTGCTCACATGGAAATCTTCCATTTTTAATGGTGGATAATGATTGAGAGTTACAAACGAGACTTTCTCAAGTGTCAACTGTGGAAAACGGCGGAGAGGGAACTTTTGTCTTATTTTCGCTAGTGCCTTATCTATATCTTGCTGTGTCCCTAGAAAAATTAAAATAATTCAGAATAGTAAGAAAGATGTTCCAATAAAAAAAAAAAAATTACCTTCAATGGCACAAATTTTAAGTTTATTCGTATCAGGATGTCTTTTGATAAATATATTTGTCTGTGTACTTGTACGTATTTCATGGAGAAATGCTCCATGCCTTCCTATCAATCTTCCAACAATTACCTTTAAAAAAAATTAACAATTAAATAAAATTATATAAAAAGTTAATTTTAAAAATTTACCTGTGGAAGGACAAATTCGTATAAAGAGAGAGTAGCTAAGTCTCCGGCAAGACTGCTACCGCCTGCTGGAGTCCTTGAAGGGGATGTGGCTACATCGCTGTGACCTTTTCCGCTGTCACTCGACCCTTCACTGTGAGCATCGCTGAAGTTGCTTATTGAAGGACTGGCCAACATGACCTCAGACGGGCTGTGATTAGCCGAGTCCCTTTCGGTGTTTTCCTTCTGTTTCTCATCGCGGATTTTCATGGAGTCAAGCTCCAAGTTCACCAGCTTGTCAGCTAGGTCTCCTTGTGCGACCTTTTTCATGTTTTCTTCTTTATCAGAAGGCTCGCTTTTCTCCTTTACGAAACTGTTCTCGGTTGAAGATGATTCTAGTTCACCTTCTTCCAAATCCGGTCTTGTTTGGATGAAGTTCGAATCGGACTGTTCTGAACGTTGATCAACAGCTGAGGGATTTAAAATCTCCGTTTCTTCTTTTTCTTCTTCCTCTGATGAAACTATTTCACCTTCTTCTAATTCAGAAGTTTCCAGCACTTCACACGTATCGTTTTTATTGAGCACAGCGATCAAACTGTCTTCTTGAATAGAAGATTTCTCTTCTGGAGATAAAATTGCTGAAGTCTCTGCACTACTAATTAAAGGTTCAGATTTATCAAATGTTTCCTCAATGGACTTAAGTGATAAATCGACTGATGGAAGTGCAAGAGATTTGACGCAAAATTCTTCAACTACGACAGGCGATTCACCCGATTTCACGATGTCATCTGGTCTAGCTTGATCTGCTGGGATAATTTCCTCCAGAAACTTCTCCCCGACTGAAACGTCCAACGTTTCTTTCGGAGGGATGGCAAATTCCAAGTTTTGACACGAGTCCTTTTCAATTGGTTTCACTTCCAATTCTTTGGGCTTACAACTGTTAGGTGTATTGTCCGTAGTCCCACCAGGGTCTGTGTGAGTGTCGCGACGTCTTCGATGGCGTTTTAACCAGAATACGCCTATCAATATAGCGATCGTAGGTAAACTCAGGATCAATAGTTCGCGTGTGGACCCACGTGGCATTCTCCACAAAAAACGTCAGTTCCCTGTAACAGAGAAAAACAAAATTTATTTATTATATTTTTATTTTAATTGATCAACGCTACATTTGGATAGCTTTTTATTGGGGTCAGATCAAAACAAACCAAATACAATGTTCATTTGATTTTTCAAATTTGAAAAAAAGATCGATTATGTACACTGGGAAGCCGGGCTGGGCTCTTGCATGCAGAGCAGATTGGCTGAATTGGGGCAAGTGCAGATGGGTGCTTTGCTATTCTTTGAGTAACAATATTCTACGTTAATTGCCAGTTTCTTTGTCTGTTTCAAAGTGCACAAATATTCGTGAAGTAGCTGAACTCAAAGCATTCTGCATGTGCGTATACATTAGGCAAAGATATTTGGCAAATGCCGAGACTAGCATCTCAAGACATGGCAAATATTCGGCAGCAAGCGGCAATAGTGCAAGTCTGGAGCCATCTTTACCCAAGCATAGCTGCCTATCTGCTTATTCTACTGTTCTAGCTCCTTTCCTCCTCATAGCATAGCCTACAAATGGGATCATCAGTAAATACACAGTAGATGCTTTCTCAGATAGCAATGGCTGGTAAATGGTCCTATCACACCTCTGAGTTCAGCCCTTTCTAACTGTAGAGGAGTACTTGCCAGACTCGGTGAGGGTTGTTTTATTGTAGGTTTTCTACCTCTAGAGCATTATTCATGTCTCCTTTTCTTACTTTGCATCCTGTCAGTGATGGACCATTCTACGTTTGGTTTTGTTATCTCAAGGAAAGGTACAGGGCAATTTGGTTCAGCAGATCCTTCTCTGGGCAGTGTCTAACATCCAAAATTCCCTTATGTCCTGGTACCCAAGATCTGAAGGTTAGTACGACTTTTGGGGGGCGACGACGTCAAGTTTAACAAACGAAAAAATCAAAAATATCTGGCCTATTAATTGAACAACGGGTTGGGCCTTGCCGAGACCCGTTAATATTTCAAAAGGGTCAAAAGTAAAAGTGGGCAAAAGCCGACGTGCAGAAGCGGTCGACTTTCAGCGAAAATGAAGTCGGCCTTGCCGAAATGTCAGGCCGTCTAAGAGAGAAAATCCGCCAAGGCTCCTGGAGAAAAGGAGATCTGGATTAAATTCAAATAAATTCCGATACTTGTTTGACTCGAGAAGACGAACAGTCACGAATGGGTCTCCTTCCTCCACGACTTCTTTATCAAACGTCAGGATGCAAACCATCCCACGTCTTAAGACCACGATGATTGAACCTTCCATGCCTTCATTTACATTATTTCAATCGTTAACATTAACGTCGTTTAGAAGGTAAGCAAATCGTGGACTTTTTTTTTCTCAAAAACACCGGCACTCTGAGGGTTTATATAATAATGGCCATATTTTCAGAAGTATCGACCACTTTTTTACTTAGGAACACTAGATCAATGTATGAGTGTCTTGAAGAAGAAAGCAAATTTAATTACTTCTGATGATTCGGACTATTTTCAAGTCATCATCAGGGAAAACCTTAAATATATCTACATATTGACATGCTTTTACAGGCGATCTCCAACTTCCTTGAAGAACGATTTTTTGTTGAGAAGTTGGCATTTTAATCTTCTTTGTATCGTTCCAATTTTAGTATAAGCACATCCGACAATGTTGGGATTGAGTCAGCCTTCAAGAAATTTAATAAAAATAATATGTCAATATGTAGACATAATTGATGTTGTTTTTCCCTGATGATGACCTTAAAATAGGCCGAGAGCTTGGCAGAAGCAATTAAATTTGCTTTTCTCTCCAAGACCAGACATACCTCGATCCAATGTTAGTAAATAATTGACCATATGAAGTATTTCAATTAATTATCGTTTTTATCTAAAGTCTTGATTGAGATGAAAACTTAGGTAAAAAGAATAATTACTTAAAATACTTTCTATTAAATAAACTTCTTTTTTTACTCCCTTTCAGGACTAAGCTTAGACGGCTATTAGCTTAGTATAACTGGTTTTAAGAAACTGGTCTTAACAAAGCAAGTAAGTACTACAAAGAAAAAAATTCGACATAGCAAAGTCTCTTAAGGAGAGGGGGGTTAAAACAAAAAAATTTAAGGGTAAAACCAACCCGTTGACAGAATACCAAATTCTCGTGGGCACGGGCGAGACGTGCAAATTAACAACTTTCGGGTACTTCAAGGAAAGTGGATTGAGCCTAGGACCTTCAAAGCTAGACTCTTTCTCAAAGAAGAGAACACTCGGTCGTTCTGAATTGCAAGACCAAATAAAACTAGCATGGAATGCAAAGCAGTCCTGTGTTCTAGGGTGCGCAGGAATTTCGGGATTGTCAATGGGGGTGCAGACCTGGGAATTCTCTGTGATAAATCTTTGAGAAGAATATTAAGAAATAGAAGCTTCACATATGACGATCTATGAACCTTGACAAAGATTTTAGACAAATTTGTTTACGGGCCAAAAGGACGTTTGGCTTCTGCAGAGAAGAAAACCAAGGGACATCTTGAACAGACCAAGTGGTCAATTGAATGTGCGAAATCTGTGGGGTGATCGTATCGTCGGTTTGACACAGTTGAAGTGTGGGGGCCAGGCCGTGATATGAATGCAAGGCCTTGAACACAGTACGAGATGGCGTGGCACGGAAAGCGTAGAACTTAAGTGAAAGTTCGACGAACTCAAGTCTTCCAGGAGTCAGTACAGTCTCGCACCTCCTCCGCTCATGAAACTACCACCCCTCAGGTTCTTTTTCCACCCGTTGGCTCTAGTGTTAAATTCGACGTTCACTTTTTCTGGACTAAGCCTAAATCAACGTCTTTAACTGGCTAAATATTTTTTTTTTTTGCAGTGGAATCAGCGAGAAGAGGACCGTACAACACTTGAAAAATATCTATGAAATATTTTCCACGCGGAACTATGCCACTATGCCCACCCTGACATGTCCGTCCTCACCAATGTTTATAAACGATTTAGTTTTATCAATTTATTTTGTTTAGTTTAGTTATCTATATATCAATTTCACATAAAATGTCGGATTTTATTGTTTCTGAAATTCAGTGAGGGTATGGAGATTTTCTGTTGTTTACATATTATAATTAAGCAAATATTAACCTTTTGTTTATAATGACGTGCTTCACAATCCATTTTTAGAATACCTCCAAATATGAATATGGTAACGAGTGATTTTCGTGTAATTTTCCTTTATGATTTTAAACACATTCGGCAAGGTTGCAAGAAACATCTGTAAGGGGTTTGGGGAAGGGAGTGTAAATGAGAACGCAGTTGGGTTGCTAAATTTTCCGATTGGAAAACGAGCCGCGCTGAACACATCCCAACTTTAATTGGCAACGATGTCTTTAGGCTTCAGGCGGAAGAAAACTATCACACAATCAGAGGACTCGCAGCACAACAAAATTCAAGTGCAGCTAACGTGTCAAGGCAATTAAGGTACACGGCAAAGTCAGAAAGCTTGATCTATGGGACCCTCATGAGCTCATCGAGCGGCAGCAGTTTAAAACGTCTTGAGACCCGCAAGACCAAAAAAACCCGTGACTTCTTGACAGAATAATCGCTTGCGATGATAAATTGATTGCGCCCGACGATCAAGCGTCGATCAGGGCAGTGGTTATCGATGAAAGATCAGGGCACATGCCAAAACATTAAAAAAAATTCATGGTGAAATATGGTGGTCCATGGTTGGAATTATTCACTACTCCCTTTTTGTTCAGAGGTGAGACCATCGCACGTGCAAAGAAATTGACGAAATGCATAAAAAATTATTTAAAAAAAAACCTTTATTGGTAAATCGAAAAGGTCCTATACTCCTCCACTGTAAACAAAGTGAAAAAGCTTGGCTACGCAGTTCTTCCGCATCCACCTTATTATTCTTGTATTCAATAGATTTTCACCTTGTTGGAAATTTAGACAACCTCGCCCAAGTAAACTAAAAAAAATGTTCCGAGTCCAAAAAGCGTTTTCAATCTTGTTTCATTTCAAAGCTTAGTACAGTAATCCTTTTAAATTTGCGATCTTCGCTGTTCGCGTACAAAAAAATGAGGAAAGATTTGACATTTGCAGGAGTCCGATTTCTTTATTCGCGGGCGGAAAAACAGCGCGTAGACAATTTTATTTTCGTATCGAACCAATTAAAAAGCTTACTTATGATAAACACAATTTCAAGCGGATTTTAAATTCGATTGAGTGCAATTCAGGTGAAACAGTAACAAGTAGAAGAAATTTAACATTGCCGATTGCAAACAGATGCATATTGGCATGAAATGAAGCCTAGCTGGAGAAAGATTTAGCCACAGGTTCAAGTTGAGGAAGTCTTCCGTCTAGCGCATCAGATTGGATGTGACGGACTGGACGATATGAGACAAGATGAAATTGCTGAATTCTCTTCGGTTTTCGGACGAAGACCGGTTGCGACAAAAAGAACAGGAAACTAAAGAATACTAAAGAATCTTAGGAAGTTGAATGCGAAGACGAGAGCCAGGAAAACACGAGTGTAGGCTGCTCGTCCATTGGAACCTAACTTGGACGGCCGTTCATCAGCCGAACTATTTGACCAAACAGAGGACCGGCAATATGGACAAACGCATCGTCCACTGTGGCCAATTTTCGTTCAAATGGATGTAGAAGACTCGTTGCTGCTCGAAAATTCTTAGAGAGTACAAGAGGAGGGAAAGAAATAAACCAAAATAATGGACCATTTATAAAGCTATCCTCGACCAAGGCTTACGCTAGACATCACTCCGATGATAGAGCGCGTATATCACGCATGTCCCAAACAGCCTGGTTCTCCTCGACAGCACTTTTCACAATTTTTCGCAATCCAAGGAAACGAAACGAAATGTAAGCAAAATATAAAGAACGCGTTGAACAACGGCGAGCGTTTGATGTTGAAAGGTGAATTCGAAGTAATAATTCGGCCGAATAAGACTGGAAAATCCAACAATTTATTTGAATCGGAAAGTGATTCGGCCGTGCACGACCCAACACGACCGAGCGAGCAAATTAGTTCTAATGGACGCGTGCTTGGCAGGTGTTTATTTAATTATTTTCTTTTTTTGGGAGAAAACGTTTCTTCAAAACAGCCCAGGGAAATTTTAACCTTGAGGGACCAAGTTATTCAAAAAGCAATGGCTTTCGGCCCACATTTTAATCGAAGTTAATGGGTTGAGGCTTTGAGTAGTTTTCCTTCTTCCTCCTGTAGACGTGGACGCCACTGGAACACTTTTCCCACGTAAGTGACCTTGTAATATTCGAATCAAGAAAAATCGTTGTTGGGTCAATATGACCCCATGTTGACCGACATGTTCTTTTAGTTTTAGTTCAAATTTTAATTTCTTTTTTATAAATTTAATTAGTTTTCTCCATGCTTTTCTTTGTAATCTTTCTGGATTGTTTTTGGCAAATAGTTCACATTTTGTAACTGACGAAGAAATAAGACGAGAAATAGAAAGATAAGATGAAAATGATTTGCTACGAAACGGCAATGGAAAACCTGACGCTTTCGACGTTCTTCCAGTAGACGATGCGCTCCCAGAGGA
Source organism: Cimex hemipterus (assembly GCA_039619505.1). NCBI lineage: Eukaryota > Metazoa > Arthropoda > Insecta > Hemiptera > Cimicidae > Cimex > Cimex hemipterus. The sequence goes on along the minus strand of CM077107.1, from coordinate 4,380,416 downwards.
CGGCTATACCTCAGAACTTTCTTTTCAAAGTTATGTTCCGAAGATCACAACACAAACTTTGTATTGGGCAAAGATGGTGAATCTGAACTAACACCGATCTTTTACCGTCCAGAAACGTCAGAGTAGCTTACCCTGGGATTACCCATTTCCCTGGTGCCATTGTATTCCTTATTCATCAACCAAGCCATGATTGATATCATTGTAAAATATACCAATAAAGAGATTGATAAAAAAAATTCAATACAGGTCTGATCAGCGCTATATCGGACCCACGGATGGTCTTTAAAGTGAAAGCTTTGCTGGGGCTTTTATTTTTCAAAGGCGCTATGAGGGATTTGAACCTGAATGTCACGGACATATTTTGTCGTGTATTTTAGACCATCGACTTTTCGAACAGTGTTGTCCAAAAACAGATTTGTCTTCCTCCTTTGCTCTCCGTTTTTCGGAGTATGTATGTCATTGTTGATCCATGTGATACTGTGTTTCATTTTTGTGAAGTTATCTTTTTCACTTTAATTTTATAAGAATTTAATTTAAACTTTAGGAAGAACTGACGTTGACTGTAGTTTTGTAGATAATATATAGTTAACTCGTAGTTAATTTTTTATAAACAAAGATTTTGGGATTCGAGTTTTTCCTTGCTAGACTGTACTTTATTGTGAATACAATATGGTTTAAAGCATTTATTTTTGAATAAAATATTGTTTTGTATCATAAAAGTTTAATAAAAAGTGAGAACTTCTAAAACAAGTTCTTTATATTTCCCAAAATGTTTGAAAAATATGACTCATTGCACTTGAAAATAGAGTTGGGCCAAAATGACCCGGGGTACAGGGGGGGGGGCGTTTCAAGCTGATTGACCGGAGGTTAAAGAAATTAATTATTCGGTGAAACAACGAACAATTACCAGTTATTTCTTTCAATCCATAACAAAAAAACAATGAAAACTGCACGCACAAACACCGCTGTCTTCCAATATGTTTATTATGAATAAATTTTGTACTGTTAGTTCTGAATTGTATTTTAATTTTTGGCGTCGTGAAACCTAACCCTTTTTTTATAGCATAAAAAATAAAAATAGACGCAAAAATTTGCAGATTTAACGTTCATGGTAGATTTATAGAACTAAACGCCCGCAAACGTTATTGACGTAATTTTCAGATATCGTGAGATGCGGTCTGGTGTGATGTAGGTTTCAGAAAAACATTTTCTTTATCGTGCCAACGTTTCGATCTTTATTGAGATCATCTTCAGGGCTCAAAGTGTTTGCCGTTAGGTAGGTTTCAGAAAACAAGGGCACTCTCAACATGACACGCAAGAATTGTACATTTACACAGAAGACGAACACTTTGAGCCCTGAAGATGATCTCAATAACGATCGAAACGTTGGCACGATAAAGAGAATGTTTATCTGAAACCGACATCACACCAGACCGCATCTCACGTTATCTGAATAATTATCGATTGACGGTCACTAATCTTTTACGTTATTAACGAATTCTTTAGTTCCGCCATAAAAAAGTTGGTCACGCGTTGGGGAAAATGCGTACAAAATAAATGTAAATACTTCGAATAAAATGATTTTGTTTTTATATAGTAATTCTACTAAAATAATCTTTACCTTGGATGCGGGCGTCGAAACAGCCGGATAGAACGAATTTGCCGGTATTGAAGTCAAAAAGGCATCGTACGCTAATTCATCCATCAACTGGCTGTTTAATGCAAAACGACCGTATGGACACCGTGTTGGAATGTCTGCGGTTCAAAGTCACGCAACGCGACCTTCACAACGTCGAATGACCCGATATCTCCATTTAGAAAATCAACAAAGACTGTAAATAAATCAGCGCGGTAACGCAAAACGAAGATATGTTAAAAACTAAACGACAATCCATATGTACAAAAAAATAAAATAAACCTTAGGTGTCTCCATCAACCATTTAGCCTTTTCACAACTTCACTGTCTTTCACAGCATTCCGGTTAAAAGTTGAAACTTGTTCTAACTGTACTTTGAACGCCCAACATTGATAAACGGAGCACAATATTAAAGGATTTGGCCTAATATTATCTCGATCTGTCAACAATGTACTCAAACCGTATATAATTTACCAACAGTTTGCATCTTTTTAAAAAGATAAACGCTCGATATTGTATTAAGAACAATTTAAAAATAAATAATTGCATTGCTATTAACAGACTTTCAAGTTCTGACAGATTAAATGTAAATTGTGTATATTATTAAAAATAATACAACTTTCGGTACTGGAACAAAGGATCACACGCTGGATTTTAAAAAGAAAGCCTTCTATTTTCGTCAAAGTCTACCTATTTATAAAGATTTAGAAACAACGCGTGTTGTGGGGTTGGGGGGTTGGAGGCGTGAACGCACAACTTCAATTAAAAGACACAAGAAGAAAAGTCATTTAAAAAAAAAACTTCCTTTGAGAAAAAAAATCATTGTCAGACTAATAATTTTGGATGGTGGTGGTGTGATTGTAATTTTGATTATAATCAAACAATGCGTGTTTTTTGGGGAGGAGGGGTTTGAACGCGTTAACTTCAATTAATATCTTCACTTTTCATGTTCAACCACTGTCTATAAATAACAACAAACCCAAGAAGAAAAGTTATTCCCATGCAAACATCCTTTGAAAAAAAAAAAAAAAAAAAATCTTTGTCAAACTAATAATTTTTTATGTTGGCTGTGATTGTAATTTTGGTTATAATCAAACAACATAAAAACGTGGCAAACTGAATCTTGCACATTCCGACTAGTCGTCATTTGAAGAAGAAAAAAAATCGAACTTATAAAACGGGTAGATTTGGAGAAGTCGGACCCTTGGAACAGGTGGCTTTAGGCAGGACGGATTAACTCTCTGACGCAACGCCGAAGATGTTCTTCGCCTTGAAAGTGAAATTCCAAAGATCTCGATTTGGAAAAAAAAAACAACATACAGATAGCCTTCTGTAAAGACACCGCGGACATCGGGACGGTCGTATTTCATCCAGGAAGTATCTCCTGTTCCCAACTGTTCTCTGATTCTTTTGGTGAATTTTATATTCGGAGTGTCGAAATGAATGCTTTAATCATCAATTATGTTATGTTAACTGATCGAGGAAATTAATGTACTGCTAAGCCTATGCTTTTTTCTACCTTCAGGTGTCGATGTTTGTGATAGGGACTGTCATAGCTAATCAGTTTGGACCAGTATGATTTTGATAAACGACCAACCAATGGAATATAGCAAGAATAGAATGGAATGTAAAGGGATGAGTGTTCATTCAACATGAAATCATGCACTGGCAAACACACCAACATCAAGTTCAATCATAAATGGTTAAATCATATCAATTATCACATTAGCTAAAATAAAACTTGAAATCAAAAGCTAATAGAGCTAGGCTTTTTATTGTCCAAATTTTCCCCTTTTTATATTGAAATGATATGGAATGTCAATGTCATACCAGTTGGTTCATGGAAGATTTTGATAAATGACCAACACGAAGAATAAATACAGCTAGAACAATCGGTACACGTCTAGGGTGTGCTGATTTGTTCAACATGAAATCGAACATTGGTAGATGGACCGACATCACAGTTAAATCACTGGAAATTTATATGGGCTTTCCTATTGTACCGTTCAGGTAAGGCTTTCATTATCGTCCAACCAGTGGAGCGAGAGTGGGCACGTTAATAATGAGTGTCGAATTGTTCAAAGTGAAAATCATCCATTGGGTAGATCGACCGACATCACCAAATAGTTTGAAATCAAAAGCTACTAGGTCTAGGCTTTTTACTACCAAAATGTTCACCTTCCTCAATTGAAAGGTGTTGGGCTGTTAGACCAGACCAGTTTGGTTCAAGTATGATTTTGAAAAACGTCCCACCGATGGAATACAGCGAGAACAGGACATATAAGTGCTTAGTTCAACAACCATACTCTGGCAGACCAACAAAATCATCAACCAATCTCAAATAGTTAAACCACTAGTCATAAGATAAACATTATGATCTCAAAATCTATTAGAATTCGGCTTTTTTTTTAAATTGAAAAATGATATGGACTGTCATACAATACCAGTTGGTACAGGTCAGAGTTTGATTAATGTCCGACCTGTGGAGTACAGTGAGAATAGCCCGGGCACCTCAAATGATCAAGTTCCATCAACCCATTGGCAGATCAAAACATCACCAACTTCGATCACAAATAGTTAAATCACCAGCTTAAAATCAAAATATACAATACGAGGCTAGGCATTTTTTTAATAGAAATTTTCAACTTCTTCTATTGAAAGTTATGGACTACCATGCTAGTTCGGTTCAGTTATGATTTGGTACAAGTTCAACTGGTGAATACAGCGAGAATAAAATGATGTGTATGATCAGCGCAACACGAAATCGTGGACGAACCAACATCTTCAATCATAAATAGCTAACAAAACTTGACAAGGTATCGATGAAAATTTTCGTTTTGGAAGGATATATTATTTTTAATTCTATTTCTAATAAAGAACAATCACTAGCCAACAGATTACTTCAAATAAACAGAAGAAATAAAAAACCAATAAAAACTTTATCCAACAGACAGTGTAAGGGATTACTTTACTTGTGATTGCTCTGTTCGCCGCCTACATAGATTCCGTGATGCCTCGCCCTTGGAAAACCGCTCGTCGCTGTACTTCCATAGCAAAACGAACAAAAACACCGAACCGGAGTGTTTTGTTTGATAGAAGTAAATATTCTGGTTTTATTTTAGATCCTCTGGAACGAGTCCAAGACTGAGAAATCGTGGAAACATTCACCGTCTATCTACCCCAACTTCGAAGTCGAGCAGGGGCAAGGTCGGAAAAGTCGAAAATACCAACGGCAACGATTTACCTGTTCGATTTGCATTGGCTTAATACCCAGGGGTGTATAGATCGAAATGTATATGAGAATTTACTACGCCTTTGTACACTTGGCCCTGGACGACTTTCTAAAAATAGAGGTACACAAAATCTAGATTCAATATTGAATGATGAAATAGTCTTGTTTGATGTCAAGATTAAATTAATTGATCAAAGAACGTGGTTTGTTTACAGACATAGCCAATTTTGAACTTTTCCCTTGTCCCTGGGATAAATTTAATGTCAGCCTCCCAACTATCACCAAAACTTCTAAAATTGTATGTTTCAGTCGGTTAAACTTTAAATATTCACTCCAGTTTATATATTTATATATATTTTTTTTTTAAATTAATAAATCATCGTCTGAATACAATTCTTATTAAAAGAAACCTAATCCTTCGAATAACGCGTAAAATGATACAATTCCTCGTTCTCCAACTTGAACATTTGAAAGATAGAAGTCAAATTGAATCGTGCAAACTCAATAATAATAAAGTGGAGTTTGAAAGCGTGTCTGTCCTAATTTTTGAAGTCAGCCGAGCAACCGAGACTCCCCGAAGTAAAAGCAGAAATAAATGAAAATCCACTGGGAAAACCGTGTTATTAAACAAATGTAGTATTCTACATTAAAAAAACTTAACATGTTGATAACGGACCCGATTCGCCACGCCCTTCCTGTTCCGACTTGCACTGACAATCGGACTTTTTTTTAACGGAGCGATAAACCACGCGAGTGAGAAGCTTACGTTGGATTTTAGCTATTGAGGGCTAGTGAAGCACGAACATCGGTGAAAAACCACTACTTCTCAATCTATTTGCCTCTCAAAATGCCTTTTTATGGACACCATTACAAAACGGAACGGATTCTTTTTTTTTCCTCAGCTAGACACGCCGGATAGAAACTACCCTGACGAGAGAACTAGACACCGCATTAAATATATGCTTTAGATTCACTAATTTCGTCATTCGTGGTCCGCTTGACCAATTAATATATTACAATTATTTAAGGTTTTTAGTTGAGATAAAAAAGTCAATGGCACGAGCGGGATTCGAACCCACAATCTTCGCCGCTCTACCACCCGATCCATTTGGATACCAACTTCCCATGTCAAGTGGTAGAGCAGCGGGGTATCAAGACGAAGATCGTGGGTTTGAATCCCGCTCTTGCCATTGACTTTTTTTAATCTCAACTAAAAACCTTAATTAATTGTAACATATGCTGTAAGTTTTTGCAACAAAATAATAAAATAAATCTAAATCGTGTCATTGAGAGAAGGTCACGGTTTTGAAAGTTATTGACACGATCTGATATGAATGATAAAACTATCCGACTAACTATTAATGTAGTAAGTATTTAGTTTTGTATCATTCCTAAATTGGTGTTTGGAACGTTGATTTGTTGGCGGGCTCTCCTTTTCGGTCGTTAAGATCGAAGAAACACTCACAAACAAAGCAAAGTTAAAAGACCTGTAAACCCAACTGAATCAATCGGCCAACGCAGAAAATAGCAATTTAAATCTCACAGATCTCAAAGTTCTGGAGCAAAATTAGGCAGATTTTAAAAGAACTGCCACCCAACAGCCAAATATTGGGTTGTCCGGAAAATAATGCAGGATTTTGGTATTAAACACAAAAAAAGAAACTAGTTACTTTAAAGCAATGTTCTTTAATCAAAATAATTTCCCATACTCTCAATACATTTCTCCCAACGTGTTGGTAACTTATTAATTCCGTCTGAGTAGAATTCAGAATTTTTAGAATTGATAAAGTCAATAAATGCATTTTCCAGTTCCGTTTGATTTTTGAATATTATGTGTTGTAAGTAGTG
>CM077107.1:4360198-4373300 GCA_039619505.1 Cimex hemipterus | reverse complement strand
AACAAACAATATCATTTGGAAGAGGATTAATAAGTGTTGGCATTCATACAAATGAGTAATCCTGTAAACGTAAACAGAATATTTTATATAGATTTTTTTTTAATGAAAACTTAAAATCCTGCATTATTTTCCGGACAACCCAATATATCAAAATCATATCGCAAATATTTCTTGTGTATTTACAACCCAAATCATGAATGTCGTACCCTATTGTGAAGAAATGATTAGAATTTTTACATAAATGATTTCTAATGAGAAAAGAAATGAGTGCCAAGATCTGCTGAGTTTATGAAAATCATACTTGAGACAACAGTGGTCGGGTACGGCAATTACGAACGGCCATGGGTGAAGATGTGAAATATTTATTTAGTTGGAGTAGATTAGATTACTGATGCATACGACTGCTGTTATCCCACAAGTGTGTGTTATTTACAATCTACATAAGAACAATTACGTCGACAGGTATTTTTGAGGCGTACCTATATATCTGGGCGTAACGGTTCATTTTGAAATACGGGGGGGGGGGTTAAAATGTATTTTACTTTTTGGCAATGCCGCACAGAAAAAGAAACGGCCTTCTGACATTTCGATCACCAGAAATCCGGTCCGGTCCGAAATGTCGTACGGCGAGGTCGTTTCAGGGTCCCCTTCCGCGCAGCACCCAACCCCAGGCCGGGCGTCCTCAAAACCAGAGGAAAATAACCGACCTTTTCGGAACGGCGAGACTCGCCGGACCGGTGGTCGTTTTTGGGGCAACACTTCAAGATCACCCGGAACAAGAATTCCAAGCAATATGGCGTTTTATGTGCATAAACAAATTGAACCAGTTCAAATTCTAATATATTTTTACAAAAAAAAGTACGAATTCTATATCTACTCGAAAGGCAAACAATTTTATGATGCAGTATATAAAAAATTCGTACAACTCCTATTAGCCTTTAATAAAAGTGAAATGAAACGTTACATATATAAAAAAAAATTTGTGGACTAAAGTATATAGTCTAACCTGGTAGATAATTATTCACAGATTTCAATTGATTAATCTTTATGCAAGGTAGTGGTTTAAATGAAAACGAGTCACGAGCGGGGTTTCGAACCCAAGATCTTCGGCTCAAAACGTCGCTGCTCTAACCTCTTGACCTATCGTGACAAGTGGTTACAGCTGCGGCGTATTGAGCCAAAGATCGCGGATTCGAAACCCGCTCGTGACACGAACTTTTTGATTTAAACCAAAACCAAACATAAATATTAATTAAATGAAAGAAGTTATTTGGTCAATCGGACAAGGAAATATAATGGATTTTATAGATTATTTTATTTCCTATTGTGAAATCAATTAGGTGGACTAGGATTTAAGGACATTAACTTGACTAATTTTCGTGGTCCGCTTGACCAATTAATCTTTCGATTAGTATGGTGGGCCGAAATCTTGACAACAAACCGGTCCGTTATGGCAACCCCAGTCAGGAATATGGTGGGCCGAAATCAGACCTGACAACAAACTGAGTGTGATATCGCGAATATGGTTTGCCGAAGGTGAAAAATAGATCTAGACCTGCCGACCTTATCTACACCATCACCGACTAGTTGGGCATGGTCATGACAAACCTCCTTATCTCGAGTATAGTCTGCTGTGAGCGAAATGTTAAAAAGGCCAAATCTGCCAAATTGATCATTATACCCGACACCAAGCTAGGTTATGGAACCCACATCAAAAATACTATATACCAAAGGTCAAAAGATAACAAAAAACTCATCAAAATAAGAGCAAACAGATAGAATTAAGATATTTGTAAAATTAAAGCCTAATTAATCTAAGAGTGTCGGAGCGTCGCTTTGCAATTGTCCTTATGACATCTGTTTATTATTCCAGTAACGTTACACTGGGAATGATTAGGCAACTGGGCAACGTTGGAATTCCCGTTTTCCAACAGCATCGCTAACAAAGAAGAGAGAGTTTAAAATTTAAACGAGGTCCAAGCCAATCAACGTGGATTATCGATGTCAACGATTATTAAGATTTTTCAGTTTAAATGATCAAAAATAGTGAACTGTTTTTCAAAAAGCATACATTCTGCCCTCCAGAACCCAAGGCCTGCCTTTAACACATTTCTACTAATTAGGAATAGATTTACTTTAGATGAAAGTTCAATGTGTTTTTACTATCACAGCAAATATTAAAACTGCGTATTTGGACTACAATAGATTTGAACTAGTTTAACTTTCAGCACTCCCCCCATCTTCTAAAGCTTCTATGGTACTGTCAAGTAAAAACAATGAATTAGTCGCAAAGTAGGCGACGAGTAGGTGCTTTATTGATTGGAAGGTGCATAATTCAGGTCAGTATGGCGACAGAAAGCCTTAAAATATGCTAATTATTTTGCAATTGTTTAATACAACCACACTCAGATCGTACAGTCTGTCTGGCGGCAATAAAGCCAGAATTAACTAAGTTTGGAGGAAAAGCAGTTTACAGAAGAAGCACCACCTTTCCATATATCTCCCTAGTAAAACCTGACCCTGGGGAAACCTTAACATTTCCGTCTAGTGACAGATGCATTTTAAAACTGCTCGAATCTTCTTGAAAAACCAAATCCACCGGCCTGAGCAAACTGGCTTGGATTGATGACTGGAAAAAGATAAAAAATCCGCCGACTGGAACCGCTATATCGCGATCTCGGGCCGTAGGATTGCAGTGGGTCGAAAGAAACCAGACTGACAGGAAATCCTGGCTTCTTTTTACATTCTAATCTCAGTATTAATTAGTCGAAAATAAGAAAAGAAATTAGTTATAAATGTTGAACTAATTATATTTTGTGGCAAGTATGAAATTAAGGAAAAAAAGGCGAGTAGAGGTTTTAATGAAGCCATTGTAGCAGAAATTATTTCACCTTTTCGTAATTACACGTAATAATTAAATCACTGATATGTATATTTATATGAAAGTACGAAATTTAAAGGCAATTTACGAAGATGAGCGGCTATTTGTATGTGCAATACTTGTTCTAAATCGTACAATTTTTGAAAATTAACTTCCTTTTCTATGTTAACAACTTCTATATTGCGTTTTTTTTTAATTTCTAAGTAGTAATTAAGTATTACATCCAATAAAGTGGTTATACAATAGGAAGAAACAAAGCTCGGGCGAGGAAATTGGCATTCGATATTACACTACTACACGATTAAGTTCTTATAAAATAAGTTCGTAAGTAACAGATATGATACGAAAATAAAATTTGCAATTATCCTTGGAATAAGCTTGTAGAAATATGTGATTTGAACAAAAATAGGAAAATGTAACATTTCCGGACCTCTTCGACCTCACAGTTCGGAATCATACCGATCAGCCCATTGTAACGAACACTCAATTGCTCAAGGATGGCATTGACAATTCAAAACATAAAAATCGTTAATTAGTGTGAAGAAAGGATAAAGAAGGCCTTATTAAAAAAGAAACATTGATAAACAAAGCAAAGTTAAAAGACCTGTAAACCAAGAACATAATTTAAATCTCGTTCTGGAGCAAAATTAGGCAGATTTTAAAAGAATTGTCACCCAACAGCCAAGCATGTTTTTCAAGCTTCTAGAAGTTGCCGCTAATTTTTCCAATAGGACAGATTTTTTTAATTTGGGGTAGTCCAGATTGCTGATGTTAATTTTAATTCAAAACCAAAATTTAAAAAAAAAATTAAAGGCCCAAATCTGACAGGTATATGAAAAATCATACCAAATACCAAATACTTGGGTATTGGTATTCGACCGCCTAAAATCATGAATTCGTTCTGGGCAGTGTGGATGCGATAAAAAAAAAAGCATAAAACTGCCCATTTTATAGTCATACCAAACACGTAATTGCTTGGGTAGGGTATTGACAACCTAAATTATGAAATCGATTTAGGGGGTGAAGAAACGATAAAAAAACGGTCTAAACCTGTCGAGTCTATCAAAATCATATCAAACACCCAATCCCTTGCGCATGGATATTTACGACCCGAATCATATCATTTTCGAAAGTGAAGAAATGTCAGAAAAGGTCTAAAATCCTGCCAAGTTATTCAAAACCATACCAAACCCTCATCGTTAATGTATGCATATAGAAAATTAAATTAAGAATATTGTTCGCTAGGGGGAAGAAATGATAAACAAAAAAGTTGCCAAGTTGACCAAAACCATACCAGACATTCAGCTACTTCGGTATGGGTATTGACAATGCAAATCATGAATGTCTTTCCGGAGGGTGAGAAATGGCAAATAAGGCCGAGGTCTGCCAAGTTTATCAATGATGCTAAACTCGGCTAAAATTAAAGATGGATTATTAATGTAGTAAATCGGTGTGAATTGTACGTTATTTTTTTTTTCACGAGGGTACGCAACAGCAGAGGTCTTTATAGACCCTGCCGGTGTTTTTGAGAAAAAAAAAGCCCATTTGTAAGTATGTCAAGTTCAAAAGCAGGGCCACTGGATTCGAAACCTGGTCCCTTAACCTTACATGACGGTGATGACCGTCGTATGAATGCCTTGTATATTGAATCACGATAACATATCAATTATAATTTGTTAGGACCTGAGTTAGTTCTAAAATACATAATGGTGACAAAACGTTTTGACGTTGCACGCTTATACGTCCAATATACAGTGACCAGAGTCCTGGATTGTTGTTCTACCCTTCTTTGCCCTGTGTACCACTAGGTTTGAGGTACTGAACTGGCTTTCATCTCGCTGAAGAGCATAGGGCGTACAAGCACTGTTAAACGCCAACCGTAACACCGTTGAACAAGTAGACGACGTACCATGCATTTCGGCCCAATGTCTTATAAAGTCCTTTCGTTTCTCCCGTTCTGCGAATGTCGCCATTCGCCCATCGACAATCGCAACAGTCTACATATAAGCTGAAGAACGTGAGCTGGCTTCTCGTTAGCGGACGCGGTTCCCAAGTCATCCCCCTTCACGGTGCCACTCCGTCTTCAAAACGTGCAAAAAGGGCGAACAGACAGTCTGTTAAAAGTGGGCAAAAAAAAAAAAGATCCGACCGAATTCCCACGGGGCGAAAGCAGGAGAAACGATCCGCGAGGAGAGCCCATTGAGAACGGCCAGCTATGTTAATGAAAGGGGCCCCGTGGGTGGGAGCAGCCTATGCCGAGGGAGCAACCTTTCGTCAGTGGTCACTCATTCCTCCAGGAAACCGGTTCCCCTTAGCAACAAGGATGCCAGTTCGATTTTCCCATTTTTTGAATCCGGTCCGAGTATTATAAAAACCTTCCTTACCGATCCGGTCGGTGATAAAACAGATGCAGTTTTATTAGGGTTTGAGGCATGCCAACGCTTAAGATCTGAAGTCACCGCCATATCCTTGTCATATTATTTTTATTCTCACTAGAAACAAACTTTGATTAAGATATTGAAAAACCAAATGAAAAAAAAGGATAAAGATATTTATACTGAAGATAAAATTTACAAAGAAATATCTAACTTTGCACATTAGGCTTTAAAACGATACAGCGAATTCAAGAAGTTCATAGTTTTAACCTACACATGTTTTTACGCGTACAATATTTGGTCATACCAATTAATTATTCCTTTTATCTGAAGTTTTTGGTTGGGATGAGAAATAGTGTCACGAGAGGGATTCGAACCCAGACCTTCGGCTCAATACGTCGCTGCTCTAACCACTTGAGCTCGAGTCCCCTCGGAAACCTCCTTATCGTAATTTACAAACTGTCTGAATTTTCTCTCAATCGTGGTATCCAAGCCACGAGCCGAGGGTCGTGTGTTCCCATCCTGCTCGTAACACTAACTTTTTACCTCAAACAAAAACCGAAAATAAAAGTAAATTCATACAGCCAATTATGACCAATAAGCAAACATATATTTAATTAAATGAAAAAAAGGAAAAACGGAACGTGAGACTTGTTCAACTTGAATTCCCGTCTGTATTAAATCATCCTGAACCGCCTAACGTCGCAATTTTGGTATTTCAGGTTTGTCGAGCTAAAGCAGCGATGCAGTCAGACCACCGGTAGCCCTCCGAAGACCTCAAAAATAAATCTCGCGATGTAACATTTACGTACTGGATTCCTCTAAGTAATCCGTCATAGCTCTCATCCATTGTAGCCTTACTAAGCACCAATTATATACCGATAATTTCATTTGCAACGACAATTCAATGTGATTTATAGTTGGTTAAAGGATTCGCTGTACAAAAAAACGCGTGTAAATCATGTTTAACTTTTAGTATCCTGAGAAGCCAGGTGAGCGTCAATAACCGTCGCCTGAAGCAATGTGGATAGACTGTAAAATATGAGAGAAAAAAGAAGTTAGGTTTACATATTCCATGTAGCCTCGTGTATCGCATGTTTATAAAAACAAATCCTTGAAATTATTGGGTTTATATGAAAGACAAATGATTCAAGTTTAACATTGGACTGGTTCACATGCCCCACGAAGCGAAAATTACATATCGAAAGGATTGAGAGCGTTCCGTTACTTCCTCTTCAATTTATTTTACTCTACGTCAGAATTATTTTCCAATATTAACTTTCGTGATCGAGATTTCTAGATATGAGGAAGCGATGAATGGCGGACCGTCAAGAGCTCAACTGGAAAACCCTGGAAAACCCTGGAAAACCGTTTTGTATTGGAATTATTAGCAAACATCACCTAGTGAGTGGTCCGTCGGGTCTTGATTTTTAGCCCTCGCACCTAAGGTTCAAGTGGGTAAAAGCCGGCTAATGAGATAACCGGTTTAACAATCGGGACGGGTTGGTGGACTTTTATTTCCACCCGGTTTTCCTTCCTCAGGCGGCTATTTAACATCAAGGAAATTATTAAAACCTAATAATTTACGACCAGAAAAAGAAAGGAAACAAATACGGGAGAGATAACTACGTACACTTCGTTGTGATTTATACTCCTTGCTTGTATTTTTTTCTCTCGCCCGGTTGGACGTTACATACACGGAGATTCAGGTCATCAAGGTTAGGTCAGTAATTGATGCTCTCTAATGATGAAATTGGAAAAAAAAGTCACGCAATTTGTGATTTGAGCCGCGAATGACCTTTTGTTAAAAAGCCGCTCGGCGATAAGATCATTGCTTCCTTTTCCTTCCTAAGGATAAAAAAAATCACGGCCAATTAACTTAGCGCAAACGCGATGGGTTTCACACTATACATAGTATGTTCAGTTGGAAGTTTGGTCCCGAGAGTCCATCTGAATATAAATTAGCTTTATATGTATTTTTGCAAAGTACTTCTGTAGACCTACTTTTATTTAAAACGGCTGAGAGTTCCTCCTGAATGCTGAATACAAATATTATAACAAATTGATAACTTTCATTAAATTCTAACTATAATTAGAAATTCACTAGTTTTCGTGGAACGCTTGACCAAATGAATTCTTGGTGGAATTGAAAGGTTTTGGTTGGGATAAAAAAATCAGTGTCACAAGCGGGATTTGAACCCACGGCCTTCTACCACATGAGCCATAGTGACTTCCATCCACTCGGACACCAACTCCCCTACTTATAATACCTTCACTAAAGCTCTCCGTGGCAATTTCATCTGTCGCTGAGAATCAAATAAATTACGCGACATTAGAAAATAGCAAAAAAGGAGGTAAAATTCAAAAGGGGGGTTGAGATGGAAAGTTAGCGGATCGAGTGGTAGAGTAGCGGCGTATAGCCGAAGATCGTGGGTTCGAATCCGCTCGTGACACTGACTTTTTATCTCAACTAATAAAAAGACCTTAATTCAAAGATATAATTAGAAAATAACCGAATTGGCAATAAAATGATTGAGACCGCGTATGCGTCCGGCATGTAGGAGAAAGGTTGCTCACGTGTCCCACCTAATCGGAAGGTGTAATTCTTTGCTTATAAACAGAGAGCGTGGAAAGTTACCCAATATGAGAATAGTACTTAAGCACTATGCGGTATGTGAGTGCCGCATAAATTTATGTGTGTTACGTCGAGACTGAATGTATTTATTGGGGTGAATGTGTAGTGGGGGAGGGGTGATGGCGGAACACTGAGTACCCCATGGACATTCAATTGTAGGTTACATAATAAATCCCATCCTAACTGTACGAATAGTTTTATGCGTGAGAGTGTGAGACTGATTTACATTGGGTGTTGATAAGATCTAGTTGTTGGTAGCTCATGAAACCCAGCAAATGATGGTGGAGGAATGTCGAGTACTTCGTCACAATATTTGAGTCAATGTCAATAGGAAAGAAATTTAAGAATAAGGTAGAGTGGGAATGGATTTGAATTTAGAAAATGGTGGGTGCTGAATTGACCTAGCTCCCCGGAATCCGGCCCCGGCCACTGGATGGATTTGACCTCGGACTGCCAACCCGGGGTGGATGATTCTGGACGAAAATTTGTTTTAAATTACCAAAGCTACAATGGTCGGTGAACTGCGAGAAGTGATACGTTTAACAACTCATGTGTATATATACCGAATGTGCCCATTTGACCTCATAAAAATCCAAATAAAATGAATGAATTAGCAATGTTGGCATAAATAAAAAATACTATAAATTGAACGAAAAATGATAAGACATATATCAAACCTGAAGAAGGCTAATAAATAAATTAATAAACCATTATAACATAAATTGCCTTGCATTTTAATGATTATTAAGATTTATTATCTATACAATTAAGTGAAAATAATTCTAGATAAAGATTGTACTAATATAAACGCGATTGTGTTATTCCTTTTATGGTTCTAAGCAAGACAAGCAAAGATAAAATGTACAAGGATACAATTATTTTCCTTACAGATTGTATTTTTTTAAATATTAAATTAGAATTTATTTATATAACAACTCACGTTAGATTAATCGTATTAAGTACTGTTGCTTACAGGCATGATAATTTAAATAACTCTATAAAATGTACGTAGTTTGAATTGTAACCTGTTAATTGTTAAACTCTGATATTTTAATTCCGGTGAATTCTCGACCATATTCTCCAAGAACGGATTGGTTTATTAAGCACGCGTTTGTTGCTTGTTCATTACAATTAGTAAATTTTATAAATTAAAACAAAATGTACTTCTACCATCTGAAAAAGTTTCCTCGTTGTACGATTGTTTGCCAAAGAGTTCCCCCGGGAAAAAAGGAGTGAAAAAGAAAAATCAGCTTTTTTCCATCGAGGAAAACCAGGCGGGATGTTGTTGGAACGGCTTTTTATTCTATCCTTTAACTGATTCAATTTTTCAAAAACGCGAAAAAATGTCCGTCGTGGTAATTTTTTCGGACTGTGTTCTTACAGCATGGTTTTAAACTTTTAACTTTTCTACAGGCATCTAAGATCGATCTTCCCATTTTCCAAATCCTTGGTCGGAAGTACAAGAGAGTTCAAACCGTTCGCTTTTATCGCGACGATAAGAAATTACAAAAAAAAAGCCAAGTTCGAGAGAGAAAAAAAAGCTCGAGTCCGATGTCTATTTGATAAACTTGGGATAATAAAACTCTCAACAACAAATGTTTTCGGCTAGCAAAACTAAGAAAAAAGCCTCAGAAGAACTAGAAGAATTAAAAATATATGCAGCCATTGGACGCTGTTTTCCTGTTGAAACCACAGTCAATTCAGTCCCGCGGTAATAGTCCGATAGTGTCGTATGGTTCAAAAAATGTGCGAATATGTTAATGCTTTGCGTGTGATTATTCATTATGTCAGACGTTTCATTTAACATTTTATATGTAAAAATTATTTGAAAATACTTCGAACGTGGACTTTAATGGCGTAAAAGGGCAATTATGAGAAAGTACGCATCCCGGTTCTTGAAGCTATTTATTGGTATGCCTATTTTTTTTTTTTTTTTTTTTATTGCCTTTTCATCGATGATTCGGGTAACTACTTCAATCCCTTCGATTAAAAAAATCGGTTTATTTACCTCCATCTATAATCGAAGAACCTATGTACTTGTGCAAAATTGTGATGAATGAATGCAACTGGCGATGAAATCGGCCTAACGAGAAAATTGGCCTATTTCACGGACAATTTGACTTCGAAAAGAAAGTCAACAATTGCTTGAACGACTCAGCGTAGATACTAACAGAAAATACAATATTGATTATAAATCAATTACCAAATATTTTACTTAGAATTGGTTAATTTTTCATTTTTAATCAAACAAATAACTTTCAACAAACGCAAATATTTATAAATCTAACGTGCTTGAGGTGATTTGAGACGGAAGCCTACCAGATCTGCACCGGCTCACTCGCGCTGTTACTCCTGTTCGTGACATCCTCCATCGACTTCATAATTGTGCTCTTGTTGAAGAAACACCATGAACAGGAGTGCCTAGGAAAAGTGGTGGTTGTCCTGGTATCTGAGCACATAGGTCCAGAGGGTGCCAAGACAGGGATTTCACCACCAACCACAGACACTAAGCAATGAAAAACATGGCTCCTCCATCGACTTCATATCATAATTGTCCTCTTGTTGAAGAAATACCATCGTCTGGAGCGTCTAGAGGAAAAGGTGGTCGTCTGGGTAGTGGGCAAATAGGCCTAGAAAGTAACAAAAGGCGAACGAGGCTGCTAAGACCGGGACTTTACCACCAACCTTAATAAAAATTGCAACATGGTTAAAAGAAGGCTGGAACTGTGGGCCGAATCGGCATAGAATGCTCACGTATATACAGCACAGCACTATTGGCTATCGGAAGATCTGACTCGTAGAATGGGGATCATCCTTTCCCGATTAAGATAAGGTGCGAGGTCACTCTCAGACTTAACTTTTTAGCCAAAACTGGCAAATGCGACCGGCATGTAGAGAAAGTTTGTTCATTGTCTCACTCAGTTCCCTTGTTATGTAGAGAGCTTTGAGCAAGGGTAGCAAGGCTTTCAGTTTTTTCTCTCCAGGAAAGGTTGTTCTTGTGTACATCATACTGACGGTTTTGTATCCCTAGCCTGTGTTGAGAGTGATTGCATTTATCGGTGTGAATGTTTTGTGATAAGTGAATGAATTGTGGACAATTATTAAGTACCGCATCGCCCCCAGTTATAGTGAAAAGGGTGACGATGGAATATCATGTACACCAGCATCCTTACTGAATGAATAGTTTATAAATAAGGCAGAATGTATTTTGAGAGTGAGTGGGTTTGGATTTAGGAACTAATTGCGTTGGGGGCAGAAATGACCTAGCTGTTGATGCTGGAGAAAAATTTCAGTGGCTAGACGGGATAAACCGAGGACCGACCCCGGGATGAGTGATTCTCAAGCCTGCCGGTAATTTATTGTTTTAATTAGTAAGTTTGTTGTTTAATAATTGCAAAAGCTGGAGTTGCAGACGGACTGCCAATGATAGGTCGACTCCTATACACGCGTGTGAAGATTTGAGCTTATATAAACCATGCAAATTCGTTAAAGTATAACAAGTTAAATATTTAAAGTTGAAATATTAAGCTGAATATGTCAAGACAGTATAAAATTGATCTACCGTAAGTATCCGCACGCTGTTCAAATAGAAAAAAAGTAGTCGATATTCCAAGATTCCGAAAGGACAAGATAATAAAAAATCCCCGATAGGTTAAATTTACACCAGGGGAGTTATCAATTTTTCCGCTCAAAGGAAGACGACCGGCGTGAAACTGTTAAAACCTACAACAAAAATAATCTAAAAAAGGGAAGAAAAATAAGGAAACGTCATTAAGAAACAGCAGAAAAGAGCCAACTGTGTCCAATCGAACGAGATAACAGACTGGATTGTACAAAGGTCGGGTCGAAAGATCAAATCGTTAAAAATCTTTTGAGGCCAGGTCGCATTATTTTAATTGGCTTTTAAAAACCGTAGTTAGCACATTTTAAACAAAGAAAAGACTTCATATATTTTTTCTTTGTTATCAGTGCAATAGGATAACGTAGGATTTCTGAAACTACAAATCAACGGTGCTAATCACAGGAATGGGACCTGGTCTAAATTTCATCTTTGCTACTTGTTCTCCTCTCCTCCAAAAAACATTTTGGGGAAATTAAACATCTGAGATGAAAGTTTGATTTTAAGAATTCGACGCCGACCCCTAAGACACTTTAAACACCCTGCAGAAATACCGGGCGGTGAGTAACGCCGCTATTTCCGGCTGCTGGCTGATCCGAACACGATTGTTACGGCCATCTATCAAGAAGGAATGCCATAAGTTCCATCCATTTTAGACGTGCCTTTTTATTATTATTACAACCGTCTTATTTTAAAGATTATCGTACTTTCGGGCCAATACAATCCCGGATAATCGTAAAAAGAAATCTATATCAATTTCTAGCCCGGTCCACACCTTAACGAAACTTTCACTTTATGCCCTTTCTTGCTCCCATTCCTTAGTTCGCTCCAACAATTCGCAAGTTTATTGCATAAATGAGGCTACGTAACCGAATATATTTTTTTCCAAACACCCTCCTCATAACTAGCCCTGGAATTCAATATGAATTACATTTGATCCTTTGCAAATGCAAATAAAAACAGATATATAAAGTTCGGACATTTCAAGAGGATTAATAGCCAATTAAAGATTTTATTATGAGATACCTTTAACAGGAACAGAGGAATGGACTGAATGAGACGTTGGAGTGGATTTAAGAACAGGACCATTTATGTTAAGGTCATTAAGGTGGACAAAGTTATTTGTTAATAGACAACCCATTAAGTGTCAAATTTATCAGTATTGCGATAGCAGACTGCGGAAGATCACGAATAAAAATTTCACGATCAGACAATATCCGATTTTCTTTGTCCACCGTCTCTCACGCTGGTTTGCACGCTTTCTATTGTCGTCCGAAAGATTTATAAAGAGCCCAAGTATGAAACAATAAATATTTTCCATTTTAGTTCATTTTACCTTATTTCGAAAGATGTATGCTAATTCTGGTATTCCTAAAATTTCACCGAGTAGTTAGATCTTCAATCTTTCTCTCTCTCTCTCTTCTCTACCCTTTATGTTCGCTCTTTCTCTTTCTTTAAATTTTCTATTTTTCACTCTTCCCCTTAAAGTTCGTTCCTCTCTCTCCCTTTTCCTTTCCTAGCCTTTTCTCACTCTTAGCCTTAATGCTCTCTCTCTCTCTCTCTCTCTCTCTCTCTCTCTCTCTCTCTCTCTC
>CM077107.1:4328560-4360188 GCA_039619505.1 Cimex hemipterus | reverse complement strand
CTCTCTCTCTCTCTCTCTCTCTCTCTCTCTCTCTCTCTCTCTCTCTCCCTCCGAGAGGGACGGAAGGATGTACCAAAAGCTCAAGGTGTGCAATCAATGTACTCGTACTGACAGAAATTCAGTTCAGGCCATTTACAGTAATTAACAGACCAACGCAGTGTAATCTCGGACACAATTTGGCACGACACGAACAAATGTTAGTCAAATCTAAACGCATATTACACAGACGTTGATTAATTAGTAAGTTATTATCCGACTAATATTCGATTGCTATAATTGGATTTTTGTAGTGGTTGTGATTAATTTCATCGTTCGGTTTTTTACGGTATTTTTGAACTTTGATTCAACACCAGAAGAAAACAGAGCGTGCTTCCCTTGTGAAAAAGGTGCGGCCGGCGAGAGGAAAGTAAATTAATTTCCGAGGCAGGCTTCAGGTTCGTTAACAAGGAATCCAAGCATGCCTGCACTATTTATTGTGAAACCATTTCTTCACCGACGCCGCATTACTAAACTTTTAGCCGATTTTGACATTGAGAGAGCCCCCCCTCCGGAGAGGCAAAGAAAGTTCTCCCAGAAATTGTTTCAAATGTGATAGTCGAGATGGTTTTCTATACACGGTCAATTCAGTTACTGTACAAATAATAAGACAATCAACTGGGGGGGGGAGACATTTGTTGTTTTGCCATATAGCAGAATTGCCATATTTGCTGACCAATCCTTGTAAGACGTAAATAAGAAATTATCCTGCCGTCAGCTGGAAATTAATAAGGAAAAAACATCGGGAACCCTGAGAGGAAAAAAAGCGATAACGATTTATACGAGAAAAAACTGACCGACAATGTTTCTAGGGAACTTTATCTCATCTCTGCTATACTACGATCAGTACGATATAATTAAAAAAATGATTACACAGGTCAACATGTGTAAAACCCAACCAAGTTTGAAAACATTCAAATTTACCCGTAGTTAAATATATATTTAACATGGCTTAAAAAAAACCATATTTAAAAAAAAAAGCAATGAGGAGGCTTGTATTGTTTAGGTTAATTTAGGTTTTTATTAGAGCCAATTTATTAGCTTGAAACACATTTGAATCTGGTATATTTATGTTAATGGTAGTGAATGTAACTTATTAGCGTGAAAGGAAGAGGTCTAACCCCGACCGAGGACTTTCGACCCTGTAGGTTGAGTTATTAGCGACGACGAATTGGGTTAAACCTTAAACCTCGTACGAGGTATATTAAAGGAGAGAGTAAATTGATGCAATTTATTAGCGATAAAAGAGGAGGCCCTCTAACCCCGCCAACGAGGAATATCGAATCATCTGAGAGTGTGACCAAACATCCATGTTTGTGTAGGTGGTGATCTATATATGTATTGTAGTTCCGTGTCTATTCTGTCATTAACCTGAGTCTCAAATGAGAAGAATATCATACAGAAATACACATATCAAAGCGGAGTCAGTAACTTACATGGCGACGCCCAAATGATTGCAGTTTAAAACAAAATACGTTTAAAAGACCAGAAAAAGAGCCGACAATAATTTCAACTGTCTGTCGGCTTATAAACCTTTGGCATTATATATAAATATCGACGTTGTATTTTATTTAAGAGTTATGGCGCCTAACAAAAATCACGTTCTCAGATAAGACAGCTACGAAAAATTAATTCACACTTCAAATGTGTTAACCGGCAGTGATCAGTATTTTTAATTAACTTGAAAATTCATCACGTTAGTTACACCAATGAAATTATTTATTCTAATGGCCAACAATTTCGACGTTTAAATTTGTCCGTTAAAGTTCTGGAGAAATCATTGCTATCATTGATGGACAGTAACATTTTTCTGGAGGCTGAACTTTGAACCCAGAGCTGATAACAACAAAAATATGTACTTACAAGTTATACTAACTATAGAACTGTCTTGATCATTTGATAATTGTAATTCTAGGGTAGGGTTGGAAGTGATAAGCATGACCAATTTGAAAATGAATTAAAACCGGGACGATTTTATGAGTTTTCTGAAAATATGCGCGTCTGGCGATCAGCATAATATAATATTCGATATGTCAAAATTAGAACCTGACCGCTTTTTCCACGGTCGGAGGGACATGCCGTCAAACGTTCCGCAGCATGTCTTTTTATCTTTAATGCCAGCGTGAAACTGTCTGCTAGCGGAAGAAAGACGAGGCGAAAAAACTAGAGACCTTGCAGTACGATTCTAGGCTTCAAGGTTCGTCAGCTATCGGCATCGACAACGGTTACAACACGTGTCCCCCATCGTAGAATGTACGCGGGCTTTTTTTTCGCATGTCGTCATCGAAATTTTTGGAACTATTATATAAGACAAACGATTATCATAAATACTGAACATATTGATAAAACAAAGTCCCACCACTTTGCACAACGCGGGATATGCTCAAATGCAAAATCAATCCTTAATTTTTATAACACATCCTTAATTTTTGACATCGTTTTTAACCCAGAAGGATTGATAATAAATATACAGAAATAACAATTAAATACATGTTTTAGAAAAAATTAAATAGACTTTTGAAAAAAAAAAAAAAAAAAAAAAAAGAGGGTGTTTGGAGTCGATGAACTTTTACAGAAGATGGCGTCGGGCCAGGCGCTTCCGATTCCCGGACTCAGCGAGAATAGACGGACCGAGATCTTTGGTCAATCAAAATAACTTGCCCACAATTTTTAGTCTAGGTTTTTTTAAAATAAAACGTTCGGAAATAACAAATTACAGTTTCTTTCAATGAAATTCTTATACAAAGAAAAATTAAATTATATTCTGCAGATGGCATGAAACGTATTTGGGTCGCTTGTCGCAACTGTTGGCCTGTTAATAATTAAACATTAAAATACCACTTCACAACTTTCCTTTTTTGTTTGCATTCATCAGTATTGCCCAATAACATTAACTAACAAAATTAAACGAAAAACTGGGTCTGTTTGCTACACTGTACATGCTTCTTGTTCTTTTGCTATAGGCTACCATGGCAATGGCTGTGCTCAATGCCCAGTAAGAATACAGATCGTACTCAAATTTTAAACAATCTCGCTGAACAGTTGAAAATTTTCCACGTGCTATTCGAGAATGTGTGATGATCTCGAATAAGGAAATCTTCTCAAAATTCCAAGCAGTGAAAAACAACGTCCAACGTTAAATATCAGCAGATAACCTAATGACGCTAAATCTTGGTTTTGAATAGTAATTTGTACAGTACATTGAAAACATCGTTAAATTTCGTTCAGCGAATTTCGACCAGTTTGGAAAAAGACAAACAAAATTGTAAACTGGTTGCCATGCAGTTCGAAACCATAAAGCAATGGAAAAAAAACGTTCTGCTCTGGTGAGAAAGCGCCGGCTCGTTATGGCAATTTGGAAAAGAGCCGCCCCGGAGCTTACAGCACATCCGGGGTTTATTGAGAGGAAACGACAGTTTGCTTTTGCAACCGGAGTCTCACGTACTTCGAAATCGAGGATCCTCAGATATGCATGTATATTCGGCTACATGTCGACACCGAGGCCTGGAATGCCGCATACATTTCCCATTTCTAATAGTTTCGTTTCAATTAACAGCGTAAAACTAGAGTGTGTAATATGTGGATCCCTTTGAGAGCCATTGTATTCCTCGTTCAGGGCTTACAGCACACTCACTCCTGCTTCATCAAGGAACTTGTTTGGTAGAGGCCCGGTTTTAGGGTTGAAGTACGCCAGCAGATTAGTCTAGCGCCTATTCAAATCCAAATACATACTCACAATTCATCTCCTATAGACATAATTCGGTTATATTATTACGTAAAAACCGGCTCGGTTTAACTTCAGAGAATCCCATTGTTCGCCAATGTTGAGGACCTCAGGCGGTGAACCTTACCGAGGCTCATTATGGAACAACTTCGATTTTCGAACGAAACCATTTTTATAATCAATGCGTTGCCAAAGGTAAGAGCGGATTATTTAAATCGGGATTATGACCCAAAGTAATAGCCGTCTTGACGACTCGAAGACGTTCGAAGGCTTTTATTTAGTTTGATCCTCTTTCTTCCTCAAGGAGAATATTTTTCTCAAAAAGTTATTCATAGTCCGTAAGTGAGAGGGGATGGCGAAAGGGGGCGTTTCACGGATAGGAGATATTCGCCGAGACGTCTGGTGAGAGGATGTGACCTTGCTGGCTGGTTAAAGGGATCCTGGACCGTTATCTCTCCTGCCATGAAGCCGGCCGACCCACCGAGTTATACAACGATCGTTACACAAGTCCCGATCCTTTCGCCTGGGCCCGTTCCGGCAAACTTTTGACATTTGCCGCGTTTCGGTACAGCAGCCACGCCCGGCCGTGATCGACATTTGTACGTCGTGCAAAAATAATTGTGCCAAGGAGCGAAACCGTATCAAGGCCGGCCTTTTAAATGGCTCATTACCATTCAAAAACTAGTCCCAACCGGGAAAGACAGCAACCCGAGAAGATTCGTTGTGACTAACTACCTGGGAAATGACTCTAAGACTCGTAAACAATTTTTTCATAAATAATAAAATATCCGATCAATCGGCTTTGCAGTTAACATTTAAACTTTAGAAAATTATGTGGGCAAATTTACAGCGGAGGGTTGAGCAAAATGATCAACGTTTATTTACATACTTATCAATTATCAACAAATGAATGTTCCAGGACGCATATACGTCGTGAGAAAAATTTTTTTTCGTAGATAAATAGTAATTTATGTTAATACTTAATTGTTTAAAGTCAACTGAATTAACTGTATTGAACGATTAGAATGTAGGTACGTCAACATCGAAGAAATAATTTCCTGTCTTCTGTTTTATAGATTCTTAGAGTACATGAGCTTTGTAGGGGGTGTTTGGCTTAGGCTTAGATACCTCCTTTGCGGACTTTTGAAATGTGAAGACCTGGATTACTTTTTTTATCGCTCCAAGGCGGATTGGGAGAAAAGCCAATGCCAACCGACTCTCCTAAATATTTTTCTTTGACTCCCACTTAATCTACGACACCAATTGAGCACTAGTCCATATAACCTAATCCCAAATGGGTACAGCTAATAAAATGTGAGTTTAGTTCATATATTGTTTAGAACATTGACCGTATTAATTATTTTATTAATTTAAGGTCTTAGTTGAGATGAAAAAGTTAGTATCAAGAGTGGGATACGAACCCACTCTATTTGAAAAATAGCAAAAAGAAGGAAAATTCGGACGGTTGTAGGGTTGAGATGAGGAATTGGTGTCCGAGTGGATCGAAATCATGATAGCTCCAGTGGGTATAGGCAGCGGCATATTGAGCCGAAGGTCGTGGGTTCGAATCCCGCTTGTGTCACTACTAAGACCTTAGACGAAAAGAACAATTGTTTTATAAAATATAACAACCTGGGATCATAACGATGCAAAAGATTGCCCCCGCAAATAAAAGAAACACAAATGTTTGTACAACGGTTAAATCAAGGAAGGGAAAATGTGAGATGGGTGCTGGTCGGTTTGTAAAAGGTAAACTTGTAACTTATAAAAAAAAAATCTTTACCTGCACACCCCCTTTTTATCCTGTGTATGCAGATAATAGACGTGAAAAGTACAGGTTCCCCTTCAAATGGCAGACCAAAGGAGAAATCCAATATTTCTCCTTTTTTGAAGATCGATCGTCAATGCTCAATGTTTCTTTCACCCGGGCCCCGAGTTTTGTCTAAGGACACTCTCGAAGTCCTTGTATCAAATTCGCGCCGTGATGCACGGCCTCGTCAAGGGCCCAAAGGCCGGAGCTATTATTCAATTTGGGTTTTCTACTCTAAGAAATCACGGTCTCCGGTGTAATCGGCGAATCCCAACGGCTCCACAAATCCGAGGTGGATTTATCGACCTTTTCCCCCGACCCTCTCAACACTCGTGACAGTCGCCTAGGAGCAGACGTTCCACGGCGATTGCTACCGGAAAATCACCTGTTGCGCAATTTCGTTTATATGGGTGGAACAAACAACAGGAAAACTTTGTTACTTCAATTCCAAACCGGCATAAAAATGATATTTAAAAATACAGCTATGGTTTTCCGTGTTTACGAGAAACGACGGCGTCAATAAACCCATCCATGAAGTCTTGAAATCCATTATCACCACACCTCCAGTTGGTAATGAGCGATTGAATGAAAATGAGGCGAATCTCGCCCTCGCTCTGATTTGCAACTCAATCGACTCGGCAAATGCAGATCTAAATCCTATGCGAACTGAGAAACATTATAATATCGCTTCGAAAGAACGAAAACTTATCATAAAGGATTTGTCATAAGTTTGGCACATAATCTTGTAGTTTTAAAGTAATTCAATTGGCGTATATTATTAATTTATTGTAGTGATTTAGTTTACGGGATATACGGTCAAGGTAATTGGAGATCACGCGAATCTTCCTTTTACCTCCTAGGTACTGAAGGTAGGGAAAACTAATTATATGGCAAATCGAAAAAAACCTTTGTCCTACAGAATGAAAATTTCCACTAGCATTTGGCTACTGACCTTTCTGATTAAATGTGGTTCCGGTGCTGTCTCTGTGTTCAATTCTTTGTAACCAGGAAAACTCCGAAACCATGAGACTAGTTTTTATGAAATTTTCAGAGTTGGTTTCTAGATAGTCCCCTGTGAATTTCATCGCAATGGGATCAACGGTATCGCTATATCTATGAAACCAGTTATCGGAATCTTAAGCAATTTTCAGGGAACATGTAGACTACTTTCTAAATTCTATACCAAGCGGATTGAGGGGGGGGCATCGGTGGCAGCAACGGTTTAGGCGTTGACACAGCGCTAATCACTATGGTATGGTAAAGGTCCCGGGTTCGAATCCAGTGGCCCTTCATTCGACCGCGACATACTTACAAATTTACCCCCTAAAAACCCAGCACCCCGATTTACCTCCCATAACCTCTGCTGTTGCGAACCCTCGTAAAAAAAATAATTAAAAACCCAACCAGATTGACATACGGCCATACGCATGCACAAAATATGAGGAAGCTATATTACCCACTCACTTGACACGACTTTTTTAAATTAATTTTTTTGGTTATAGAGAAGAACTGGCTATTTTAGGAATGGTTGAAATTCGTAGGGTTTTCTCTAGGAGAAAGTAAGGAGAAGTCGATTTCCAATCTTTTTTTTAAATTTTAGTTACAGAGCAGAGCAGATTTTAAAACAGCCGTTATCCAGCAATGTTCTAAATTAATATTTGTTCACGCTTGCGAATTATCTATCAATCAAACAAACATAAACTGAATATTTAGGCGTACTGAGAAGCCCAGGAAAAAATTAAGATAAAAGCCTTAATAGGATCATACAAAACGCACGGAAACGGGGCCTGTCGGTGGGGGGGGGTCAGTGCAAGAAGATTTCTACTACACCCACAGATTGAAGATAATAAAAAATATATGTACTTCAGAAATCCGACGTTTACGACTTGAAACCTTGCCATAGGTCGCGGAATATGCTGTTGATACAAGCGATACATGAGCATTTGAACGGGGAAATGGTTGTTTTTGTTTTTTAGGCAATTATATCTCAAATTTCATATTGATGCCTTGGTAAAATGTTTATAATTTTTTAAAATAAATTTAAAATTTTAAGAAATATTCTTCAGTCAGATTGAACGAGGTTTGTTTATTTTGCACTAGCAGAATCGTAGATATCACATGGGATCATACTTTGGAGTGAAGCGACAAAATCTACGATTTCTCCAATATACCCATAAATTGATATTATTATCCTTTAAAAAAACAATTCTAAATGAACATAGAAGGTACAAAACAAAACAACACAACGTTGATTTTAAAATGTTAAAGGCCAAACAATTATTTTTGACGTAGTCGTGTCTTCATACGCCTAAGTACAAACAATGACCCATTATGGACTACAGTACACGAACAAACCCGTCAATAAAATTTATTGTTCCTAAAATAAACATATCCATGCACTATAACAATGCATATAAAGTAGGATTAAGATTCATATTGTTTTTTAATTGATATAAATTCCTATCCCTCTTATGATCAATTTAATTTTTTTAAATATATTAAAGATTTTTTTAAACTAATACGCTATAAAATATTGGTTTCAAAACATGTCATAAAAATCAATAGTCAAATCAATTAATGTACTATGTCTTTGTCTAATGTGTATAAATCTGTTTTTTTTTGTTTTTTTTTGCGTGTGTGAATTTTTGGGATGTATAAATCTTTTTGCGAACTCACAACTCATGATCTCTAGCACAAGTTAAACTTTTTTTTCATTATTTTGGTGTGTATTACATTTTTTGTGGACACCCGTTACAAACATACTTATTTAAAGTATTTTAATCTCACAATGTTTCAAAGTAAAAACTTACATTAGAACGGTTTCAAAAAGTCTTAAATAGGTCTAGTAAATGACAAATAAATCGATACAGGTATTGGTAAAAAAAAATTTTAAATAAGTGCTTTAAATACAGAACGTGGACAGATTTCAAGGCAACTGGCTAAGTCCCCTCTTAATGGCGAACATCTTGGCAGTATTTATCTTTATTTTAAATCCATACGTTATTGCTAGATAACGGTTAACTAGGATGGCTGCATTGCTTTACTTCAGAGAACCTGTTCTGTTTGGTACTTTTTTTTTTTGAAACTCCAGATATGTTTTGTCGTAAGTGCCGAGCAGGAAAGGAGGTAATCGTGGAGCAATCTGTACGTTTTTAACTCGTCTCAAATAGAATCGAAAAACTTTCATTTGTTACTTTTCCACAGTGCCCTTTTTATTACGTCTAATTGAAGACGATAAGGATTGTTAAAACAGACGTGAATCGCTATTCAATAGGAACAAAGTGCGAGAGAGTGTGGGATTCGAATGTTTTATAAATAAACTATGTATTTGAGCGTTGGCCTGGCTGCACTTTTGATTTCCGACACTTTGAGAGGAGCACAGTAGAATTCGGTGAATAGGAAGAAAATTGGTCTTCTTTCAAGAATCAACGATGCCAACCTTCCTCGCGCCCGGCCCATTGTCAACAATCTAGAACGTGAGACGTCCTCTTCTTTAAGGGGTTCTGTTTATAAAACTGCAGAAGTACCCGATATGATGATTTAGTTAAGCCGGCGGATGTTGAGAGGTCGCGGCTCCAATTAGAAACGGCAATTAGTGAACTTATTTTTCAGGCCGTTGATCCTGCTTTATGGCGCATTTACTTTTGTTTGGCTTAGAATAGAAATTTTATTCTTTATTTTTGGCATCTTTTGGCTTAGGGGATCCGCTTGGCACGCCGTCCGGCCAGCTTCTTTTTTTAAGTTTAAACATTTTTGTGCGTCCTACATTGATCAGAAGAAGGACAGTGCTTTCGGAAGTTAAGATCAGGGACCGGCAGGAAACACCTGTTCATGCCTTTAAAGTTTCTTTTACATAACATTTAGATCTAAATAACTTCGCGATGGGTCGACATAAGAGTCTACAATATAAGCTTACCCGATAATAAAATCTAAAGAAAAAATAATTTTTTTATGCTTACCCACCCAACAAGAAATAACTTATCAACAAGATAAATTCCTAATCCCTTCAATCTTTCTTCGGCATAAAAAGAGCTCGTAAAGCGTAACCATGACCGAACCAACACAAATGTGTAAACAAAACGAATCTTTTTACGTTGTCGATGGAGACAAAGTAAAACGCAATTCAGCGGATGCTGCTAATCTCAAAACTTAAATAAATTTTGAATTTATGTCCCCGGAAATTTGTTTTTCGGAAAAAAAAATGTCACTAAACTGTATAAAATTTCAATAATATATTTTCTTCATAATTTTTATGCCAAAGTAGAGGAATAATGGATGTAAATTGTTGAGTGTTCGAACAGAATCTAATAGAAAAAACAGGAGGAATAGATAAATTCACAATTGATCCACCAAAAGCTTTATCAAACGATAGCAAACCGGTGAGTAACAAGCCGTAAATTTCAACTTGACAACATAAATATAGGAGTACTGCATTGGGAGAGACTTAAACACCTATGCTCCTCGTATGCATTTTTTGTACATAAAATAAATAATTTTCCAATTACATATATTTATTATATTTTCGACAAAAATAATCTGCAACTGAACCGGAGGGTTTGATGTAAAAAATAAATTATAAGTTTACGACAAAGTCTTGATATATCATCACAGGAAACATCTGTGCGCATAAAAGCATTTCCCAAAAAAATCCGATTTAAAAATGAAATTAATAACATCTTACATTAACAAAGCCGATCTATAAAAAAATCATGATCTGCATAAAACAAAATTAATAAATAAAATATCGAAACTCTTAACGAATTAACGTTTTTCAACATATTAAAATATAAATTTTGGACAATATGATCAACTGACTATCTGCTATTTACGATGCTTATTTATCTGTATATTCTTACGATTTACATGATCAACGTTCGTGACGAAGAAAACACGGGGATTCACACAAACCGTGCTAATCTTGTTAAAGCCGGAAAGTTTCCTTCCCAACGGTCGTTTAATCGCTGCACAAGTGTGCTTTTTCGAATCTCTTCTTGATGGTTTGGTCGCTTATAATCGAATTGTTTACAAAAACAATCAGAAAGGTTGAAAAAAATTGTTCAAAACAAGATAAATTTCATTTTCATCAAACGATTATCAAGAAAAACATTCTACAGAAATCATGAAGGATTCACTAAATCCTCACGAAAACCGGTAAATAATGAAAATCTCTTGATATCTGAATACCACGATCTTTTAATTAATTAGCACTGATTTTCTTATTTATTTTTTCTTCTACTGGCAATAACCAGATCTTAATATGTTTTTTAAAATGAAATTCTTCTTAAAGTCGAAGTCTGTGCTTACATCAAGTTAGTACGAATACAAGTATTCTTAATAAAATAAATTTCGAGAAAATGAATAAACTTATTAAGACCATCAGTGTGAATCATATGAGGGAAGAAGGCGATGGGGATTTGGCAAATATTCAGCAGCTAGAAGGCGTCATTTCACAACATAAAATAAGTTTTTAATACTTGTGTGTAAAAACTGTTTTCTTAGACGTAATGAAACTTTTAAACTATGATATATCCGGATGATTTATTCTTGTCGGTTTTGGGGTAATGTTGTTCAA
This sequence comes from Cimex hemipterus, assembly GCA_039619505.1. Lineage (NCBI taxonomy): Eukaryota > Metazoa > Arthropoda > Insecta > Hemiptera > Cimicidae > Cimex > Cimex hemipterus. The sequence continues at coordinate 4,349,046 of CM077107.1, read as the reverse complement.
CTATCCTTACATAATTCTTTTAAAGGCTATGTTTTGTGTGCCGAACGATTGATGTTTAACTAAGTTTTATTATTTAATAAATTCTTCGATTCTAAACTATATGACGAAATAGCCAGGTAGAATACACATCCCTAAATGTATACGAATTAATTGGAGGCCAAGTTTAAATTAGGATTGGGGTGGAGGAAATTTTCAGCGAGGTCGAAGAGAAGGGAAAAATCCACCTACCTCGGACTGACACCAGAAAAAGAAATTAAGGACGGTTATCAGAACCGAGCTTCAAAAATGGATGAACCCCCAACTACCTGCTTGCTTTTCACAGCCCCGGTCGACTGGAAATCTGGAACGTCTCTTTGAAAACATGGTCCCTTTTCCGATACAATAACTCATACGGCGTGTATTCAACGTTCTCAGGTTATTTCCGAAAATAAACCGTCCACGTTTATGGCAAGGAAGGGCCGCAAGAGACAGGAGCGAGGACGAATTCGCAATCGGAAAATGAAACTTGACTCAAACCCTTAATACTCTAAGTTCCAACTTAGCAAAAGGAGAGGGAAAAAAGCAGTTCTCAGAACTCTATCTCGAGGCCGTTTACAACTATCTCAGCTGGCCCGATTCACAAAGCAACATCCTGTTAGTACAAGACTACTGACCAGCGCGAACACAAAATCGTTTTAGCCCAATCGATACCAAGTTTGTTATATGCTAATATTAAACACTTTAATATTTCAAATTTGTCTTAAACAGACGATTAATGATTAAATGTAATATTTCATTATGACTACTTTACTTGATGGACTTTATCGGCTATAACACCAAAAAATTACAATTTACTCGGCTGAAAGGGGGTATAAGTATGTTTATACTATTTTAATCCTCTACAAGAAAAAAAAAGAAACTCCTAAGTGGACTTTGGAAACCAATGAATGAATCACTTTTTCTTAAGAACAGCACACGCAGGTCATTAAGTCCGAGGGCACGATGAAAACGTAATCATGATGCGCTGGAACGATCCCAGCCAATTCATACGTTTCAATTTTAAAATAACACCGGATTGAACAAACACAAGAAAATCGCTGGGCCATCCAAGTGGAGGAGCAAGACAGCTTTTCGTTCGTCTATTCATTAGCGTGGGTCCGTGGACCGTGACAAATTTATAACTATGACCGGCCGAATCATAATCCTCCGAGGTGTATACACGCAGGTTTACTCACTTTAAATCAAAACACCGCAGGAGGTTTAAAAATAACTATATAACACATGGCGCTATGGATCTTTTTGCACGATATAAGTCAACAGTTTGACATGATTTGGGATTTATTGTGCCAAAAGGATGCTACATATCATATATTACCATTAAAAGGTTGTTAAGCTTTAACAGTTTGATTTGGGATTTTAAGTGATAAATGGATTCCACATGGTATTACAAACATTTACCCAGTCAGTGTGGACTAAAAATAAACTACTTATTAACAATCTTATGATCATTTACTCAGACTGTCGGAAAATCTATACAACTGAACAAATACAAGTGTTATAGGAACTACATACAGTTTAATTGTTACATTCCATTAGTTTATTTCGCCGTTCTAAAAAAGATAGATGATCACATTACTGGGTACGTCTATTCTGGCTTGTTTCTAATGTTGCATCAGTGAGGGACTTTCAGGTAAGTGAAACTGGTAAGAAGCCAATAATAATAACGGAACTAGTAGTAAACTTATTAAACGAGTTCGTATTTCTGTTGTATCTGACGACCCGGCACGACACAAATTCGAAAGTAGGTGATACACGGATGTGGTAACTGGAGCAAGGGGGAAAGTGCAGCACCACCCCTCAGAGCAACCCCTCGTTGGCATACAAAACGACACGGATTTCGAGAACTGAAGACGGACCACGTGGTCGGCGGAAGTGGAGAACTGGGTCGACCCGGCGACGAGGCAGCAAAAACCGCCGCACAATTATAACCGCCGGAAAATAGGGGAAAAACCTGTGGAAACATGACACAACGTAATATTTTCCAGTTAAATTTCAAAATTTGTTTTGTTGGCGATAATTTTAGTTCGATCATTTAGTGCACATTATTTCTAACTTACCAACGAAACAGTAAAACATGGTAAGACAATGGTTCTTAAGGAAAAATGAAAACGGAGAATATATTATCAAACAAAAGGTCGCCGGAAATTTGATAACCTCAAGAGTACCGGTTCTTTTTTTTTTGGTGTGGCGAAGAAACAAAACAATAGTCAATAAATGAAGAACGTAATACAAGGTGCGGCGAAATACTTCTTTTTGTTAATAACACCGTGAAACTGAACATAGTGGCAACCGAACACAAAGATATAATTTTTTTTTAAATTCCTCAATACCATTTTAACATAGCCTTTGAAAAACACCTAAATTTCTCTTGCTCAGTTAACGGTACTTCGTTGGCTTTTTGAATATTAATCGTAAATGTCAATGCAAATTGTAATTTAATCTTTATGTCACCGTGCGAAATGTTAGGACCCGAGTAGCAAGGCCATTCCATTCCAACTACGAAACCTTGCAAAATAAAATGTACAGCTGTATCTTCCCCCTTCTAACAAAAATAAAGATTATTATCGCTATTATTTAACACTATTTGTATATTATTACTGCCGGGAATGACTTTTACGTATATAAGGTAATACTTTTAAGTAAATAGTATAAAACTTTTAAGAACCATATGTTATCGGACTTGAACATAAATAAGTGTAAATCAATAGTGTGAATTAATATAATACAATCAAAATTAAAAAAAAAAACCTATTTATATGGAAGATTAAATATAAAAATTGCCCAGAATATCTAAGGTAGAAATGCTTGATGTAACCTTCACCTGCAATATGTACGACAATCCATACTTATAATCTGTAATTTGGTAGTTTCTGAACATTTGGAATGCCTGCCTATCTTTATTCTTTTGGGTTGTAAGGCGAACATTGGCTTCCATATTTTGTAATGAACAGACAGACCGTAACAGCTTGAACAGGTAAACCAAAATTACATGGTAATTAAATGGATTTTTTATGGGTTTCATCTTAAAGGACTTAGATGAAAATACTGTTACCAAAACGAAGTCTGTGCTTAGTTCAAGTTAATTCGTACAGAAAAATGTCCTTAACAATATAAATTTAAAGAAGAAGAAACATGCTCAGATCTTCAGCGTGAACTTTTTTTCCAAGTCGCAATGAAACTTCAACTATACCATAAATGAAATATTTTGATGTTTTGGGTTTCGGCTTCAGATATGATACAGGCACTAGCCGAATAGAGCCGAGAACTTTAAACCAGCCAAAAATGATCAGAAACAACCAAACTACATGTTTATCCTGCAGACCCAACAAAGATAACTGTAGATATTCACAACGTTGTTAATAAATTTTTTAATGAAGGGTTTCCTTGTTGATAAGGACTTTCTTTTATATAAATGCTTGAAGGTTCGCTGCTCCACCGCCAGAAACTGGCCCATCCACGGAATATTTTCCTTCCTATGTGGAGAATACCCTATTGTTCCAAGAAAGCTAAATTCTATTAGCTTTGAGCACAGGCGAGATGGTAGAAGACACTAATTGAATAGGAAAGAGACCGGCGTCTACAGGATGTCTACGAACCAACTCATCAATACTGTGACTTTTCGAAAATCCAAGAGGCACGATTTTGAACGGCGTGAATTGCAAAAAGTCTCTACAACTAACTACAAACATGTCGAATTAATAAAAGTAGAAAAACACCGTGGGCAGTGTTCCATTGTTAACAAACATATTGACGCGTTTAAAAGACCGATCCATTATCGGGCGGGCACAAAAGATCAGATACAATGAGATTTCATCGCCTCATATTGCCAGGACGAAGGAGTCAAAAAGAAAAGTGCTCCGTGTTCGGAGAACACGACCGAAAATGTAACGTGTACATAATTTGATAAAAGAAAAGCATCAGCGGAAAAACATGCCGAGAATCGAATTAAAGGCACAAGGGGCCCAAAACCGATCGTCTCGAGTATATTTTCACCCCGGTTCGAAATCCCGGCCGACTAACCACCTGTGGCCCGACAAAAGGACCTGTGCACCTGGCCCTCTAAGGAAAAGTACTAAGACCCGAGCCGGGAAATAATGCGCAATACGGGCCACAGAGAGAGCAAACACGATCTGTTTTTTTTTTTAAGTGGCCGATCAATTTTTTTTGCCTTGTCGTTTTTGTATTATTCCTTGCCATATCTTAACTGTTCAGATGTTGACACGAGATAAGAGTTTAAAAACGAGTGACCAAAAAATCTCATCTTTTAATACAGAATTAACTTTTATAATATATTGCAATGGTTTGAATTTGATTGTTTGAATAATAGAAAGCTTCAAGCGGCCATTTAAATTTATTTATAACTACGTATAATATTCGTGTGTGGCCATGAGGGGGAAGTTTTTATTAAAAAAAAAAAATGCTTGACTTTGCAAGTGTGTTTTGCTTTTTATCTCGACTTACCCTGTCCATGGTCGCTATATTAATCCAATATAAATTCAACGATCAGCTTATCTTGAGCCTTTTCCTTTAGGACAACAGAAACACTGTACTCGACGGAAGACGTCTCGAGACTGGGATGAAAGCCGGCCAGGGAGGAGAACGCCACCACGTGTGACAAACACACCTAGCTCGCCTAGTGCGCATGTCTCCGCCTCCCCACTACGGGCACGAGACCCAGCTCGCTTTTCCTCCTTTTTCCCCCCAGGGATTTTTTTTAAATTCTACAATGGGACGATGATCGCCTACCTTGAGAAATCTTTTTTCGTGTCAAAATGATCAATTTTGTAACATGTAAATTCCAAAAATCTTGGCAACGAACGGCTCTTGTAACGAGTCTCGGAGGAAGCTAGGCTCTTCCGCCTCATACTAAAGTGCCTTGTCCGCTCATGGAGAGGTATGAACACAGAAGCTGATATTAAGATTAATTGAACTATTTTAACGATTTAAATTTAATAAATTTAATATTTAAAACGATAATACTACACTATAGAGAAATTTACAAAAAATAATTATATTTGAAAGCTACTTTCACATCCCTTGAGCTATACATTGCTCCAGTGCCCCTCGCCCGAGGGTATTTCAACCACGAGGTTCTGTGAACCCTCGGAGTGCGAGGCTTTTGGAGGTAAAAACATTTGCAAGTATGTCGGGTCGAATCCGGGACTTGCCTTACAGTGATGAGCCTTGTCGACCGCCCTCATGAAGTTTGGATATACACCGAGCCTTTGATCGAGAGTACGGCACTGAAATATTGTCGGAGCTTAATAACCTCCTACACCAGCAACCTATCATCTTATCCTAAGATCCTATCATAATGGTCGTTACTTCCAAGAATCTCAGAAAACTTCATTATCTATCCTATTCTGGCAGATGTCCCACAGGAAAGCGTCCGATACAGCTACGCAACTTAATACTATCCTCTTCACCATTGTAGCCTCGCCTTCTTGTAATTTCCAAATCACAAAACAAATTAAATCCAAATCAGCATATTCTCGAATCCTAGCTCCGACAGTGGAGAATCAAGGTAAATGAAACCAAAACAATAAAAATAATATTCGCACTAAACGAGAAAATGCTTACAAAGTATATTTCAACTAATGTTCCCATCCCTGTTTGAAACATGACATAACACTGTACGGAACCAACGATGAACGTGCAATTTAAGCGCACAGACAGTTCTGTTTATCATGCTAAAACAACGACTCGACAGACGATCTCTCACTGACAAAGGAAAACTTTACATTCCTCTGAGGGCATATGGACAGCGGAGGTGTTCCAATCTTAATCGAATTTAATCTGTTTAACATAAAATCCTTACAACAATAGCCAATACCCCCTTTCTATGTTTCCAATCACACCATCCATACCGACGACCTCAAAGATCCTCTTGTCTGTTAAATTATTTTTAATCTATTACTGACAATTCATTAAATTCACTAATTTCGTGGTCGCTTGACCAATTAATATACCTTAATACCAATACCTTAATTATTAGTAATTAGTGACAATATTAAACTCAAGTAACCTGTTTTCCATTTCACCCGTTTGGCTTTTGCTTCCACCATTCCGTTGTAGTCAAGCAAGCAAACTTTATTCTGAGACTCGCCTCCTTGATGTCCCCTTCAATAATTATGAATACACTATCATTACAAAAGATTCCAGCCAGATAATTTTATATAAATAAATTCTCTACTAAGAAAATTAAATTAAAGGGAAAGAAAAAAATCGATGAAAGTGGAGGAGGAGAAGGGAGAGAACTAGGAGTTTCGCGCTATATACCGCAGATGCGGACCTTTGAGCGCGGAGAATATGGCAGCCTTTCTTAATGTGACAAGCGTTCTACCGCATGTAGCTTAAAGGTCTCCTGTACAAATAAAACCTTGCTCTTCTCTTCAAAGTACTTCCTATTTAATTCTCAAGTTCTTTTATGACCAACAAATACCAGATTTTCGGAATAGCGGGAGTACCACAGGGTAGTGTATTTAAACTAATTTTTGTATACTTTATACACGGTAGTGACGTCTCAACTACGCGAAATTAGTTTCCATATAGCACCACCAGTCTCCACTGAGTACGCCAGTTAACTGGGGTAGCTGTGGTGCACATACTTGCACTTCTGCAAATGCAACCTTTGGGTCGGGGTCAGAAATGGAAGAAGAACGCCATCCTCATCTGTTTAAGAATAGCCAAGGCGAGGTGACACAAGAAGACCCTTATTTTTGGACCGAAGCTCGCATGAGTCTGGCATGTAGAAAAAAGTTACTCGATGAGCCCAACTCAATTGAAGGGTGCCATTCCTTGGGTGCGTATAGACCTTGTGGGAATGCCACCACATGGGAATTGTGCTTGAGCACTACAGCCAGTATTCGGGTCCGATTTTTAGAGGAAACATGACTGTGTTATTATATGAGATTGAATGTATTTATTAGTGAATGTGTAATGTGAAAAGGCCGATGGCGTTATACCGAATACCCCATTGATTACCAATTAGCTAATAACACGTGCGGAGGGTGATTGGAGAAATATCAAGTACTCTACTACCCTAACAGAGTGAATGGTTTGAAAAAAGGAATGAAATATTTAAGATTGACCAAAGCTCAACTCTGCACTGTAAGCTGTTTCGCCAGTTTCGACATTTTTCCAGCAGGGATAAAATGTCAGGTTTAAATTCATGTTTACAATGGTCAAAATGAAAATAGCCAACACCTAAGAAGTATATCTAATCTCGACCCAGTCTTGGCAGATTCAATACTTGAGGTACTTTCCTCTAATGGGCACCGACATCCTTCGATGTTCAGATTTGACGAATAAAGCAACACTAATCAAAAGTTTATACATAAAAAAATCCAAGAATATGTAAGAAAATCCTCAAAATCCCATATAGACTAAAAAATTAGAAGGTTTAATAAATAATGAGACTTTATCGAACGAGAATTTCTTAGGAGGTAAGAGCTACAATAAATTTAAACCCTTAAGTAAAACGCACAAATGGAAAGCAAGCGAAAAGTTTTATCACGTATTTAAAACAAATTTACGCTTAAACAATATACTTAATTGTTTTATAGTAAGAGATTTCCCAGTGAGGTCTGAGCGGTGATGATAAATTAGCATGAAGATAAAACAAGAAAAACAAACGAAACACAGTTTGTCTTCAATAGCAAAGTAAATTAAAATATAGTACGATAAATTTATAAAATCAAACGCAAAACTATGTCGAACAACAAAAACACCTAGGGGTTAACACAATTGTAGAAAGTTTTGAGACTGGCCCCTTAAGTAAATTTTGATTTAATAGTTGTTTGCCAATCCAAGTGAAAGGATCGGAATGTGCTGCAATGCATGAAAAACAACTCCCATGATCTGTTACTTTCGTCAAATGGTACACCTAACATCCTTTGAACTTGTTATTAAATATTTACTTACGATTAAATGTGTTTTACGTAATTTTTCTGTATTTCAGAGTATAATTAAATAAACCCAGAAAATATTCACGAAATCGTGTTTGTCACATTAGTTCATTTATGATTAACCAATATCTAGTCTTACTCAACTTCTCCAAAGCACCTTCGCAAGGAGTCAAGAATGAAAATCTTTACCGAGTGTAAATTTTAAATAAATATTCTATAAACCAGATAAATTAGATTTTCAGGAAATGATTGTTATTGTAGTTTCACAATCTGAAACGTCAAACGGGGAGAGAGTCTTGTCTTGGATCTAGGACTGTTTTAAAAGGTAGTTTCTTCAATCTCTCCTTAATACCAGTAAATGTCAGGGCTCTTGTATTAGCAATCTTACTTAATATTTGACTGTGCCCCCTGTTATTAAATGGGATTCAAGCACTTAAGCATCATCAACGCAATCGTATAAAAAACGGCGATCGAAGCAAACTTTCTTCAAGAAATGATATTACTCTAATGGCATGCCCTTAATAAGGTGATTTTTCCATAATAGTCATCATACGCCTTCTAAAAAAAAGAGTGTGAAAAATTCTTGATGGAAAATTCATTATACTTGAAATTAAATTAAGAGGGGAAAACAGAAATAGCCTACAACAGATAAAAACTTCAAACAAAACAGCAGGCTGCATTTTTAAATATTGCAAAAATACCTTCTCAACTTTTTATTTAGCGTACTGGGAAAATCACGTATTTTTATTATTTCCCCCTTTAAAACAAACCGGTAAGCACGTAACGTATTAAATCATGTGGCAACTTCAACTTGTATTTTGTTGCTGTAATAAGTTTGAACTGTTTATACTGCAAAAGTAGTTGGCGGCATTGATCGGCGAAGTATGGTAATTGACGTGTAAGTTGGAATGCAGTTTATAGAAATATTATTACGTAATTTGGTAATAAACTTGTTAGTCGGATGAAGTCCATAATAATAATTATTACAAAATGTCGCAATTGACTTGTAGGTTGAATAGTTGTTGGTAACGATTAGTTGGAAGTTATTTAATTTTCATGTGAAGATTAGCTTATGACAATTATAATTTATGCTACTTGAACAATAAATTGGATTCCATTATTAATTAATACTAAAACTTCGTCCAAAATGTTTGGCCACATGTTAGTTAACAGTATAAAAGTAAAACTGTCCCCATTAGAAATGCTGTTTCACCAGATTGAGGTTTCATCCCTTGGCTCCGTTAAGAACTGGTAGGGATGGTTGTTGAGTTGACCCTGTCAACACAGCACCCGAGGTGGGCGATTCTCGAGGGCCTGCTGGTAATTTATTGTAAATTACCTTAGTTGAAATTGCCGGTGGATTGCGAGAAGTGATTCTGTAGGTACAACTTTGCACATATGTATGTACATATATGTGTAACATTCAGATTTAAATGAACCACCATGTCCCTCCACATACTCTAATCGCGCAAGTAGTAAGGGTCAAGATAGGGCTATATTTTTTAAAGTGCTAATTCAATTCCCTTTCAGGCTTCTGTGGGTAAACAGCTATTTTTTTTTTGGGGGGGGGAGAAGAATAACCACGCTCTGTTACCAAGATTTGTGTAATGTAGCGTGCTTCGTGCCACCCACCCTATTTTTTTCTTTTTAACCAAAATAGCTGTTTACCCACAGAAGCCAGAAAGGGAATTGAATTAGCACTTTAAAAAATATAGCCCTATCTTGACCCTTACTACTTGCGCGATTAGAGTATGTGGAGGGACATGGCGGTTCATTTAAATCTGAATGTTACACATGTAAGGATTTGGGCTTATATAATCCAAAATACCTACAACTAAGTCTTCTTAATACATTCAAACAAATCCGTTTCAATTTAAATTCTCTGAACGTATTAAGATTGACCTGACCTTTTGAAGAATGAACTATTATGGTAATGGTAAATTTGTCATTTAACGGTGTAAAAAATATTTAAATCGAACACTTTCCCCGTACATACTTGTCTTGAATAAAGAAACAAACAAGAGTTCGGTAACAATATTTTAAAAGTCGTGAACAACTAAGACGAGAACACATTGGATTTTCAACATGAAATATAAATGGAAATATGTTGCAAATGACGACTAATGCTTTTGCTATTCATTATGTATAAGAATAGGTATTATAATTAATAATTACGAGGAAATTAATAATTATAAAGGGAAAAAAATCTTTAGTTTTTCTCAGAAGAAACTGGTATTTAATAAGGCACCTACGTGACTTCCTAGATTGGTAGAAACCGCAAAGGCTTCGGACTGAAGGACTAAAACGCGTTATGATCCGTTTCAGTAAGTCGGCTGACCTTGTGAAAAATAAAACTCTTTTTTACAGCACAACGTGAATAATACTAGACTACGACCGCAGTTATGCGTTCCCATATAAAACACACGGTTGATGAAATGAGACGGCTTTCCAACTGGTTAATTTACGCATATCAAAAGTGCAAATCCCGAGCATATTTCATAAGCAAATGAGACACTTGCATGACTACCCCCGGGGGAGCGAATTCGGCGAACATAAAGAGATTCTACTTTCACCAACCGGATGAAGCTACCAAAAAGTGACTGGTAGGCCTTCAGAGGGCCAGGGCGTCACGAATTCTAACAACACAACACAATCAATCCGTCTTGCAAGGCTCAAACTAGTAAAGCTCGGAATATGTTATTTTCAAGTTAATAGATGATGTAATAATGTTTCTATTTGAAAGTATTTAATACAGTTGATAATTATTTACAAGAAAAGAATTTTACTATCTGTGCTTGTGTATGTTTATTTTGGCAGAGATGCTAGGTCCTAATTAAACTAATTAAAAACCATTTCGGTTCATTACATTTTCCCACTTTCTTTATCAAACTACTACTTAATTTGGATATTGGATTGTATTTATAAAAGCTAAGATCCTAACATGTATGTACAACACACATATTCAGAGTTCGAATTCCAGCTTAACTAAAATACAATAAATTACTAGCAGGCCTTGAAAATCATCCACCTTTGGGTATTCTGTTATCAGACTTCGGTCTTGTTCATCATTGAGATTGGGCTGGTGCTGTCCAACAGGTCCCACTCAATCTGAAGTAGATTCTTTCCCATTTCGATACTATTCACCAGTGTTGGATACGGTATATTCCATCACTTTTTTATTTATACATCTTGTATAACTGATCTGATAATTGAGGTCAGTGGGGTACTCATGTCCTCTCACTCTACAAATTCACGCTCAAAAATATTTCCTAACAACACACGCTAGGGACACAATACACAATAAAACAACTCTGTTGACTTTGCTCTTCATGCTTCAGCACATTTTCATATCGGGGGGCATTCCTATACGTTACCGCTACAAAGCCAAGAGGAGTCCAAGAGCAACCTTCAGGGTCACATCGAGCAACATTTTTTTTTCATGCTGGGCGCATATGTGGGCTTTATCGCTGTCAATTCGTATAGCCTATCGTTAATTCGGTGAGGATAACTTTCAACGAGACAGATCTGCAAAGGGCCACCCCTCAATAGTGTTTTTTGTTTTTTCAGTATATAACTTTTTGAATTTTGCTTTTAACATATCAAGAAATTGTTCACTCACTTAAGACAGTATGATTGTGAAACTCAAACAGCGAGAATAAACAGACCCAATTAAACAATCAGTGTCGATAACCATAGTTACTTCTGGATTATAATTGGATAGACAATGCCATATATATTTTAAGCGAAAACTTTCTTCCTTCTATTTGCGCTAAGGAGAATTAATTATTTACTTAGCGAAAGTGGAACGCGAAAAAAAAAATGTTTTCTATGAGAATGCTCAATGATAAAAATGGAAATAAAGAGCAATACAATTCTTTTGGTTTTTTATTGTGATTCAAATTCAAAATAAATTTTATTTTAAAAAATTGTAATTTCCGATGGATTATAAAACGCGAAAAGTGAAAATTAGTACTCGGGAGGCAGAATGCAAAACGAAACCGATAATAGAAACCCACTAGTTTCTGTTTTATGCAATGAACTGAACACTTATTAGTTGAGTGAGCATCTCGACCGATTTTGAAATATGCCATTCCCGTGGCTGGATTTTTCTCATTTTCTTTTAGAAAATGATCAATTTCGTGTTCGTGTTCGATCGTCGATGTGCTTGCTATACACGAATGTTAAATTGTTGATTGTTTTTCCATTACGCGGCTCGGCTTAGAGTCTCTTCGAATTGCGACCTCATCGTGGCATACTTCGATTAGGTTGGAAGATTAACAGCACACAAAAATATATTAACTCAATAAATAACGTACAAAGCTAAAAGTTACGACTTTTTTTAACTTGTAAAACACGTTATCACAAAACTACAAGGGAAATTTATTACTAAAGGTTTATTTATTTTCCACATATATGCCACTGGCGTCTGTCGTGTGCACATTTTTCCACGCCGTTGCGGACTAATGGAAAATGTTTGTTTGTTACAGCAGCGTGATACACCTTGCTAAATCCCATTAGTGGTGTCGAGATGAGATTTTTTCATCAGGCCGTTTAAGAAAATATATTTAAAAACAATATACTTTATACACTGAGAGGGTGAAAACTACTCTTTCTTTAATCTGAATGTACGAAATTTTAAAAATTAACTTACGACTAAAAAAAAGTTATAGCATTGAAAATCTACATTTAAGAAAAGAATACGCTCATTTCAATGTTGACATTTAAGTCAATTTATTGGTTTGAATTGATTAGCGAGACTAGAATAGTTTAACCACGTCCCGAGAAATGTCGTGTAGTCTGAGGTGAGTGTGTCACGTCTGGGGAGTAAAAGTAAGGTATTAGCGAGAATGGAGTCAGTTCAACCTCGCCACGAGGAATATCGACGACTAGTGCAAGATCTTTAGAAATGTTCGTTTTCAAAATCCGAAATTTAAAAAAATCTCATAAAAAATTAGATAGGGCGTTTTTTATTCCAAAAAACAATGAACCAAAAAGTTATTTGCACAACCGGTGAAACGTCGAAAATCTAGATTTCGCAGCGAAAATATTAAAGCAAATTTTTATCGAAAATTGACTAAACTAATTAAAACCATCCCTAACCTAAGGTAAAACAAAACGGCTTGTTTAGAAAATTGACTTAGTTTTCATATAAAAGCAGTCAGTAACAGATGAGAAGCTCAAATGGCCGCAAATTGCGTAGAAAGACAGAAAAAGAAGTACCGACCTAGAGGGGTGGCGATGACCTCAGCTGTTTGTCGTCCCCAACTTCCCATATTATTATTATTCAATATTGATACTTTCAACTAAGTTTTAATTATTTACAGCAATGAAGAGAGTTTAGTCCGAATATAGTACCGCCACTCAGGGAAGCCCTTAACAACACCCAAAAAACATTTGCAAAATGGTATTTGGGCAAGTCGTTCCCTGTTTCCTGATTTAGCCCATGCTCGTTGTTTTTGTTTTTTCGGTATTTCTCTATACTAAGTCGAGAATGTAGCAAGCGTATCCAAGGGAATTCGATAAAAGTACCATTGAAAATTGTGAAAAACCAACATGAGCCAGTAAGAAAAAGAGATAAGCGGAATAAGCTGTACCACGCCTTTTCTCTGTAGGCCTCATCAGTGGACTAATAACGTAATGAAAAGTATTCAAATGCCAAAAATGCCTAGAGAATGCATATTCCATGGTATGACTTGGCGTAATCAGCAATTCGGCCAGGTAATAATATTCTTGTTCATACCAAAACAGTTAGGATACACAGAACAAAACTATCGAAAACGACCAGGCTACGGTTCATCACTCCCCAGACTACCACCAATCAAGTTTCTTTTTTATAAGTATATTTAATAATTTTTCGTGCGGATAGCCGTTATATATTCAGATATGACATCTAGAAGGTCGTAGTCACGGCAGATAAGTTCGCTTTGGTACGTCGGTGGCCAGTGCGTGTCAATTGGCCGCAGATTCGCCAAGAAAATCGGTCAATTGGTCTCCGGGACGTGCCGGCAGGAGCTTCCCCCGGTAAACAACGCGAAATGGAAGAAAATATTCCAAGGACGGGCACGCTTTCTTCTCCTTGTTTTTCTTGGTGCCTTTCCGACCAGCTTATTTACCTGTGAAAGCCGAGAAATTCTTCGAAAAACAGACCAATGCCGAGTTACGGTTTTATCACATTTCAAAAAGATCCACAATAACAAAACGACAAATGTTCATGTTCAAACGAGAAAACATTCTCCGTGTAACCTAGAGAACCTAGCATGCGAAAAATAACTTTAAAAAGCCCACAATTTAATGTAGATGCTCTCAAAGTATAGTAGGTAGTTTGTGATAAAGGGTTAACAATGAATGGTACATGACTTCCAACTTGGATACTCTCACCCCAAAGAGTTGCCATTTTTAAACAAATAGATCATCCGAAATATAATACAATATTCACAAAGACAACCAAAATTCTGCGTAAGCTTTAATTCGGGGTATTTATGTGAAAATCGGTGGTTTGGATTTATCAGCTGAGATATGCACAAGTGAAGAGTTACCATACCACTTCTAGCAGTCAACCGACAATTCCCACTTTTGTAATTTACAATTACAAAATTTGTAGTTGACCAAAAGCCGGCAGGCGCTCAGCAATCAATGCTTCTTTTTGAATAAGTTCAAATGGAGTACTCAATAATCCGCCACACAAATAAATTCATTCATTCTTAATAACCCGCCTATGAAAACAAAATTATCAACACTATACATAATAAAACGACTCTGGTTCCTCCAATCGGAAGAGGGGCTCGGTGCTACCGTGCTCAAGCACAATTCTCATATCGAGAAGCAACCCTACACGCTCTGTATATAGATCCAAGGTGTTAGACCGTAAATATGGCTGAAAATCACCATATTAAATTAACTAATAAAAGTCACATTTGAGATAATCGGTAGCCACTTGAACAACACAAAATACTAATTTTCGATTATAAATTATAACAGTTTAAATATTCGTGTTCTAATATGAGCCATTAATGATTTTGATGCGTCGGTCGCCGCGCGGTTAGGGCGTTGGCATGGCAATCATTGCTGTACGGTAAAGGTTCGAAACCAACATCCCTGAATTCGAACGCATCATACGTGCAAGTTTTTCCCCCCAAAAATACCGGCACATTTAGAATTGATATGACCTGTGTGGTTGGCGAACCTCTATAAAAAATGATTTTACACAATTGAATCCATTTGATATGGAAAAATGGCGTTAAATCTTGTTAGATACCGCGAGGGCAATTTAAAACGAAATACATAAACATTGTTCTAATCTCATATTACGATAAATTTTAAGAAAGTTAAATGTGACGAATTTGAAATAACAATTTAACTTTCGTAAGATTTACCGTCAGTTTTATCAGTTTATTTTTGATCGAGTTAGTTGTTTGGGTTTTTAGCCACGTAAAAGGTAAAGTAAACACTTCATGAGCTTTCTTTCGATTAATCAAACATCCTCCAAGGCCCAACAGTTGTACAAATATAACTTTAGATATGTAAATTCGACAAAAGCTCACCTTTATGAAAATGAACCGTTACACGAAAACTAACAAAAAATATCAGACATACCAGGGAAAATAATAGATTTTAATATAATTTTCAAAACTATTGCTGAAAGGAACGCTATCTGGAAACAAAGGAAAAGAAAATTTACGGCTCTTCTATCGTAAGGAAGGCTGAAACATGGGAAATGATACGGGTAAGAATGGTACAGAGCATAACGGCCCTAACTGAGCATCGCTGGCCTTCGGGTCCATTACAACCTATTTTCAACCTTGGCCTGCAAGCCATAAAAACCTATCTATATTAAATTTAAAAAACATGACAAAGGTGCAATAATAATTATTCTTCAGTGAGACTCTCAAAAAAATTCGGGAATACTTCAAAACATATCTGGAACTGTCTTAATACCTTCAAAAAGCTAAAAGGTATCTCCTGGCCTAAAAACAGGTCATGAGGGACAGCGAACGGGAATCTTAGGGAATAAAATAACACACAAAAAAAAGAGCAAAGACCAGGTATGAGGCAGACTACTGGCAAAAACCGACCCGACCGAATGGAGGAAAGAGGAAGGAATTAAAAACTGGCATATTTACAAGGGCACGCTCCAGTTAAACAACACCTAAAAAATGAACTATCAATGTCGGTCCAGAATAGACAGAAAATGCAGCATGCCATGCAACTGCCTCGAAATAGCTAGGAAAAGGAAATACTTCATAAAAGAAACGAATATTTTCCAGGAAATCCTTAAGCAATATAGACTATTTAATTTATTTAATATAACTCACCACTCGTAAGTCATGTCTCCAACATTTTTTGAGAGTGAATGTATTTATTAGCGTAAATGGGTTGTGTAAGAGGGCCGATGAGGTCATATTGAGTACTCCCCCACCCCTTGAATGAATGGTAGTAAATATAAAGGAACGTATTTAAGAATCAATGACGGTGAAGGAGTTTGGAACGAAGAATTACTGGACGGTCTGACTGAAGTAATCACCCGACGTAGGTAATTCTTGAAGCATGCCGATAATTTATTGTAAATTACAAAAGCTGAAATTGTCGGTGAACTGCAAGGATTGAAGTCAACTCTGGATATGTGTGCATGTATGTATTACGTGTGCGGATTTGATCTCACAATAATTCATACCAAATCTTATTGAGATAAAACAAAAAAACCTAAGGCAACAGGAATGATAATAATTCCATCTTGAAATAAATAATTCAGCTATTTAAGAATTTAAAAAATCGGCAATCTGTATTTGATTTTAAGCAAACCATGATCAATTTAAATAATAAGGAAGTAAGTTAAAAACCGTAGGATGTTGAACAATACATACTGCAATTACTGCAATATTTTCTGTAACAAAAAAAAACCGTTTTCGACATTATGACGTGAAACCTCTTTCAGTGTTAATTAAATTTGTATTTGCACTGGACTTCCCAACAATGTTTATTTTAAATTAATCTGTTTTATTATTCCGACCAATTAAGAAAATTCGATGAATTGGCCAATAAACATATTTAACCAGAGACTAAACGGATCAGGAGCGACAAGCGATTAATAATCAACAAACACCTTCCGACACTTCGCTATTAACTAGCAAAACGACTAGAATAATTTAACACTGTAAATACCTTTTGAGCACAGGGACGTATAAACGTTAAAACACAGATCGGGTGTTTATATTTCATATTGTTTTTATTAACTGAAAATCCTTGCTATCGACAAAAAGTAACTGAACGTTATTTATTACCGGTATCGGTTATTTATGAAATCGTGAAAATCAAACTTTTCTGTCAAATTCTTTAAAATACGAAAAAGTTTCAAAATATTAATGTGTTTGTAATTTTTTGTTTGTTTGTTGAATGATACAATTACGACAAAAGAACTTGAGCAATGTTTATTTCCAACCTTCGAACACCAATTGTATTTCCTCCCTTGATTAGATTTCATAACAGCGTTCAAATATTTTTTTTATTGAACATTAAGCTTTCTAATGATGTCGTGTTTTCTTTAAACCAACAGACAAAAAATAAAATACAATAAAAAATGGAGAAATGCTTTGCGGTCAGCGAAAGCGTAAATCGGGCAGTAATTGATATCGTTTTCCACCGATTTGTAGTCGCGGCCGATCGCTCCTGGGCTGGGGTTTCACAGAATCGGACCTTTTTAAAATTCGCTCAGCGTGTTCAAAAACGTTTTTGGACTCGCAAAAAACCTCGATTAATCCGTCTTCAACTACGTTTGGAACGTAGGGGTTCGAAATTTCATAAGTGCACATACCTGACAAGGAACGGCAGTCATTGGTTAATACGTAACCTTTCAATTATAAAAATCATCACTGATAAAATGACTATTTCAAAATTGAAAGCATGAATTAGAAGTGAAGCAATATCATATTAAGTCAAACTCATCATATTCTCTACCATCTCAACATGATATTAGTGTCCCCACATGAGTACCAAACTATGTGTATTAACACGAACGTGTCCCAGGACATTTTCCTAATATTTAAACTTAGGAGTTTTTGCTTCTCTTTGTGTTTTATTTACAATCTAAATATACGGAATTTTAAAAATCCCCCAAAATATTTACTTTTTAAACGTTTTAATGTACGTCGAGGTTTCCTCTAGTTCGATTAGATTCAGCTTGAAATGTCCATGGATTTTTCACAATTAATGGCTATTAAAATGAAATTGCATTCACTTCTCCACACTCGATGAGAAGAGGCAGCGATGATGGGCTGGATTGCAGGGATCTTTCTCCCTGTCAAGAGCACTGTCGACAGGTGGATCTGACTCGTAGAAAAGTCATCCTCATCCGATCAAAGAATGGCGGGCATGTTGAGAAAGGTTGGCTTTATACAGAGAACCTGTAGGGATGCCACCCGACATAAGAATCGTGCTTGAGCACGGCAGCGAGTCCGCTGTTGATTTTTGGAGGAAGCAGAGCTACTTTATTATTTTATAGCTATTGTAATATATGTTACCGATAGTGTGGGTATATAGTGCGTGTAGAGAATGATTTTATTGACGTAAATGTGTAGAGTAAGAAGGATAGCCGCAGAATATTGAGCATCCGAACGACCATCAATTAGGTTAGTATAATAATGGGTGAAGGAAGAGTTTCGTGTAGAAATATTTCCACAGAACATTTTTTTCGGAAGCGCTGAACCCGGAAAACACGCCATGAGAAAGATAACGTCAAGTTGGGACAGTGTGAGGGATCAAAGGGCAAGGAAGTCTCGAGACCAACGTCAATTAAGGAGACGTGGTGGGTTCTCGAGATTGGGCTTGTGTAGGTAGACAATAGTACAATTGGTGAGAAACGTTTGGAATCGAATTCGGATCAGTTCGCCGAGAAAAGGCCTTTGACAATTTTTCTAATGACTTTTGATTGAAAGGATTGAGAGTGCTGGCTTTTGGATAGCTTGGCAAACTCTACAGTTCCATTCCGTATGTCCAAAGCGGTCGCAGTAAAGTACTGTATAAGGTTAGTTTAGTGATGTCTGTAAAGATTTCGGCCTAGAAGTATTCTTCAACGATTGAGTGTTGCCTGTTTCTAAGTACTTTATATCCATACATACTTATTAGGTACGGTACTGTGCCGTATTTGACTTGAATGGATAGTGGAGAATAAGGCTGTTTTTCCACGCGAAAAATTGAGTATATTTTTCCTCATTGTCCTCCACCACCAGTCTTAGATAAACTCTAAAAATCTTGGATGCTGGAAGATCCTTGGGTAAGTTTCGAGTAGATGTTCAAATTGCGGTACAATAAATCAATTAAAATATTATAGTTTAAACTGGCGCCTCGAAAAACTTGTTTCTGAACATCGAATTTGAGGTATCCGCAGTATCAATTACATCACGCTTATTGACCGGCCATCAATAAAGCCTGTCACGAATTTCTGAACAGCGGTGAAAGGTGAAATCCCATGTCCTCCAGGCCCCTTTTGCAAAGATTTTTTTTCTTCCCGTTCATTGTAAGCGGAAATCAACACTTTTCACACAATTAACAACGCAATTTTCTTAAAATTTTAAACACCGCGGTTTCATCGTCTTTATTTGGAGCACCTCGGTACAATTTTTTAATGACGACTTGCCAAATAATGCAAACGCACAAGAAATATACAAAACGTAATGAAAACCTTTACGACAGCAATGAGTGAACAAATAATGCTGACAATAAAATAAATGAACAAAGTAAAATCTTGTCCGTTAATTTCATTCTTTGCCTTTTGTCGGTTTTGCTTTGATTTGACATGAAAAACTTAACTATTATTTCATATATGAGAAAATATCCCTTGGCAGACCCGTATTTTATCCGACTTCCGAGATCTCGTCACCGCACTTCACTCAGAAGCAGGGGCCGGTCAGATAGGATTTTCAGGATAAGGTAATAAGGAGTGAGTAGAAAGGGTTTAAGTTTATAAAGCATGCCCGGGTGCCGACCTTATCAAAACCCTGTGCTACACCAAGGAACGCACACAAGCAATACTCTAGAGAAGAGATAGTTATCGACAACTCTGAAAACTTGTTGGATCGTCGAATGATGACGTAAGTCGAATTGGTGAGAATGGACGATTCAATGAGTATCTAGGGGGTATATTAATCGCTCTTAGAGGGGAATCTGCGAAAGATAGTTATGGAACAAAACCAATATTCGAAATTAATAATTTAACCTTTAAGTAAGGCATTGGTTGAAGTAAAAAAGCTATTGTCACAAGTGGGATTCGAGCTAAATACTCCGCTGCTCTACCACTTGAGCCATCGTGAATTCGATCCACTCGGCCACCAACCTCCCAGATCAACCTACCTTTCGAATTTTCTCTACTTTTTGCCCTTTTTCAAATGCAGGTTTCGATTCTCGGCGACAAACGAAATGGCCACAGAGAGACTTAGTGAATATATACTACGGTTTTAGTTAATCGAATCCTGATTAAGTTAAGGTTTTTAAATTGTTGATAATAATTTTATTATAATAATTACAATAATATTAGTATAATAATAATAT
>CM077107.1:4311314-4328160 GCA_039619505.1 Cimex hemipterus | reverse complement strand
TCTCTCTCTCTCTCTCTCTCTCTCTCTCTCTCTCTCTCTCTCTCACTCACTCACTCTCTCCTTCACCCTACCTCTATCTCTCTCTCGGGCGCGCTGTCCCTGGTCATTGTTCTTTAAGATTAAACACCCCATTCAATCTGATGCAAAATCGAAATCCGTGAAGGATCGCCCCTGCAGAAACCGAGTCAGGCACAAAAAAAAAAGGAAATTTGTAGCATAACCGAAGCAAATTAGCTTTCTTCATTGTTTGAGAACGATTTAGAAATCGTTTAAATTCCCGTGCGAAGGCGTTCTGTGAAACCTTACAAATCGTCAATTCCAATCAGTCCAGATGAAACCAAAAATGCTGAAAACAAACGAGATCCGATGCACTGAGCCGAAACGCCAAACGATCCGGGGACTTTCATCTAAAGTTCATCTTGTTCAAGAGTTTTGTCCGACCGTCGTGCCGGCCTTGCTCTTTAGCGGCGAGTGCTTAAGCCGTG
Organism: Cimex hemipterus; assembly: GCA_039619505.1. Taxonomy (NCBI): domain Eukaryota; kingdom Metazoa; phylum Arthropoda; class Insecta; order Hemiptera; family Cimicidae; genus Cimex; species Cimex hemipterus. The sequence continues at coordinate 4,327,675 of CM077107.1, read as the reverse complement.
TTCCGATACCTCGTTCCCATTAATTTCATTCGACTGTTGTCTGGAGAGAAACTCGCCTTTTGAAAATTCCTTGATTTACAACGCCTCCTGACATTTTTCCCCAATTGTGAAAGCTCAGCCTTCAAAGGAGAATTGGTTTAGCAAAGGTTTTTTTTTTTCAATCAATAAACAATATCGATCAAAGAATAATCAAAAGCCATAAGAGTTTCTAATTTGGCGATAATTAAGGCTTAAACGTTCTACGATTTCCAAACTGGTACGGTCGTTTCTGAAAGGAGCCTGCCTACCCTGGAATCTATCTTGAAGGAGTGGCTGGGAAAAGGTACTACAGTTTTACCTAACAAAAAAGGGTCAACACCTCATTTACAACTACACATATTGGTGAAGTGAAACATAAAAAAAAAGTCTCGTTGCTATCTATATTTTATACAGATTGGTTATAAATATTGTACTTTTTAAGAAAAATTTTTTTAAGCATTTTAACTCAAAGGCTGTATAAAAATAAATATTAATTTCAATTCAACTTGACGAATTCATGGTTTAACGGCATAGGGTCTTTTTTTTTTTTTTTTTTTTTTTTTTTTTTGGGGGGGGGGGTAATCACGGGTTAAACTCGCGAGTGAAGACGAACCCAATAAATGCAATCCCCGGTTGCAGCATCTCGATTGTCAAACATATCCACAAGGCGTTCCAACAAGAAAATAATGATCTGTAATTAATACAATTATCATTATTCTTCGTCATATACTAAAGGAAATGCTGAGTTATGAATTATAAACTGTGAAAAAGCTAAAGAAATGATGAGATAATGAATTTTCAAACTAAGCAAAGGCAAATTTTAAAAGCAACATTAATACATCATGTTCGAAAATTTACCATTATAAAGGATGTCAAAATGGAAACTTTTCTTATTAGCTAGTAGTTGTTACAAACTTATTCAGTTTGTTTTGTTTTTTTCACAAAAACATTATAGATTGATCCATAATACATTTATAGCCATTGTTTATTAATTATTATAATCAATAACTAATTAATAACGTAAAATGTGATAATTAAGGACGTGATACCAGTGTTAATGAATGGTGAAACAGTTTTCTTTCTGATTCGAAGCACATAAATCCTGTGTCACAACGTCGTTACATAACGGCCAAAATATAATAATTGGCAAACCTCAGTTCGGGCCTGAAGGAAAGTGAACCGCAGATTGTTAATTGCTCATTTAATGCCATAAAAAATTAAGGGTTGTAGACAATAATTTCTTTTTAGTCGGAAGCATGTTTCCCAACTGTTATCCGATTTTTTTAAATGCATAATCAATACATTACAATTTAATTTTAAATCTTAACGATAAAAACTTAATTTCAGGATTTTATGTGAAAAACTATCAAGAAATTTGTGGGGAAAAACTGCAAAAAATCAATTTTTAATATTTCATTTAACTGTGGGAATCTGAACAAATAGTTGATAAATCATGGAAACGAGTTCATTAATTTCTGAACTACTTTCACGACCTTACCTCAAAACGCACGTAAGAAAAATCATTCAACCCTAGAGATATTTTTGTCAGATAATAATTTTACTTTCCTTCGCTCTGAATCGAATATAAAAATCCAATCGTGTTACAAAAATCATGCGTGATATATCCTTCGAAAGACTTTACTATCACTTCCCAAACTCCTTGAAGACATAATTCATTATAATTCAATTTAAATAATACAGTAAAAACCTTGGTTTTAAAAAGATATAATCTTTTATGGAAAAATATGGTGTTGAGACCCCGACTTTTAAAGGAATTTCATACAATAATGACTAGCATCAAATTCCAATCATGTCTTTTGTTAATACTTACTCCGTACATCCTTGTTGTGAAGTAAAAATTAAACAATATAAATTTTCAACGGTGTGGTATTATTGGAATTATTTCAATCCTAAAAGTATATTTAAATTAATTTCAACAGCTCAGACTTTTAAGCGGAATCGTTTGTAAGAATGTACGCATTAGTGCTATGTACTTTCAGGCTGTATGACTACTGTTACTTAACGTACTTGATTCGTTTGTTAAAGTGCCAATCAAGTTCGTTCAAAAGGTCCCTTCCTGTTGAAGTCGACCATGCTGTAACGCCTTACCATTCTAAATCAACACTTAAGTAATAATAATGTGAGAAGTTTCGGAGCCGAATTATAGACTTCCTTTTCAAGTCATTCAAGTTTCTCGTTATTGTCTCTGCTTTTATATGAAAACTAAGTCGATTTTCCTAAAATGCTAATGATTGATTTGTACCTCAACTTTCATCATCAGACATAACCACAAACACACGTCACACTTCCCTGCGATAGTCGATATTCCTAGGGTAGGGGATAAAAAAAAACCCACTTAACTTCACGTATATTCTTTCTAATAAATTAACATTAAAACAACACAATAAATTTATTAAAAATCTCTATAACTGAGATAACCGAAAAGCGATCAGACCTCGCCCGCGACGAAATGTCAAAATATGCCAAGCCTAACTGAAAGGCGATCAACCATCATTACATTATCAGCACTACGCGGTCGCTTTCTGGCCAAAATTGGCCAGTGTATCTCACACATTTGTGAATATTGTATGGCATATGCGCAGTCTAATCAGTATGACCTTTTCCCTTTTCGACCCGTTTCATTCTTAACCAGCCGAAGGTTGGCAGGGGTAGTTTTATTTTTACCATCCCTGCGGTTGTTCCATTCTCCTTTTATTGTATTTGAAAGTAATAGTTATAAATGTGCTGGGTACGTTACTATCTACAAGTTGGGAAGCGTCTGAGTGTTCAATTCGGGCTAACCCATCCCTATGTGGCCGGGAACCAATGCCAACACGACCTCCTTTCCAACTGCGTCGATCCCTTTTCACTGCCTTTTAAAAATTTATCTATTAGATGGTCCACGGGGGCTCTTCCAAGATAGCACTGGGCGAGTCGTTACATAATAGAAAAGATTTGCTCTTTTTACTTTTGATCATGTAAACAATTAATTTTGTTCCTTTATTTCTCTGATAAAATTCCAATAATTTGTTTAATATAACGGCAATTAAACTAAAAAAATCGGCGCCATTTTAGATCCAGTTCGTATTTGGCAACGTCGCATCGTGGACGCACAACCGGTAAAAAGGTCGGATTACATTTATAGAAATCATGCGGGATAAAAAGAAATTAAAAACGTTTCATAAACGTGGTAAATCATAACGGTGGAAATGATAGAAGAGAAACCGAGTCTAACAAACGCAATCACGGACACTATATCGGCGTACGGTCTTGAATGAACATTCAGTCGTTACTGACAAGCTTTCGACCTATTTTAAAAGTCATCATCAGGACAAAACAATCTTCCACATGTCTAAAGATAAATTTTAAGTTTTTTACAGGCGATCTCAACTTTCCTTGAAGACCGATTCAGTCCTGTAAGTAACGAAAGTTGGAGTGGACAGTGCCATTGTAAACTCGTTGATTTTTACAATGTAATTATACAACATAAGATGAAGTTTGTCAAAAGCTTTCTTACCTTGGAGTGAAAATGGTGGAAGCTTTGGCGAGTGGAGCAATGGTTGTCACACCTACTCAGAAACACCACCTGCAAAAATAATAAATTTATTTATTCTTACGTTTGTCATAAATAAAATGAATATAAAGTAAGGGAAAAATTTATGAACATAACAAAGTTCAGAATGTCACGACCTATAAAATTTTTATCGCAATGAGATATCTTTTTACTTCAATGCAGGTAAAATATGCTTTTTTGGAAAGCTACTTTCCAAACTTAATTTTTTCCAAATGATATGGAATATTTTTCAGCTTGAAACGACTCGACAATTTTGCTAATCAAATTGCGCTTTTATTTGATAAAATTAGACCTTTGTTGAACTATGTAAAGTCAACTTTTATGTACGAGAGGTTTTCTATATTTACAGTAGACTCTCGTTCCCCGCACTTTCGTCCGCGGCAGAGAACTCACTAAGAAGAATTTAAGAACACATCCAATCGTCAAAGAAAGATTGAAGAAGAAAACGTGAAGTTCACACGGTGCTTTTTTTTATCAATATGTAAAGTGGCCCATAGACTATCAATATTACAGCACAATATTTTGGGTTGTGCAATTTAATTGACTGTGTGTAGACGATATTGTACGTTTGTGCAATTCACTGCATGATTGACGAAAAGTTGAAAATATATTGTACTATTTGGAAAATATTGCACCTTCTGTTGGCATTGTTGCGCAATATCAGTCAGTTTATGATGTTGCACAAACTTCAACATCGCCTATAAACTATTCCAGTTCATTATACATACAAACAAAATTTTGTAAAATATTATTGAATGTTCAGGAGCAACCGTCAAATTATTGTGCAACCTAGATTGCACAGTAACATTGACCGTCTATGGGCCGCTGAACACCGACTTGACATATGACCTCTACCTATTGCGAAAAAAAATGTAATGATCAAAAGAAAAATTTGGAGAAATCGTTCGATTAGCTGAAAAGTTGAAAGACAAAATCATAAATCGAACGCAACATCAACTTAACACGAGTTACATGTCACTTTAGAGAAAACTGAAAGAGCAAATTTCCCTGATTCATCACCTTACTTCTAACTGTAGAATTTATCTTATTTTAGCCCCTAATAATTTTTTCTCATTTGGTCCACTACCTGTTTATGCATGTATATACTGTTTACCTGCGTGGAATAAACTTTATGTGTGTTACTATACATTGTATTTTTCTTGATAGGGCTGAAGTATGTGCGCATAAGATCATACATAGACGAGGTACACGGGATACAGAAATTCAAGGTATTTCCTATTATCCGCGGTGAGGCTTTTGTGTGTATTCCCCGCGGATAACAAGTGTACTTTAATTTAAATTTGTTAAAAAGTTGTATTTTGACTTAAAAGTAACCAAGTATTATATTATTAAGACCCTCGGGGCAAAATTGGATAAGTAAAAACCAAAACTTTCCAGGATTGCTATTGTAAAATACAAATTTATTTTTTGTATGCATCAAGTTTGTTTATCGTGTTCACATTTCATTAAATTCAATATTTTTATCCACTTTTTTATAAAAATTTGTTTAATCTTATTAATTTAATTAAATTGTTCTATTATGAACCAACAATTATTCACTTCTTAGCACTAATTTAGAATACTTGCCGATTATCATCCCAAAAATAGCAATTTTTTGGACAGTTTTAATTTACGGTGGGTAAGACGGTATAAGACAAGATGCGTTGAAAACATTTCATTTTACAGATGAGCTAACTGCACGAATTCACTTTTTATTTTAACAAAGTAAATCCTAATATAAGTAGGAAAACCATATTCGCGCCTAAAATATTCATTAGGACATTCGTAAATACACTTATTCTCTTTCAGTACACCAGTTTACAAATAGACAAACAGAATTATAGAAATTTTGACGTCACTTTTCAGGAAGACTAAAAAGGCATATAACGCCACGCTTTAAAGAAAATGATTTCCTTCTCGACTTAATTAAGTATACACAGTGTGACAGGCCTAAAAACCTATTGCAATAATTGACATCACATTTGGTCAAATTTTGCCTCGTTGCTGCAGATATTATACATTAAGAATAGTTTTGTTTAAATATTTTTTATTCCAACGGAAAATGTATTAGAAGTTAGAACGCAAAGTTTAATTATTAAAAGAAAAAGCTCAAATTGATTTATAAAAGAGTGTGTGATGATTAGTGACCGTTAAAGGATAATTATTCTGAATAATACGTGCATTCTACATTCTACGTGTATTTGTTAAATGTAATATTTGTCAATTCCAGGCCCTGAAGATTATCTCAATAAAGATCGAAACGTTCGCCTGACAAAGAAAATGTTTTTATGAAACCAACATCACGCCAGACCTCATTTCACGATCTCTTAATAATTTATAAACGAGGTTGAATTGGGTTTGAGGATATAAGAATTTGGTATGGAAAAATATATCATAAAAATAATTTCCTTTGGGTATAGTTCATTTCGTTTGAAATGGTTTGGGGATAGTTCATTTTGTTTGATCTCGCTTGAGGGTGGTCATTTTGGTTCAAAAAAAGATTCAATTTGAACAAGAAAAGGTATAAATTCAATTTTAAAAAATTCAAAATAATTAGGGAAAATGTAATCTTGACGAGGTTGTTGCCGATTAACACGCAATTTTACTTTTCTCCGCAAAACTAACCAAAGAGGACGAGCTCAGTAACACTCAAAATTATTACAAATCAATGCCTCTGCTGGTTTAGAGACGGGTTGCTGGGAGGGAGGTCCCACACGATCTTGTTGGATAGTTTTAATTAATAGTTGTAAATTCTTTGGAGAACAGTCATTTTAGAGATACGACGAACTCTTGACTTTAAGTCGAGAATAGGCAAGCAGACCGATGTCACGAAATTTTAAACTAATTGTTAATTAAAACAAGCGAATCGTTTACTGTATAAATGCAGATTATTGAACTAAAAATTTTGAAATATTGTCCAACAAGGATACACAAATATCGACTTTAAAAAAAGAAGATGTAACAAGGCGATTTAGTGGGAAAATGGTTGTACTTTCAGTTCAGCAGAATGCGTAAATATTTTTTTAATTCTTGAACACCGTCGTGGAGGTCCGAAATAGACACCAGTGGCATATATTATATGAGGTCAGTCATTTCCGCGTCAGAGTATTTACGGTGTTGGCTAAATCCGTAATTATTCCAAAATTACCGCTCAGCCAGACCTTTCACCACGCCTCCCACAGGGAAAGTTTTTTTCTGAGCTTGAATTTTTTTCAAAGAGGATCATAACTGAAGTTTTAATCTCAGATCAGAATAATCTTTGAGTTGCAAGCTCGAGACGAATTAATCATAAGTGAGAGATGATGGAAAAGGGTTTCACAGGAGTCATGATTGATTCGTGTGGTAAAATGTTGTGGTAAAACAGATTGCATGTGCATTGTTTTCCATTTAAAGCGATTGTCTATTCCGTCCCTAGAATTTACTAGCGCTCAAAAACACTTAGCACACCTCACCTAAGAAGCACATTAATCAAACAAGACTGATGAAAGTTGAATAAAGTAGTTTAACTCTTCCGGAAATATTAAGTATTGTTTCATTTTCGACCTAGGCCTTACTTGACTAGAATTTCAAAATTAAGAAATATCATGTCGGGGTCATCAGGCCTGCGCTTTTGTTCTCTTGAAAATTCTCCCTCGCAATTATAAATATCGTCTATCCTTCCGAACTTTCTCCTGTCTCTAGAACATAATTTAGCATTTAGCACTGGAGCAACTTCAGCCCCTTGTCCTACAAAACTCGCATCTGGGCTTAACGGGACTACGCAAAGGAATTTTGAAACGGCTAAGTGATTTATTTCCGGATCGTGTCCCAACGAATGAATCAACATTCAAATATATCAACGTCAAATATACATTGTACATGTATGCTATTGAAAGAAGGAAAAAAAACATTACAGTTATAATTTCATCTACGCCATTTCTTTTCTGACCAAAAATTGTATTTGCTATTGACATTTATTATTGATATTTTATATTTTAATTGACTCTTATTTATTTTGATCACTGAAAATCACACGAAGTCTGATTGTGATAGTTCTCTTTAATCCCCAGCTTAAGAAATTAGCAAGGTCCGATTATCTGCGCACTGACAACAATTGAAAATATAAAAGAAAAAGGGTTAAAGACCGGCTAGGATTGGCTAGTATGATCCCGGTTATATAATTTATTTTGAGTGCGATGTTTGGCAAGTGTCAGGCTACAACGACCTACAACTCGAGAATTTCGCCAACTACCTGAGGGATTTTGCACTTGCGCAAGGTGAAAATTTTTGCAAATCGAACCAAGTCGCTTTCATTGGTTTTAATACGGGTTTCTCTTTCGTAGCCGTCAAGTTCTGCCAAAGTTATCAACTTTCAGTCACAATACTGGTTCATAACGACATCGATCGGGTCGTAAAAAGCTTGTGGCCGAATCGTCCGTTTCCGATGGTGCAACTAAGTTTCGATCTTTTATTTTAGAGACACCCTTTGATATATTACGAATATAAATTAGAATCGAGCTATTATGTCCGGAATAAAGATGTGAGCGTTGATCAAAGAGTTGTATGAACTTGCAGTTATTATTAGAATAGAACTTGTTCCAAAAAGGTCAATTATGAGTTGTCTTGAGTATTCACAGAACTGTTGAACTGTTTCCTCACATGTTAATACCACGTTGCGCTTTTAGATTTTAATTATATTTTTATGTATGTTTTTCTTGAGTATACGGTTAAACGTTATTTTGCTTGTAATAGTCATGCTGAACTCGCAGGTGGACGGACCCAATAAGTTCAGCATCAACTGTTATATATATATTGGTTAAATGTATGTCTCTTATTAAATCACCTTACAGGTAAAATATTTGTAAGGCTACCAGATGTCTGCCAACTTTTGCAATTGAAATCCTACATCTAACAAGAGTTACAGTAATAATTTTATATTACGCATGCTAAAGCGGTTCTACTAGGTTTACATTTTCTATCTACGGAATGCAGTTTGCCAAAGAAATGGCAGTCCGAAGAGATTGATGTAGAAATTCTAACGATTCATGTCCTTAAACAATTATTATTTATCACTTCTGTATTTGACAGTTACTCCAACCCCCGTAAGTTCGATAAACCAGCCAGACTTGTTTGCTCGAATAAAACGAATTAAATATTGACATTTGAAAACGGGTTGAAATTTGAGTGAAAACCAACCTTGAAGTCTGGTTTTATCTTTTGCATTCCCCCTGCGGTCGAAGTTACGTAAGTGCGTGCACAGTGTTTCCACATATAATAATCTCCATACCATTAAGCGAACCGGTTCAAAATGAAATTTCGAAAAGAAAAAAGAAAAAGTGTTTACAGTTAGCTCCTTTCTCAAATTTCCGAGGTGAGGAGGAAGGGGTAACGAAGAAAAATATTAAACGGGAGACTTTTTACCTCCACCACTGCCCTTTCGATTTTGATTTTTTAAACATTTCAAACCAGTTTCATTGATATAATTTCCGGCGTTGAAGGTTTTAATTTACTGTTCTTTTTTTACACTAAAATTGGTTTTCTTATGCAAACGAAGTCACATATAAATTTTAAAGTCGCTCTCTAAATAAATCAAACAGCGTCGTACCATTATTTAGAAAAAAATTATATTTGAACAATTGTTTACTCCTTTATTGCCACAGAAATCTTGTTTTATTTACTATTATCCGTGTTCAAATTTTTTCTTTATCTTGTTCACTAAACCATAGATTCCAACGATACTATCATAATTAAAAATTAAAACAAAAAATGAAAATAGCAAGAGAAAATTGTAGAGAAGCAGTAAAATTTGTAAAGGAAATAAACTTGCTGTAACGACAAAAAACCGAGATATCATTAAAATTAAAATTAAATAAAAGTAGTACAAAATAAGCTTTAATATTTCCTATATGAATTGTCTTAACGTTCAAAGTGTAACTTAGGCCTAATTCTTTGGTATTTTCTGTCTAGTTAAAAAAAGTCATAAATTTGAAACATTTATTACAACCAACTAAGTATCCCAACCATCTATACTAATTTAGGTGTTGAACCATAACAATTAAACCCTGAGGTTCGATGGGAGTATTAAATATCAGGACAATTTACATACATTTTACATCATTACAATACAGAACACAATTTTATCCTAATAAATACAATCACTCTCAATATATACAAAAGGTAATCAAAACGACATATCTACCAAGTAGTGAGGTCTCAATTAGATATTTCTCCATGACCCTTTACATATAATATCAAGTTTAGTACTATTCTTATTGGGGTTCGTATTGTCGTATAGTCTTAAGTAGAATTTAAGTCTAATTCTATTGGATTTACTATCTAGTTTGAAAACTATAGATTTGAAACATTTATTACATCCAACGGAGTATCCAGAACAACCATACTCATTTAATTTGGTTTTAAATCATAACCAATTAAACCCTAATGGGGTGTATTCAATTTCCCACAATCGTCTCAGACTACAGATTCACTCTAATAAATCCATTCACTCTCAATATGCACAAAACGAAGTACCAAGACCACCAAGATATAATGGTGGCGGAGTACTTACCATTAATAAAAAAACCAGCCCTGCTCGTTAGGTATCTTTTGTACCAAAGGAATTTTATAATTCCTTGAGGATAACAAGTCTATTAAATTCAGCGTTACACAATTTTTGGAAACCTAAATCATATTTTTTTTTAAAAAATCATTTGTTATTTATTTAAGTTCGTAAGGGTAATGCCATTGTTCCTCTTCAAATCGGCCTATTTTAAATTTTTAATCTTCCCAGTGGCAACTGAAATCCTTTTCTCCCTTTATATTCTCAACAGGTAATTGTTAGTCAGAAGATTATTGCATTCACCTATGATTTCCTTTACTTGCTTTACTATCTTGAATATTGTTTTTTCTAGCTTTTTCCTCATCCAAATTGACAACAATCCTCTTTTTTTTGACGTTTCTTCTTTTCTACCGTTGCATTGCTTTTTTACGAAAACGTCTTCGCTAGTTTTTGAAACAGTCTTAGGGATGGTTAGGGCATCTTACCATGCCTCTCTCATTTTCTTTGTCTAATGATCTGTGGTATAAAAATATCCCGTGTATAACAACAGAGGGGATGGAAATGAATCTGACCTAGCCCACGACCACCTTGGGAGTTTTGTTTACGATTGTAGCCTTTTTTAGCATTGGTAATACATCAATACGACCAGGGGGTGGAACGTTCCCAAACCGTGCCAGTGGGAATTATTTCTGGAGCTAGCCTACTTCTGAAACCCCCTCCCCATGAGAAACAAAAGGTATATTTAATTTGTAAGGAGGTGTCTCACTCGGTAGTCTATCCGTCTGAGTTCTATTTTAGAAAAGTGCCCATTACGTACCCCTTTACCGGTGTTTTGTGTAAATAAACAAAATCAAAGGGAGATTAAGTCCTGAGAAATGGGATGTGATTATTTTTAAAAGGAGAGAAAAAAATTGGCCTCATACACACGTGCGAGAACAAATCTTATTTAATTTTCAATGTTGAGAGGAAATTTCCAATGCTGCTGCTTTACACTCGCGCTCTTCATAAAAATTAAATTCAACAAATTTTCTACTGTGTTTTTGATCTACGTAAATGATAAGAATTCCATTACTTTTTTTTAATTTTAAAACATTTTATGTGTTTAAAAGTAGTATAAAAGAGTAATATGTTTAAAAGTGTCTCATTTGACGACAATGTTTTCTTCGCATAATGGTAATCCTGTAGATGATTTCCTACAAAAAACATTACAAATAACAACCTGACCCAATAAAAACGCATTTTTTTTTTTTTTTTGTAGAGACGACGTTTTGTCCTTGGGGTTGAAGATTGTATTCAGTGATCGGGCCTCTGATGCAAGAAGAGACGTGAAGCCGAAGAAAGGGCACCTGAGGCGGCAGAATCATGACCTCCAAGGTGAAAGACATTCTTCGCAATTTCTTTCGCAATAAACTACACTGGGATTTCGACCAAACGTGTAACTTTTTAAGTTACGAGATAAAATAAATAATTTGTCGACCAAATTGTCAACATTTTGAGTATCAATCAACTAAAATTAAGATAGAAGTGTGGGACCGGACCACGGGTGATTATGTTCAACTAATTTTTTATCGTTATACGTTTAACACAGAAGCTTAGCCGCTCATTAAATCTATTTGGTCGTTTCCGATCATTTTGGTCTGCCCGTCCTAGCCGGTTTGGACTATTAGACTTGAATGGACTTTTAGCTATTTTCAATGTATTATTTTGATTAGCACGTTTTTTCGATCAATTTGGTTTACCTATCCTCGGTTTTGACGGTTAGACTGGTTTGAATATTTCCATTTATGAGTGTTTATTGATTAGTACGTACGATCATTTTGATCTGCCTATACCTAATGTTTTGGACTCTTACACGTGTTGAGTATCTTTAGAGTAATATTTTGATAGCAATTCTAATCATTTTTGGCCCGTTTGATGGTTAGACATGTCCGGCCATGTAAATCTAATGTGTAATTTTGATTAGTAATTCCGATCATTTTCGCTTGCCTATACTCAATGTTTTTCGCCAGTGGCACTCTCAACACGACATGGCACAATTACACAGAAGACAAACACTTTGAGCCCTGAAGATGATCTCAATAAAAATCGAAACGTTGGCACGATAAAGAAAATGTTTTTCTGATACCTACATCACATCAGACCGCATCTCACGATATTTGAATAATAAAGCCATTAAAATTAAAACACATCCTAACTGTCTGTGAAGTCGAGCGACTCAAGGAAAGAAATAAAAATGTTTAAAAAAGTAGCAAGAGAAGTAGTTGTGCTCGTTTTTTAGTCTCCCTGTTTTGGATGTTTTCCCGCACTATTCAGTCGTGATCGACCACTGAAGACTGCGAGAAGCCGAAACAGTTTCACACTACCGCAACAGGAAATTTCACTATTAATTTTTAAGCTCAACTAAGCAGACGCGTCCGATTATCTCAAAAAATTACTTTATTTACATTATTTTATTTTATTTACATTTACACAATTAGTTTTATTTACAAATAATCTTTCAAAAACAAACCAATCTCTGGTCTTATTGTATCTACAGAAGGAACATGTCAAAAATCTCATCTGCCAGGTTGTTCAATGGACCTACTGGTGATTATTTACAAGGGCAATTGTTTGGAAGACAAAGATAACATAACATTTCAATGCTGAAATATCTATTTAAAACCTAACTACAAAAAATGGATTTTCTTCAATCCGTCATAATTAACTTTGTCACAAACACTGAAGACCTTGGACTACCTTTGCCAACATACATACAAGTGGATTTGAAACACTTCAAATTAAATTCGGAAAACAATTTGCAACAAATACTGCAACAATAAATATTGCAACACAATTTATACTTGATTGGAGTTAAGTCCTTAACATAAATAATAAATAAAATTGGAACTTCCGTTATTTTGTTGATATGTTTTCCTGACCGGAGATTTTTGATTTGATTTTCTATCAAAACTTATATTGGAATTATAATAATGGATTTGTTCGCAGCAAAACATTTTACCAATTTACTACTCGATTTTTTATTTATTTATTCTTTTATTCAACATAAGGTTGAATTATTTCATATATAAGTACAGTAAATACAAACCTATTGACTTAAATAATTCAACCAAATATTTTCAATTTATTTTAAAAGCTCCTCACTCTACCCAAAATAAATCAATCCGTAATTTAAAATAACAATACTAATCAATGGTAATTAAGCGAAGGCAGGTGTAGTTACGTGTTGATGTGTCGACGCAAAACAAATTCGGCAAGACGTCAACGAATTATTTTTAGTACAATTTTTGTTCTATATATTTTTGTTTGTATTGTCCAACACCTTAGGCTGTGATTATTTAAAACCGTTAACGTTATCAAGTTTATTACCAACTTCTTATGCCTTTATTTGTATTTCGTAACATGATTTGATTTTAATAGGCGATTAATTTATTAAATTGATTTAGATTTAGAAAGTGGCTCACGAATAATGGCTTGTTACAAAGGGTATGTGGCTATAATCCAAAACTCATGTGCAATTTTTAAACTATACTAAATTGAACGCATCCAATACGAAAATATTATTTCATCACTGTTTTCAATTTAAGCTGGTTCCATATAGGGAGCAAGAAGGAATGCTGCTCAATATAAAAATTGTGCTCGAGCATGTCAGTGAATCTCTTATTCTGATTTTTTTTTTTTTTTTTTTTTTTTTTTTGAAAGAACAGTTTAGTTTTATTTATACGGTACCGACAGTTTTGTGCACCCAACGAGTGTCGTAGAGTGAATGTATTTATTGGCGTGAAATATGGCTGCCATCCTCACCGGATTAAGGATGAGCCAATACTGTTAATTCGTGCACTTAGTACGAGGTGGACATATGACACTTGTTTTAGCGGCTTAGTCCTTCCTTGGCTCTACATAGAGAACGGTTTCCTACCCGATATAAGAAGCGTTGTTTTATTGTGTATAGTTTTATGTCCCTAGCATGTGTTGATAGAACATGTATTTTTGAGTGTAAATGTGTAAAGTGAGAGGGCTGATGGTGTAATATTGAATCCATCAACGCCCCTCAATTATGTTAGTAATAAGTATAAAGGATGGAGGCATATCTAATACTCTATTACTCTGAGTGAAAAGTAGGTAAGTAGGAAAGAACGTATTTAAGAATTGCAGTTGCGAAGAAATGTCAGAAATGATGACTGGATCAAATTCCAACTATGAATTTTAAGTTCATTAGTTTTCGTGGTCCACTTGGCCAATTAGTTTCAGGGGGGGTTGAGATGGGAAGTTAGTGTCTGAGTGGATCGAGGTTACGATAGCTCAAGTGGTAGAGCAGCGGTGTATCTATCAGAAGATCGTGGGTTCGAATCCCGCTCGTGACACTGACTTTTTTATCTCAACTAAAAACTTTAATTATCTGAATTTTCATTTAAAGTTATTGGACAAAAACAACAAACTTTTTATTGTATGAAATGAAATGCCTTAAAAATAGTTAATAAAATGTGATAATAATGGATTAATCGTTACACGTTTTACTAGATATCAAATGTTAAAAGCGACCATGTAACGACTGTTAGATCTCGTCGAGCCGCGAGTCGGAAATAACGGGTCGTGGATAAATTGACATTATTCTTACTTAACCATTCCAATTTTTTACGGTCACGCATTCCAGGAGATATTTAAATATCAAGGTTGATCACCAGGTCCATTATCGAAGGAGGGGCGTAAAGTGACAGCCGCCGACACGAGTAACTAACACACCCACCCTTGGAAATGTCAGGTAGGCAAGGCGTGCATTTTACAAACTGACCCCCCCCTAAAGAAGTAATGTCAGAGTGAACTAATCGCGGTCCACTTTATCCTCTGTACCAGCTTCAAGAAGCTTAATCTTTGTCTAAATCGGCAAGTCGGACAATATTTCACAAAAAAACTGACACGAAAAATTCGTGGTATCTAGTGAATATCTTGTTAATCTTATTGCCTGAAAAGGATAATATTCCAAGCTTCGACTAGTACGTTTGAATGTTTGATAATAGACAGCAATGAAACTAGTCAACTCATCTGATCCACAAATAAAGAAAAAAATTGTCCAATTCAGAACCGCTACATGACAAATGCGACGTATGCCCGACTACCCTTGCCTAATTGCCTTCCATCTCATTTCTATAATTTATATTAAACTAACTCCGCCCATGGGCAAGCTTTTAAAAAATGTTTCTCTTACATAAAAAATCAAGGCTGTCACATCACATGAACGACGTGGAAATTAAGAAACCATTAGTGAAAGGCGGTTAGAAGGGAATGTGATAAAGGCAACGCAAATAATAATTTATCCCGCTGTTTATACAATGTCATAATGTTTCGTGATCAACCTGTCATCAATATTGACATAAACCGTCAAGAAAAAATGCTAATAACAAAGTTTCATTCAAGTTACAGATGAGCTCGAATAATAAAAAAAGCTTCTGTTATCAAATGACTGGCAAATCGGAGAGGTCATATAAACGAACAAATAGCAGAGAATTTCGGACCAGGAGAAAGGACCGAAAGTGGAAATGATCTGGTTGTCATCAACGAATCAAGAAAACAGACATTAGCAAAAAAACTGAAATTGATTACTTTGTAACAAACAAAATAAGCACTGTTTCAAATGATGATGTCAGAGGAGAATATATGCCACTGGCTCAATTGCGAATGATGGCTATTTTAAGGTTGGAACGATAAGTAGAAACTCAGTCGACGAAATTCTAAACAATTTTTTACTCTAAAATTAACCTAAGCATTAATATAATAAATATTTTAGTCGACACTTAAAAGGAAAATGAAGTAGGGAAAGCAATAAAAATGATATTTATGTACGACGAACAATAATACGAAGAAAATAGCAGAGCAATTAAAAAACGAAGGAACCTAATAAAAGGAGTAGGAAAGTAAAATATAGAAGACAATGAAATCCCTAGTCATGTATAATATAAATGCCCAACAAATAACTGGATGAATTGGACAAAGTAATTGATAGAGGTTAAAAGTAAGAAGAAACTTAAATAAGCTCTATATTCATATTATCACTACTTAAGCTCACTCCCACACAGGGCAAAGGGTGGTGATAAAAGAGATTGTCACAGGGCTTCAGGACTTCGATTATAACCTAGATTATGCTGCTTTATGCTATTATGTTCCTAGCTTCTGGTTGTTGATTAACCTCAGTAGTATAAGGGATACCACCAGCACCCCCCTCCACTTTCCTTCTCG
>CM077107.1:4260476-4296314 GCA_039619505.1 Cimex hemipterus | reverse complement strand
AGAAGGAAAGTGGAGGGGGGTGCTGGTGGTATCCCTTATACTACTAACCTCCATAGCATTCTCAACGACTCCTTAGAAAAGGATCTTGGTTGTGGCTTATCCTATCCTAATTGCAAAAATCTGCAGATACGTAGACCCTCAAAAAAACTTAACACGAGTTCTGCGGTACCCTCTCCTTCCTGACAGTCTCTTCTACTCCTGTTCGGTTCATGCGCCTTCTTAGGCAGCAATGCAGTGTCAGGAGTCCAACTCTTCGGTACCTCTGTCTGGAGTATTGTTCCACCAGGTTTTCGACTCATTAGGATCCATTTTCGGATGTATTCTATTTTGTGGCAAGGTCCATAATAGGGTTCGCGGCCTAGAGTCCTCACACAGAATAAGACTTAAGCACTCCAGGCGCCATGACAGCAGCTTGACCAAGGCCTAGATAGGCAGCCAGACCTCCTAGTCAAAAGCGCACTCCCGCTTTTTGAATAAATGGTTTGTATAAAAATTTATGAACTTTATAATACCTATAGCTCAAAATGGTATCCAGATTAACAGGACAAGCTGGTGTAAGGTTTCTTTTCTCAATTCTTAGTTTATTTCTCATTTCCAAGGTTCGCAGTTATATTTAAGTCTCACATAATCGTGAATCTTTCAACACAACGCGGTGTGAGCATTGCAGATAACAACTCCCGTTCTCAGTGTACAAATTGAGCCAAAAAAGCCCAACCTTGTGACATAAACCAACTGTATAAAGGATATTCCACTTTTATTGTATCAATCCTAGGAGAGCATTTGCAACTGCAGAATATGAATCCTTGATATCCTCAAGATATTTGATATTACTGACAGTAACAGAAGCGAAACGAAATCAACAGATGGCAAAGAGCGAAATCACAGATATAGCGTAAGAGTAAGTAGTATGTATTAAAATAATATAGCAAATGAAGTGAAAAACGTATTTGAAATGTATTATTCTAACATCAAACTAGATGAAGTACACGACAGCCAGAGCATCGTGGAACAAGAGGTACACCACATAGTTTATCTAAAGAAAGATAAACCAGGGGGCCAGATTGTAAACGATGTGCCACAAGTATTTTCAGTCTGTAAACTTTATAAGTCTTAACACTATTAAATTAATGACCATATTACCTTTCATACATAAAGTATTTGACTATCAGTTGAAGAAGGATTAAACAAATTGTTTGTTATTTGACTTAACGTAAGAAGAATCGAAGATTTTTGTACAAGAAGAATAGACTGTAAAGCCAATTTTTTTTAATTTCCTTTAAGTTTCAAGGAGTGCCGATCGGCCAATATTCTGACCAGTCAATGAACCCGGTCCGCAACTCGTCACGAAGGAACACGATTACTGGATCTTACGAGAGGTAAAAGGAGAAGTTCCATTCCCGTTAATGTTTGATCGCACAATTCCAACTTTCCGCCTGTACGTCCCATATGAAGGAAAAAGGCTTAAAAAATAGCTGAATTTACACATCTTACGTTTGTATCACGCAAAAGCAACAGAAATTTCCATAATAGTTACAAATTCTATAATGAATAAATTTGTACTACGACTGGGGATTATTAACTAAGAACTTATTACAGCCTTTTTAATATGCCGATCGTGTTTTTTTTTCGTTTTAGAAAATAGTGCTACGCTGTTAAATTATACTTTAGCCCAGATTTCTGGGGGAAACGTGTATAATTCAAATTAATATCATGCCCCCTTTCAAATTAATAACATAGGGTAATTGGATTGACACACTGAATACGACAATTTGCCAGAAATGCTTTGAAAAATTGTCTCAGGGCTAAATAATTGCACTGACACAATTTCACGACCTCGAGGCTGTGGCGTTCTATGGAAAATTTCCCTTAAAAGCATACAAAAAAAATAATAAAATATATAAAAGGTGACGACCTACATAACACATAGGTCATTCATGGAAGTCACTTTTTTTTTACAAACGAGCCAAAAAAGAAATGAAAGAACCGAAAAATGGTTTAATTGTAAGTTGATAAATTTTAGCACCGAAAAGCGCGTAAAAAATAAATTTAAATCAAGATTAGGTTCCTCGATATAACAGGCGCAGTAAACGGTTTGAACTACACACGCAGAGTCAAGTCCGTTGGCGGAATCACAAATTTAGATAATTGACAAAAATATACTTAAAAAGTTATTTATTTTCATTTTATGATGTTAATGTACGTATTCTATTTACATTATTATTATATACTTCATTTGTAGTACATAATAATAATTACTAACGTTTAAAGTTGATAAAAGCGAAATAGTGTATATTAACTAGTAAACTTTGACTAGGTTCTAATGGGCATCTGCAATTTCTTAATCCTTTTAAACTAATACCAGGCGTAATTTATGAAATTAAAATAAATCTCAGTCGAAACGTGTGATTATATATTCACACTGTCTGTAGCATTCTTATGAGACATCGTTGACAAGTATAGTGAGTTAATGAAATGATTTATTAAGAACTATTAATAGTAGTCGGACGCAGGTAGATGATCCCATTTTTTTTGTTACATTATATATATAGCCAGTTCAGTAAAACTGATCAGCTTGAACTGAACGAAATGGGCAGGAAGGCAGTACGAAAAAAATCAAGACATAATAAAAACCAGTGGATTCTAATTCAACATGTATACGTTATACTGGATATGTTATGTTCATTAGATTATGTTGGGTTTAATTTGAACATGTGGGATTTTCACTTCGGGGTCTATGAAGTCTGAAAGATTTGAACCTTTATCACGTTAGTTTGAGATCATTTAGTCGCACAACAGTACAATAAATCGTATAAAAGGCCCTCAATGAACTCTCCACTGAAGATGGTCAAAAGCTAAACAGTGATAGGCAGGACAAAATTATCGAAAACAAGCACGTAACCAGACATATATAATTGCTAGATGTATTCCTTTTCAAGTTTTCGTTATGCGCTATGGATTTAGAATTGACTAAAGTAACTGGTATAACGAAAGAACTTGAAATTCGGTCTTCTCCTATCATACTGGTATTTTCGAGTATCACACGCGTTTTTGAGCATAGGTTCTATGTTAGTTTACTTAGTCGAGTTTCTATTTGTGAAATAACTAAAACCCACCACGGAGTAAAGTGAAATGCCTCAATGCGTCTGACAGACCAAAACCTGAGAGGAGCTGAAGTGCTCATATATTGCCACATTGGCTGAAACCCTAACAAACATCAGTTTACAGTTAGGTGAGGACAGGTCACAAGTCCGAATATATAAAAGGTGCTACGCAAACCATGAAAGTAGTTTTGTCGGTCCCAGATGTCCATCTTCATCGTGTTAGTTTATCAGGCACCAATTTGTAAAGAAAGATTACAAAAAATCAATAAATCCACCAGTGATGATTGTGAAACAAGTCTAACTAGTCGGGACCAGTTCTGGGAAGGCAACAGATCTCAACGGAAGAACCTACAAAAGTAGTTTCGACGGACGCAGGTGTCTTTCTTCTGTTTTGGTTATTTAGGGGATGTTATACAATTTCACCTTTTTCAGTGGAGATTTTGGGTAAAAAATAAAAGGAATTCAAAAGAGTTAACGAAAGGTCGAAACGAGCCTGAAATACACAAAACGATCAGGTTATGAGGTCGGTATATATATCGAACTATGGGTTTATCACCCCCACAGATCTAACTAAAAAAAACTGTATATTATAATTACAGTTACAAATAAAATAAAATTCATACAATTACAAAAAGAAAATAGTTCTAACTTCCATGTTGTGGACACTACTGTGGTTTGTCCCGCTTCATGTCCATTCTATGGAATACTAATTCTCCAGGAATTTGTACAACTTTCCTTTCTTTAGTCTGTGAGTAATTTAACTAAGACTGTACTATGTTGTAAAGAAGGTTTAATGTTAAATAGACAAATCTTACTGATAATTATAAAAAGGAGCGTGTAACAGTTTGATCTAGTCCGGTTACATGTTAAGCATTTCCGATCAAAAATAACCCTTTTTGTTAGGAAAAACAAAACAGCTGCATTGCCTCCAGTGTATGTTATGGAAAGGAGGGTTTCTTGTCGAGTTGATGTTAAAGGAGCAAGGATGCTTGAGGTGACCTAGGTCCTGGCGTTTCACCCCAGCTTCACCTGACCTAACCACCCCGTCCTGGATCCGCCCCCTCAGCTAGGTCCCGAGTGAACGGGTCAACGACCTTTCGGGCAAACCGGACCTGGCGATCTCCTAGCACCTTTCACATGATATTGTCTTCAATTAAATTTTGCATTTACACTCAATCCGGCCAAGGGGGATTAAAACTGGGGCTAATTCCTTATATAAAATTGTTTAAAAACGTAATACGACACAAATATTGTTTGCAAAACGCTCTACCGTCTCCAGTCTAATTTAAGTTTTCCCATTTTATTGAACAACGCAGGAATTTTTTTAACGTATTAGCCCGGTCTTTTAAAATCTATATATTTGTTTAAGAAAAGCAAAATTGACGGCATTATAATGCCAGCAATCAACATCAATAGCCACCGCGGCAACATGCTAGCCTAGTAAGATTTAATGTTTTGAGACGAAGCAAACCATGAATGGCGAAAAATAGTCATTAATCTTCCTTAAAGTCAATTAGTTTTAAATACAAGCTTAACGTTTAATCAATACTCCATGAGTGTCATTCTGCGCTGTGTGCCTTTCTACCCTTTACCGTTCCATTTCCGGAGTGAAAATTTTATTAAAGCCTAAAACATTTTAAGAGCTTTTTATAAATAATTGCAGTGTTTATTGGTATATAGGAATCCGTAAACGAATGTTTAGATTATATATATAAAATCTCGTACAGTTCATTCTTCAGGGCCATATTCAACAAGTGGTTTATAAAACGGGCCTTTTTTGAAATGACCGTTTAAGCATCAAACTTTTCTGTATTCAATTCCATGGCAAAAATTATGTATTTTTTTTTAATGTTTATTTTGTTAATTAATTAATTTTATTTTTTCTTTGTTATAACGTTTCCCTTATTGTTTGTTATTTCCTCATTTATTTTGGAAATTATTTAAAGCACTGTTCTTTATAACACCTGACATTTCAGCGATGCTGATGTGTCAATGTAATTAATTATTCGTCCTTTTATGTAAGGTCATGGTTGAAATGAAAAACTTAGTGTCACGAACGGTGTTCGTTCGTAATTATTACGTGTATGGAGGGACTTATCCCTTAAGGAATATCAAGTACTGATGGGTACTCCCTCCTCCCAGTATTCAACAGTACCAGCCATTAGGCATTATAATTTTCTACCTGTTCCCCGATAGGTATTACTAGTATTTTGTAAATACACGATTCAATAATTAATGCAAAAATTTACATAATGGTAATAGACAGAGAAATATTTATCAATTCGACAGATTCAACTATTGCAAAAGAAAACATTAGCTTATTGACTTTAGATATAAAACTCTAGGGTAAAATGTAGACATTATAGTGTGACTTTAATTATTACCCCGAGGAATATCGAAGTGTGAAATCACTCGTAGTGTGAATGAATGTGTGAATGTTATTTATTAGCGTGAATGGAAGGATTATCCCCAATTACTCGAAGAATATCGAGTACTCTCACGTAGCATGACTGATAACTAGACTACCAAGTTTGTCTCTTGTCCCTAGGTTTCTGGGTATTTGTATTTGTTACCGTCTTATTTTATCAACCATTGATGCAGCCCTGAGGTACAGAGAAGCTACTTATGGGATACAGAACATAGAGAGTAGGTTAACGTTCCATCATAAAACGCAACTTGGCTGGAAAAACAGTACAAGAATTTAAAGTACAATATGGTAGCAAATGTTTTTTTCCATCCCCGTATTCCTGGAGTATATTTCACCAACAGTTCTTCGACATCATCAATTATCTAACAATTAAGGTTTTTAGTTGAGATAAAAAAGTCAATGTCACAAGCGGGATTCGAACCCACGACCTTCGGCTCAGCTAAATATGCTGCTACTCTACCACTTGAGCTATCGTTACTAAAAACCCTAATTGAAAGATATTAATTGGTCAAGCGGACCACGAAAACTAGTGAATCCTCAATTATCTTTTTACATATTTAATCATTTAAATCGAAAGTTTTGTTACTAGTCACGTAAAATTTAAAAAGTCAAAAAGATTAAATTTTAACCAGAAATATTTAATTTTTGTTCTGAAAAGAAGAGTAGGACTGGACAGAAGGAAAATAAGTTAACGGTAGGCTGGATCTTTGGTCTTGGCCAGCACTGTCTGATTATTTTAATCAGTTGAAGCTATAATGAATTTTGTCAGGCCGCAGGACATGATTTTTAATTATTTCCTTCGCCCAGAAAATCTGTGCGAGTGAGATAAGATCGCTGCGTTTAGAACCGGGGGCATAAATAACGCCTATAAGTAGAACTCTCATCGGCAATCTTTTTCGCGATCTGGAACGAAAAAAACACACGGGCCCACTTTAACATCCTGATCCTCCACCAGGCTGAATTGAACACGTGAAACCGATTTATAAAAAGGTAAATGAAAATAGATCTTATCATTAGTAACTTTTGTTTTTTCGACTGTTCACTTCGATCTGATTTCATTCGAATCAATCCAGCCCCCCCCCCTTTTAACCACAATCTACAAAAACTCTCGTTTAAAGTCTTAATCTGAATTACGTGCTTATTTGATAGAGTATATGTCAAAAATGGGGGTAATAATTATGAGATAATTTACAAAGATTAATCAAGCCTGGGAAACCAATAATTACCGCCCCACCATCACCAACAATCCAAAGCACATCAGACCTGCTTCCTGCTAGGCACTTCGCGTGGAAATCTCCCTCTTTCATGCATACTTTTACTCATTTTGATGAAAATAATCCTTTGCTTGAATATTGAAAATTGAATATCCAAAGTAACTTAATTTTATGCCTACGATTATATTACAAACTGCATTGCCAATAATGCGACTAATTTCGATACTGTTCGTAACTATATTAAATTAGCATTAACTAGAACCGCAAATTTTATCCTAAAATATTGAACTTGGTGTAATATACACAAAACAATGTGAAACTGGAGGATCCATCAGTATAATTGAAAACGTGACATGAAACCAACATTTATCCAAGTCCTCCTAGTTTTTAAACCTAACAAATAATACAAAACTGTTTTAACCTTATTTTAATAATAAGCACATTTGATAAACAATAATTTCTATCTCGACTAGTAAAAACATCGTGATCTGGTTTTCTGATTCGGTTGCCCTATCCACGAATATGGAGGGGGGGACCACGTTGCCTAACTCCTTTGCTTCAAGAGAACAACCCCGCGAGACCAGTTGTGCAATCCTCCACACCCTCTTATATTATATCAATTATATCAGTGGATTTCGGTGATGCAACCCAGGTGTTATTTCCCATTCACTCTGCGTTTAATTTATTAAATGCCTTTATCTTAAACTCAATATTTTGAATAATAATAGTAATTGCACTATCACTATGACTGACGAACTTGGAATCAAGCGGTTATTTCCGCAAATAGGTTTTTAACTTGCATTACGATATGTTTAAAAAAAATTAAAACAGAGACCTTACGTAGATAACATCAATCCGCATGGTAAAACCGTCCCCACCTGCACTTTTATATACGCACTCCAAGAAAAATGGACTTACGCAAAGCGTAAACTTCTACCTTACAGATTTCACAATAGCATACGTACGTTGGGCTGAAGATTAAGCAGCAAAATAATAAATGAGCAAACAGACGAAAATGAAAGAACTTCGCTATTAAAATTAAGAACGAGTGCATTTGTTGGTGAATCAATGATAGGCCATATCATCTCAACTTGTAAAGTTCATGTAGCTTCGCAGTTTTCTATCGTTTTAATCAGCTCATCTTGCTTTTAGAGCTTTTCCGCACTTCGGTACCTTTAGTAGGTAAATGATAGATTGTGCAACTTCTTCTCTGAGATTTTTTACAGTTTGATCACTTCCGATCATACTAGTCCTAATTTTTTCATCGATTTTTGTCTTCCAGACACGTTTCGCCTCATCAGCGGTGGGTTTGCTAAGCACATTTTATTGGTTTGTTATACTAACCATTGTTGTTTAATAAGACCAGTTTTAATAAAAATAAAATAAATTTTTAAAAAAATTGTTATAAGGAAAAAGCAACCGACAGCCAAAACATCGAGGATAGGCAGATAAAAAACAGTCGGAAACAATTAACTACAGGTTCATCGCCCCACAGATCTCCACAGAAAACCTAACAATTGTACTTATGTAACAATAATGTCAAATGCCCCCAAATGCACTATCTTGATAGTATATACAAGAAAGTCAGTACTTAGTGATCATTCTTGTTAAAAAGCAGATGAGTATCTTCAACTGATGCGGATCTTGTAGTACGACAGTGTCATTTGGATATCCGCTTCTAACCTAACTATTAGTTTGCTTGCTGCTTCTGATATCCTCCATGGTACTTTACAAAAACATTGCATAAGTAATGCTAAGCATTCCTTAGATAAAGTTCTACTTTCATCTTTCACATGCCACCATATCCCAACTAACTTTCAAGATATAAGGAAGGCTGAAGCGTAAATAGCTCAACTTAGGAGATGAAGAGGTGATCGATTAAAATAAAATTCTGTGTCGAAGAATAAATTTGATATGTTGTCTTTTTAGTGTGATTAATTATTATCTAGCATATAATAATAACTATGTTTGTTTGGTTATTATATCCATCCCACCGGTAGGTATCAGGTTTATGTCTAAAGTATATGCATAAATATTGTCACTCGATCGTCCGGTGAAAGTTTCCGCAAAAATTACAACTAAATACCTACAATGTCAACCAGCGCAAACAAAAACCCCAATAAAATGCGAAATCCCAGGGCAAGAAACAAACATCAATTAAATTATTAAATGGATAATCTCGAGATAAGGGTATACATATTGCGTTATCAAGTCAAGGGAAAACCACTCGTTAATAAAATTGTCCCATGTTACAGTGGCAAATCAAATAGAAATACCCAATATGAAAAATCGCTGTTTTTGCCTAAAAAAATGTATTACATATTTCAAATAAAAGTAGACGTGATAAATGCACACATTCATTGACATTTTCGTATTTTATCAATTTGTCTTGGAAATATGATAAGGATAAAAAGGCAAATGTTATGATTATTTCTTTATATCGATTACGCAAAAAATGTTTAGAAAGTATTTTTTCAATCAACAAATGAAGTTCAACCCTCATAAAATGTTCAAATAATGGAAATTCGGGGATCTTTAAGTTTCCAAATATGTGAAATTACGGAATTTTTTTAACATTAAGTTAATCCCTTAGCTGAAGTCGAACCCAGTGAAAGTGATCAAACACAAAGGTAACGTCGTTTTGAATTTCCAGATTGATTAGGCAAGTTCTCAACGCCCTGCACCAGCCCTCATGTAAAATTAAAACCAGGGGTTTCCTGTAACGGTGATCCCGATTCACTTAGAACCACCGGATGACTTTTGACTCGACTGACAAGGGAGGATTTAATCAAATACGCCCAGCCGGACCGAATTCAGATACTGAACACACCAAAAACAAAATTATATTGTCATTATATAGTTTGCGTGCTGGGGAAGAGCCGTTTCCTCTTTCTGCGTAGCTGTCAACAATCACTTTCCACCTGTTCCCCAATTATGTTTGATGAAAACGATGATAAAAAACCTATGAATTGTGAACAGATATTGGTCAGGACCTGTGAATCTTAGTTCTTCTTCACCATAAATTCAGTGACTATATATTGCTGTTTTCCGACCCATGATGGCGAAAAGCCAAAACTGTCTAATAGACCAAAACGAACTTGAAATATTTTCTTGTTCGTAAAAGGTAAATAAATTTGAATTTTAATCACAGTAATAAGTCATCATTGATTGGTTGACTTTCTGCCTAAAAATGTGAGATCCCTCTTGATGAAGTCTGTCTTCAGTATGTAGTGAATGCAGCGGGGGGGGGGGGCCTGGTCTGCGCGTTTTTCTCTCGTGTTTGTCCTTTCAGTTCATACTTCACGTTTACCACTAATCATGGCGAAAAGAAATTTTCAGTTTTTATTTGTAGTCTATACATAAGGTACTCTTTGTACAATTGTCTTCAGTCAGTTTTTCCTCCACTTTTTACACCAGGTTGAATGTTGGAGATAGCTTAATGGAATACGAGAGAGTACAAAATTGCGGTATCGTCCGAGTAGGTGGATAAGCGATCATACAGAGGTGTGCAAGTAGGCCAGCAGTATAGATGATACAAAGGATGGGACCAACAATGGTCCCTTGTGGACGCCGACTTGTATCGGTCTGATTTCCGAGAACGCGTTGCCGCTCCTCACCAAAATAAACATAGACCGGAATAAGATCCCTGGTATGTCCAATGGCTTACGCTCTTTCAAAGATTTGAAGTAGCCTGTCCCACCTACGAAAACCTTGCTGATTGGCCAAATCTATAGATCTGCTATCTAGATTCAAGGAGCAGTATCGGAACGCTTGCTTACTCCGAGCTCAGTCCTCGCTTAACCTTCCGTTATTCAAAGATTTGTATCACCCCCACACTTTATTTAACCTACAGACAGAGAACCTTAATTCCCTTTGTCTTTGAAGCTTAAGATGGCTACTAAAACTCCGTTGCGAAGCCCTTAACTTGAATAGTGAACTCTGCACTTTGGTTGAAGGGCAAGGAGAGGGCCCTTTGCAATTCTCAAACGGTGGACACAACTCTGCATTTTATGGCCGAATGTACAATATTGGGCGAGATAAGGTTGTTGCACTTGGGATCTTTTACCCTCTCTAGGAGCTCTGTGTTAAAGCTATTAGACAGGACTTTCATCACTCAATTTCCTTCATATAACATATGTCTATTATATCCGATTTTTTGTCCCTTTACCATTAAGATTTTTCCCATCGGTTTGTTTTCTGTTAGAAGTAGTTTTACTATTATTCTGATATTTTTTGATGGTGTACTAGCACATATTGAATAATGTTATATCCTCGCTTTAATTCTTATAATTTTTTTTCTTGTTTATACTTTTCCTCTTAACCACGACCAACAAAAATATTATACCAACGATTATAAGTGCAAATCCATTTACTATTTGCATTAAATAAGCATACAACCTGTACAAAATGCACTATAATGAATAATTAATTCGTATATATTGTTTAGGTAAATTCAAACAAACCTTTAGTTCCAGTAGATTTTCTTTATTTACGGAATACGCCTTTCACTTACCTTGTGAGCATCGTCAGCCTTGGTTAAAACAAAACATGATCACAAGGTGAGTGAAAGGCGTCATCCGTAAATAAAGAAAATTTGTTCTAACTAAAAGCTTTTTAGAGGTTCAATCGCAAAGACAGGCATACTTTAAAAGAAATGTTGAATTAATCGCCCCATCTAAAAAAACAAAAAATTAATTAATTTGAAAAAAAAAAATATATACATAATAAAAAGACTATTTTGTTATCTTGCTTAATGAAATTCCTTGGAAAATACCTAATGAATAGCAACGACTGTTTCACTCAATCTCAGATCTGTATAATGAAAAATTATCGAATACAACCAAGTAACAGATTCTACATAATTGTTGAACGTATTATTATCTAAATGTTAAGTACAGGTAAGCGTAACAATGGATTTTGTAAATTAATACGATAGCAGGTTTTAAGAACCTGAAATTTGGACTGCCTCCATCATACTGGTCCGCCAAATTTCGCCGATTTGGGCTATCACTACAGTTTTTGAACATAGCCTTACGTGGAATGTCTATGATGTGTTAGTACTTAGTCGACTTTCTAGAAATCCAACACGGAAGAACGTGAAATGCCGCGTCTGACGACCAACGCTCATTTATATGCTTGGCAAATCGAGTAAGACGAAGCAGAGACATCGATCACGTCGTAGGTGACTCTGAAGATTAACCGAGACAAGTAGTGACTGGAAAGGAAACAGCTCTCAATTTCAGGAACGTTTTCGTATAATTGGTTATGATTTTGGGTTTAAAAAAATGAAAGGAAGTAGAGTAAATTGGAGAAATGTCGAGACGAGTCTGAAAGACCCAAAAACACCCAGGATATGAAGATCGGAAATTGCCCAAATATATCATCCGACAAGCTTAAACAAAAGCTCTCAATAAATTATATAATTACAAATAAAATCACATGCTAATTTCCTGGAAAATGCATCTTTCATATTATGCACATGACCTCCAGATCTATTGTCCATTCTATGAAATAACTCTTACACCGAGAATTTGTACACTAGAACTAGAGCGAAACAGATTCTATTTTAATGATTTTCAAGGATTTAAAAAGTAAGTTTTTTTCAAAACAAAAAAATTTGACCGATTGGAGTACCACATTAGCATCTCTCCCCTTAGAGTATGCAGAAATTTTCGGAAAAATTATTATAATCAAAATATTAATTTGTAAGACTGCAGTTATGACCGTAAATAATTTTTATTTTGATGTCTCCTATAATTTTTATTTTGATGTATCCTATAATTTTTCATTTAAAAAATTATATTGTATTCAACAAAAATGTATTTTCTGTGTGAACAGTTGAAAAGTTCGATTTTAAGCTTTTAAAATTCAATTTCCGTAATAATTATAGCGTTGAAAGATGTGCTTAAGTCAACATCCTGAGTGACATTAAAGTATGTATACATTTTTGCCACTAGAAATTCAATTTGTTAACTTTTCCTCCGCTTTTTAGCTATTCAAACTTTTGCAATGTACTCTGCGTACGTAAAAGAAAATTATATCCTTACATATAATTATATCCTCCCCCGTCGCTCGGAAGGCTATCGACTATCGCACCAACCGTTGGACAAGTTGTTCAAGGAATTTTATCAGTCGGTCCAGATCCATCACCAGCTTATTCAAGGAAACTCTCATCCAGCTTTTCCCAGTTTGATTTGGCCCGCAATAGTAGTATGAATTGTGGACAATCATTAGCAATAATACAATTACATTTTTTTTTTAATTTAAAAATAGATTTTTCGTTACAGAAACCATTAAACGAAATAATTCAAAAGTACACAATCGATCATTGTAAAATGTTAATTTTTTAACAGACTTTTCCCAATTAACGATGAACACCGACAGCTTTTCAAACTGTAACGAAGACCGTTAGAATCTAGTTCTCAATGGAAGGTCTTGGAAAGTGGCCGTTCTCTTTCAAGGCGAAATACACGCTATTAAATGTCCAAACGAGTGGTTTTATTGAGGTCTTACTGAATACACAAATGACATATAAAAACCCATGCGATAAAAAGTGCTTAGTACTGTTTACACTATTTATTCCAAGTATGTACCTACTAAATCGAGACACGAATTAGCCAATAGTGTACCAGCGTTATTCCCAGTTGACAACCTTTTGGACTGTGTTCAAAAATTTGAACTCAAATTGGTAAAATGGACCAAGAGCGACTGAAAGGCACGGCAAACCTATTAAGCTGCTATGCTTTGGCCAACAACCAACTTCTGACATACGCAGTACAAATCATAAGTAACTGTTAAGAGATTTTAATTTTTTTTACATATGTAATTATAGTCCTCGGAGATTAGAAAACCCTCCTGCCTTGCGATCTGACCTAATCTACACTGTGACAACTTCATCCCCATGGAAAATGCACTTGCCTTGAAGAATTTAAACACATTTAAAGGTGCCACATAGAACATTTCTTTTCATCACTTTCCAAATTATCAGTCGATAGGTTCCAATGCAGACCATATAGAAAAAAATTTGAACGATGCTTCTTATTGTATTTTTTACTACATACATTAAATACCATTTTTATTAAAAATTTTTGTTTTATGATATTTTTAATCTACAAAAAAGAACCCACCAAACCGGATCAGAAACTGCACAGGAGGCAGTTTGGCTTGTAATTAATTCAAATTAACATTATAAAAGCTGAAATAACAGGTTACCAATGAGGTGCTTTTAATTCACCGTTTTTAAAGTCAACTACTGCTTGTTTGCCAATCTAAGACAGTTTTTTCACTAACAAGCGTATGTTCTACATAACTCTGAGACACATAGACTTAATCCAAGCGAAGGGCCAAGCCACTGAACTGTGAATGTGCGTAGATGCTATTCTCTCGATTGCCAGCCTTGGATAAGTATGTCCATGGAACGAGCTGGTTTGGGTGTAACAAACGCAGTCTGGAGTGAGGAAAAAAAATTATTGTTGTGTAGGTGCCAGGAAAATTTCCAGCCCAATAAATTTGTTGAAACAGATTGAACAGAAGTAAGATAATAGCAGATGTGAACAAATCCATTTTAATACTATCTCAAAAACAAGGACAATCTCATTCAGATACGTGTTCAATCTGCCAGGGAGAAATAAATGTCAAAACAGTTTTATGTGCTTGTTAAACCTAGTACAAGATGTTATGAAGGTACATGCACTCTCAAGAGAGCAAGACCGAGTTTAGTATATTCATGGAACTTTTGCTACAAGCTGAAAATACCAAAAACATATCAAAAACATGGGAAAAACAGCCTGATTTACATATTGTTTGTGATTTGATCTTGCCAGGTCATTGGCAAGTAGCGACTGGAAGTGTAAAAACCTTGTTGCCAGTGCTGACAATGCCAGTGAGCCAGTCACTAACATCGCCAGTTAATGTGTGATTTACAAGTTTGTCTTTGTTGATGTTTGATGATTGCCTCATTTACCAACAAAACGTTTTATATAGTCCGTTAGTAAATTACAGTATTGTTTTATTGTTGTTGCTACGATATACGATAAGATAATAGCATCAAGAGTTCCAGATGCTATAAAAGAGAGAATAGTTTCTAATTTTAGTTTTGCAGGCAGTACAGTACGCATCACAGAATCTTGTGTGCTTATTAAAGCACAGAAACATTTTAAATTCTGGTAAAGGTTTTCGTAAACTAACTGGTTTAAATTCTAAGGGTCGCTGAATGAAGCTCTCTTAAATACTTTGTACCCACATCTACTCCTCTCGCAGTAATTCAAAATGTAAACAAATACTACTAGTTAATCGCCAGTAGATTGACACTAGTAAAAAGTATATCTCAACTTACATGCGTTACTAGCTACAAACAGCTATTGTCCGCCCCTGACGATAAATTCGGACCTCAAGGTCAGGATCAAGGACAATACAGTAAGTACCGCAACATGACGTCCTCAACAGCTGGAACGTGTAAATCAAGCATTTAGGCTACTGTAATGTGGATGCCAGGAAACGAGCCAGTATACTCGTATACTATACAGTAACTTAATAAAGAAGGAAGATCACAAGTAAGATGATAGTGGAACTGAGCTCATTTTAATACCATAATAAAAAATATGGATAAAGCATTCGGACGCTTGATGAATCTGCGAGAAAGAAACGATGGTCAACACAGATTTTGTGTCTGTTAAGCTTAGACGCTCATTTAACGCTCATGGGAGCGTTTGACAAGTTGGCTTGAGATCAAACACATAAAGATGCACGAAAAGCTTGGAAAATACAGTATTAGGCTACTGTAATGTGGGCGACAGGAAATGAACCAGCCCTATAAACTTAAAAAAAGATAGAACACAGAAATGAGAGTGGAATTTACGAATAGAAATAGAAAAATAGAAGCTCACTATGAACTGAAACAACCTATGACTAATAGTCTAAAACAGTAGCACGAAATGTGAGGTGTTTAGTGACCGTTTGTCGATGATTATTCGGAGATCGTGAGATGCGTCTGGTGTGACATATGTTTTAGAAAACCATTATCTTTATCGTGCCAACGTTTCGATCTTTACTGAGATCATCTTCAGGGCTCAAAGTGTTTGTTCTGTATCATTCTTCTGTAAATGTATCTTTCTTCATCGATAGCACGACAATTTATCCCACACCCACAATACAGGACTTACAGAAAAGTCTTCACCGGCCATTTTACATTGTAACAAACTATCTCATAAAACATGAAAAACTTCATTCTTAAGTCTAGTTCGGTTTAAAGAAGAAATTCAACGAAGTGGTATCTAGGAAAAGTAGTCTCGACTTTTCATTACTTTGACATCTTCATTGGTGAAAGTTTGAGTAATTTATAAAACTAACAAGAAACTTTGAGTAATTTATAAAACTAACAAGAAACCGACCGATGTGCCAAAACGAGTCTGAAAGACGCCAAAACAAAGGCGAAGACGGGAGGCTACCAAACTGCAGGTTCATTACCGCAAAGGACCACAACAGACACACGGCTATACTATATATACCTTATATATATTAGGTGTAGTCATTAGAAAAGAGAAAACTTTAATTCCAGAAGAATGAATACAGTGGATGTGTATGAATTAATGGAGGTGAACTGTATTAAGGTCAATCCGCAAGTCGCAACAAATAGTCGTATTAAACAGAAACAATGAAATCTTATTGGGTCCTAAAATTGATTTTTAAAATAATAAAAATCTATTTTTCCAAAACGATTTTAATCTCCCAAAAATTATTTTTCAAATTATAAATAACTCGTCAATTGAGTATTTTTATAGCACAGCACGGAAGAGTGTTGGAAGGCGACCACGTGGTTTTCAACCTTCATCGCTCTTCAAATATAACCCACTTAAAGCTAATATCAGCATCAATTTTCAATTTGATTTATTAAATGTTCCTTGTACAACCTTAGACAAGTCTTGGAGATATTGTTATCAATTTTCCAGACATGTGAAACACGGATTGATATAAACACTGGAACACTAGAGAATGTTACTACATATTGTGTATATATTGTGTCCGACTTTATTGCATAGACACTGATGAAAGTTACTGAAACATTTTCTGTTATAACAGAGGGAGATGTAAAAAACAGATAATTGAACTATTGCGCAATGGTTTTACAACTGCGTACCCCCGAAAAAATGGAAGTAACGGAAGTAACGTCGTATGAACACTTTTGAACTGAATAAGTTTTTTGAACACGGTATTGCAGAATACAAGTGAAACAAATGAAAAACAAGAAAATCCGTCGCATGTCTCAGTAATAAACACGGACCGGCGGGTAAGGTTATTCAGTTTTTCCGGCTAATTTTTCAAATATATAAATATCCATCGATACCACACAATAAGGTTCTTCAAAAGTGGAAAACGTCGAAAATTGATTTACAGCTGGGAGAAAGGCAATCCTATCGAAAAGAGAATGTGGTCAATAAAAACATGCATGGCGGAGACTCCATCCGGACGTAAACAACGTTCGGCGAAACGAGTTTTCAATATAAATAAAGTCAAATTAACAATTGACACCTTCTCTAATGATGGAGCTAGATTTTATTCGACAGAAGATAATCCAACCCTTATCTGTCTTGAAAAAATTGAATACATAATATTAAAAAAGGCGAATTCTAATTGCGCATCGGCCATAATCGAAAGTGTAATGTGAAAATAAACTCACTGTAAATTCTGTCCCGTCCGTGGATTGCTTGGTATAAGAGTTGGAATGGACAAAAGCCGATTTATCAACGGTGACCCTGGGTCGCCTTTAAAACTTGATTCCGGTGAAATATGAAATGGGAAACCACGTGAGATGAACACTTACTGGGGTTTGTTTGACGGCAAGGGCCGAATGGATCGATGAGAAAATGGCGCCCGCCTCGTCCAATAGCGGCCCTTCGTCAAGGGTCCGAGTTGGCCGCCTTGTAACTCGCCCTGTTTCAAATCCGCCAAATTTCAAATATTATTTGCAAAAACTAATTATAATACAAATTATTTAAAACTTAGTTTTTACCATCCCTTCAGGGAATTTTTTTTTAAACATTGATCACAGCAATTACATTTGATTTGTTTGTATATTTCTGTTGTTTTCTTTAAATTCGTATCATTTTCCTTGTACTTTCCTCTATATTTTTTATATATCTGGTCATTTAATTAAATTTTTATCATCCCTTCTCATTTTTCAATGTTATATTTATTTATTTCTTGAATCTTCATTTATTTATTAACTACAACAGATAAATATTGGCAATGGTTTAGCAACGTATCATAAAAGCATATATAAACATAAGAATTCTCAATCACTGGCTTTTTCTAAAATTTATTTAGCATATGTATAAGATAGACAGATAGAGAAAAATATTTAAAAAATTAATTTAATTGTTTAATTAAATTTTTATGATCTCTTCTCACTTGTTTTATATTTGCTTACGTAATATTTCTCTTGTTTAATTAACCATTCCTTCTCACTTCTTTTACATTTCATTATATATATTTCTGTTGTTTAATTAATTTTTTTTCATTTCCTTTATGTTTGTTTATATATTTTTGTTGTTTAATTAGATTTTATTATTCCATCTCACTTCATTTATATATTGTTTATTTGGATTTTTATCACCATTTATAACTTTTTTTAAAAATATTTGTTTACATATTTATCTTGTTTCGTTTAATTAAATGTTTATCACTCCTTCTCACTTCTTTTATATTCTTTTTTTTTTAAAGGCTACGACCTTTGGGACATTTTTGCCTTGGGTCTTTCAATTGTGACTGGTGTTTGACGGGTGCAGCACATTATTTTATGTTATTATTATTTTTATGTTCGAGTAAGTAGCCGTGGGTAAGGCGGGTGTGTCCTTTCCTTGGTCTGGTTTGTTGTTTCCTAGTGGTTGAGGATTGCCAATGTTTAACTTCTTTTTTAATTTGGAAAAGTTTATTTGTTGCGTCTATTCCATTCACACTCCCATTGTTTCCAAATGATGTGTTTATGTGTGTGCAGAATTCCTTATAGGGAACTTTTGTATCGGGAATTCCACACGAAGTTGATTCTTTAGCTAACTGATCGGCTTTTTCGTTCCCTTGGATGCCAACTTGACTCGGGGAAAAAAACTTGAACATTTTGAGCGGAGAGTTCTTTTAGTTTATAAAGGAAATTTTGGATGCTTGGATTGTAAGAAAAAATATTTTTGATCGACATTAAGGTTGTGAGTGAGTCACAACAAAGTATGAGAGTTTTATGAGAGAGAGATATAACGGTGATGGCTTTAAGAATGGCGACAAGCCCTGCTGAAACGTTAGAGCATTCTTGAGGAAGTGAGAAACTGAAAGAACAGGACCCAGAGATGACGGCCGATCCCACACCTTCATCAGATTTGGATCCGTCGGTATATATAAAATCGGCAAGTGGGTAACGGGACGGGGAGAATTCTTGACGGTATAAAATTGGGGGAGTATTATCTTTGTTAAAGACGGAAAGCTGCAGGAAGAGTCCAAGGAGGGATGGGCAATGCTTGCTGTTTTTGGATACATGGTACTTTGATCTTTAAGTCTTGAAGGTTTATTAGAATTCTTAGTGGAAAAGAAAAACTTGGGATTTGCCAGTTTGGAAAATTAGGAAGGGGTCGATTGTTGGGAAAGAGAGAACGAAGTTTCTCACCTTTTATATTTCTTTATACATTTCTGTTGTTTAATTCAATTTTTATCATTCCTTTTATGTTTGTTTTTTAATTTAGATTTTATTATTCCCTCTCATTTCTTTTATATTTAGTAATATATATTGTTTAATTATATCATAAATGTTTAGCTGTCATAATCGACCATATTAATTAATCTTTTTAAAAAGACTTGGTTGAGATCAAAACAATTAGTGTCATGATTGGGATTCAAACCCATGACCTTCAGCTAGACTGTTTAATTAAATTTTTATCATTCTTTATCACTTCTTTTTACATTTGTTTATATACTTCTCTTGTTTGATGCTTTAATGAAATTGTTAACATTCCTTTGCTCTTCTTTTATATTTGTTTATATATTTCTCTTCTTTAATTATCTTTTTATCATTCATTTTCACTTCTTTTACATTTGTTTACATATTTCTCTTGTTTAATTACTTTTTTATCATTCCTTTTCATTTCCTTTATCATTGTTAATATATTTAATTATTATTATGGTTAGTATTTGTTTCAATTATTCATTATTACTTATGTATAGTTTAAACTCTTATAGAACTTGTAACTGGGTACTTTTACTCGTATAAATAAATGAATAGTCAAACATTTGCTTCAATGAGAGGCAGAGATATTGGTTTTGTTTGTTTGTGTGTGTGTGTGTGTGTGTGTTGAAGTTTCCTTAGCCAATTTATTGGTCTGTCCATTGCCCACAAGAAAAAGGGTATTTTTGTTATTTTCCCAACTGTCCGACATACAATGAATTGATTAAATTCCAAATGAGTCTGATCAATCTTTCCCATTGATGCCGTAGTAATTGCCCCCCATGCTGCCCGGCTATCCAAGCAGATGGCTCTTTTCTGTTACCCACCTGCACTAAATGTTTGATTTTTTTTTACGAGAGTTAAACACTAACCATTGTTTTTGGGAAGGAATGCACAAAGACACTTATTGTTGAAATTGTATTTAAAATCCAATTTTTCCATTATTATTATTTTAAAAATAAATAAAAATTTTTGTTACTTTAATCATTGTTGAATGGTTACAAAAAATAAATATTTAAACATAAACAGTATTAAGTATCATGAAAAGTAAGCACAGGACCAATGCAGAAAGAGTTTTAAATCAACAGTTTGAATTATTGGGACCACAAATCATACCACAAGCCTCATTATAACAAAAACATATATATCAAATTGACTCTTTAGTTAATTTAAATTTGTTATATCAATGTTTACATAATCTATAATACCCTTACATATATTCTTCAAGTATATCTGCTTTCATTTTGGGCTTCTGAAAAATAATATTTAGATTTTAGTTATAAAGTTGTATGTTACTGGGTCTTATTGCTTTAATTTTTATTATTAATTTACATTCAATAACTAAATGAAGCGACTGTTATGATTGGTTCTAACACTATTTCCGCATTGATGTATATCTTTTTAAAAATATTATTGCACTATCACAAGAAGCATTGGTGAAATAGTTTACATCGAGTGTTTAATGTGAATCATAATTCTATGGGTGCTGTTGATAATTTTCAATAGATAATTACCATTAGTTTATGGTATCCATCAATTATTATGTGAATTAAAATTGAAATAAATATATTTTCAAAAAATAACAGTAACAATTATCACATCACACAATTTTCATAATCCCTAATTTATGATCTGTCCACTTTATTATGACACTTTTTTTTTTAAATATTTACATAGCCATAGTTTTGCCGCCGGTTGGTCGAATCCTCAACTTCGACGGCTCTTCTTTAAAGTTTTCTTCTAAAAATAACTATTGGATTGAATACAAGCAGAATTCAGACCTAATTTTCCTTCATGAGAAGTTCTTCGACCTCCCCCATTTCTGTAATAGTTTCCTCGTCCATTGTGTAGCTAACGACATATTTCAATTTTATGGGTTCCTATTGGGAAAATAAAATTTTAAAAATATTTATAGATTGGGGGAGGGGTTAAGCAATAAAAAAATTACCTTAGTTGGTGATGCGATAAGCATGAGTTGTGTGATTGCAGACGGTGGTAGAAACGGTTTATATGCTGGTAGGGTAGTGCTTGAAGGTGGCAGGAGCCTCAGTCGGCAGCACTTCAACATAAAATAATAATAAGAAATGAAGTTTTAAAAATTATAACTAAAATAATACAGAATTTGGCTGAAAGTCTACACAAAAGACTGTAATTTTTATGGAATTTAAACACTTAAGGTCTCCCACACACAAGGGTGCTAGTTAATTCAACTGATATTCAACTATGGAGGAGGGAGGAATCAACCACCTGAACTTGGTTCACCCAAAGACAACTCATCCGTTCAGACAGGTGGCTAGAAGCACAAGTGCCACTCACATTTTCACCCCCACTTGTTGATTCATTTAAAACATACAACTCAGCATTCATCCTTCACACCACTATATCTATGTTTAAAATTCCACCACTTTCAAAAGCAAGACATTTCATTTACTTTTTGCTAAAAATAAAATTGCATCACAACTAATGTAAAAATGAGCTGTAAATTTATTTCCAATCTTTCAGTGGCATTCCTATTTTATGACCTCTAACTTTAAAATTGAACAGTTAAATAAAATATATCTCAATACCTTTGGTACCACTGGTTGAAATAAGAAGTTTTCTAAAGGACTTTCATTTTTGCTACTTGTTGTAACCACAAAAACTGAAACATCTGCTCTCGGACAATCCTTTGCTAGATATAGTGCCACGCTGATTCCGTTTTTTTGATCCAAAACTTGGAATGGTGGCACACTACCTTTTAAGAGAAAAAAACATAATTAAAAACTATAATTAAAAAAAAAGTAAAAAAAAAGAACATACTGTGTTTAATAGATTCTAAAGTTATTTTAAGATCTCCTAATGGCTGTAAAACGACTCCATTTTCTTCTTTTGACTTTCCTTTAATAATCTCACTTTCGGTCTGGGCTTTTGTTTCAACTTTTACGGGTTCACTAGGATTAATGTGATTATCACCAAGAATAAGCATCATATCGTCTGCCAGATACGAGTTCAACGGGCTCTGGCTGTTCCGCTCACCATTTTCCTTCACCTCTTCATCCAATGGTCTATAAAATAAACACCTGTGAATATATGAAAATCCCCCCCCC
This sequence comes from Cimex hemipterus, assembly GCA_039619505.1. Lineage (NCBI taxonomy): Eukaryota > Metazoa > Arthropoda > Insecta > Hemiptera > Cimicidae > Cimex > Cimex hemipterus. The sequence goes on along the minus strand of CM077107.1, from coordinate 4,273,782 downwards.
CAAAAAAAAACACCATAAACATACTTTTTCATGTTAGCTAAGCTTTGCTTAAGCAATGCCTCACTTAAAACGTCCAGCTCTTCAAAACCCTTTGATTTCACCACCTCTTTCGGTGGTAGTATGTCATTTACTAAAAATTAAATTTACTTTAATTCGAGTCATTAGATAATTATTTTATTTTGTTTACCTTGAGCATTATTCGGTTGTATTACACTTTGTACATACATTAAACTGTCATTCATCGATGGCATAAAATTTGTGACAGTAGCTAAAACCAACAATTTCACAACACTATTATAAAACATCTATTTTATATATAGGGTGAGTTAATATTGTTTGTCCTTATTTAAACAATTTAAACAAAAAAATTAATTATTGTGTATTGGGGATATTTTGGGAAAAAAAAGGAGACATGTAAACTTTTATTTTTCTCTAGTTTCTCATCAGCACTACTTTTTATTCCCTAGTTTCACTATTTCAAATAGCAATGTACTCATTGCTGTAAAAAATTTTAAGTTATTTTATACTGAATCCTACAATTCAAGCGGTTTTTAATTGCAATTTTTTTATGGCATTGTATCATTGTATTTTTGGGTAAAGGTTTGGATTAAAGGGGCAATTGTGGGAATTAAAATCACAGGATCTATGAACTCAAGAGGCTGGCTAATCCTTGAACCATGATTTTTACGCTGACGGATTTATTGTCTACATTACAGGGAAAAGTAGATCTTATTCTGCTGTTGGGAAAAGTGGACCAAAATTTGCACAAAACTTAATCATACTTTAATGAGCCAGTCCAGAGCATCCTGCCAGTCAATGTTATTTGAATTCTGAGAAAATTTTCCTTACCATTTTGTATTATGAGCAATTAATCATCAATCAATTAAAATTATAAATAGATAAATTGGATCTTGGTTGAAAAATTTGGTCAAGATTTCATTTTTCCAAAAAACAATGTTCGGAAATAATTTTTTCCAAAGAATTTGAAAATTTAAAAACTGTCTTCGCCATTGAATTGAAAAATTGAACTCACACATTGCCTGATTGTTCATAAGTGGGGCAGGTTTTTCTACAATCTCACTAAACACATCTCGTAACGCATCTAGACTGATAGATGGCTGACTTGTCTGCTGTGCAGGCTCAGGTGAACTTAAACCTAAAGCAACAAATACACATGAACAATTGTTACACAAAATTGTGCAAAAAAAAAAACATACAAAGGCTGGCAAAATTGTCAACAGGGACAGTAGAAATCGCTTCCTGTGATGGGCTTGGAGTCAGGTCAAGAAGTGAAGGAATATTCTCTTGCTTTTTAGCAGGTGTTTGAACCTTCCTGCTTGGGCCTTGATCCATGATTAATGAGTTGTACTTGACAAAAACCTCATCGAGTTCATCATTTACAGTCAATACCTCAGCTGAAAGATTGAATTAATTTATAGAGTTAAAAGCTAATAAATTGGATAACTTACTGCAAAATGCAGGGTCAGTTGTGGTAGTTGCAAGTTTAAAGAGTCCAATTTTTAAATTTTGACATGAGGTGTACAGCTCCTTAATCAGCTCCACTTCTTGCTCACTGCTCACCCCGACTTGGTAACTGTCTAACATTTCATTCAACAGGTTGCAGTTATTGCCTACTTTCTCAAGCTCCAGTTTATCCCTCCATTTCTCCTCAACTCTCCTCTCCTCCTGATAAAATTATTTAAATCAATCAGAAACAAATTTTGTAATTGTTATTGATAATATTACCTCTTTGACCATTGATTTTATAAGCTTGTTTGCAGCCTGTAAGTCTTGTGGATTTTTACTTTGAAGTAATTTCTGTAAGAGTTGTTGCGACTGCTTATCCTGCAAAATGGAAGCTTGCTGCCTAGGTGTACTCACTTCTTTAAGCACCTGACAAGGCGGCGGTTCCTCCTGAAAGTGCACCATTATAAAAAAAATATTCTGTAATATACGTTAACAAAATGAATATATTATCAGATTTATAAACGAACCTGGATAACGCCTTGTTTCTTAAGCATGTCATAAGCTTCTTTGATCTTACTTTCCTTTGGGTACTGGACCGTCCAAGTGTACATAAGCTCAAGGACTCTCCGTCTCACAGGTTCTGGTGTATGAGCACCAAGATATTTTGGAGAAACTAGTTTTATAAGTTCGTTCAAAAAACGGAATTTGCCTATCTCAGCATGAAATGCACTGCCACAGCGTTTCATGCAATTTTCCAATAACTGTAATTACAAATAAACATAAGGTTTTTTTTCTGAACTAATAAATTACCCAATCACAAATTATTTGAAACATAAAGCATTAAAAAAGTGGTTGTTAACAATAAAAGATACGTTACATGTATGTCAGAAAAACACACTTTTTATTTAATTGCCCATGACTGAACCTTTATTCGGGCTATTGACCAGGCTGAGAAATGGTGCCAAAAATCACACAAGAAAAATATAGATGATAATGTTAACATAATGATAAGTTTTAATTTAATCAAAATATCATATTCAGGCCTTGAAAGAAATTTGATGTGAAAAGACTAAAGAGCACTGAGATGAAGACAGTTCAGCTGAGAAGCCAATGAAAAAGGCAGTTGATAGAGAAGAGTTGAATAAAGCTACATGTACTGAGCTGAAGACAGTTGAATTGAGAAGAATGGGACGAAGAGAGTTGAGTTGACAAGAGTGAGATGAAAACATTGAACTAAAAAGACTGCGGTGAAGTCAGTGAGTTAAGAAGATTGTGAAAAAGGCAGTTGACCTAACATAGAATAGACCCGAGTAAAGTTGAGCTGATAAAAAGAGAGAGAGGGGGGATGAGATTCATGACCCAAATAAAAGTTGAAACACCAGCAATTATATGGTAAAAAATGTACTAGGTAGGGGGGTTTGCTTCCTCCAGGCACTGCGGCCTTTTGGCTTATAGTGCCTTCCTAGTTCCTTAGTTCAGTGCAATGGACTCAATTCTTCTCCTTAGAACTATCAGGTCATTGACTCACTGCTGCAATTTGATTCCTAAGTTTTTTCTGTATGTTAGGTTAAATCTCGATTGAGCTGTTGCTTTACATTCGGGGATGATATGGGTGGCTGTTTCTTCCTCTTCATTAAATAATCAGCAAATGAGATCATTATTGTATGTACTCCCTACCACTCCTTGGAGTTTGGTCCTCACCAATTGCAGCAATGATTTTGCCAGCCTTGGTGAGGGTTGTTTCATCATAAGTTTACTATCTAGTACTGTTACAGTTTATCCACTTCTATTGTTTTGTTTGGATTCTATATTTGTTTTGTTATCCCAAGTATAGGTTCGGGGCGTATATATGGTCTTGAAGTCCTCCTCTGGCCAAACTGTCTGTTTCTCTTTAACCAGAATATCCCTATGGCCTGGTACCCAAGATATCATCAGGTTATTATGTTTCCCCAGATTTTGGATGCGCATTCAGTAATTAATTTTGATGTGATTCTTTTACATGCTAATGTTTTAATTGCTGCTTGGCTATAAGATCTTATGAGGATTATTTTGCCAGGGTAACCTTTTTTAAAATTTTCCAGTGAACAAGCATTGATGGCATGGCATGTATTTCTTCTTCAAAAACCGAAGTGTACTTCTTTAATGAGATTGATTGCTCATGTTTTGTTTTACTTGTACAGAAAACGCCCGATCCGGTTCCTTCATTTGTTTTGGAGCCGTCTGTATACCATATATGTATCTGATGCTCCCCTGTGTTTTTCCTCTCCTTATAGTCTGTTGTGACTTTGTAGGAAGTCATAAAGATCATATAGCTAGTCCCTATTTCTAATAATAGTGTCTGATTTTGTTGATTATGATTGTATGCTAGAGTGTTTAGTTCCTATCCAATTTAATTGTTTCTGAGTGATCATCACTTGATCCTAAGTGAGCTTTTCCTAGCCTCTCCTTGCATAAATATTCCCAGTGGAGTTAGGTTTAGCAGTTCCTAATGCATTTGTATGGCTTCTTCTCATTGCCCCTGTGATACATAGGTTTGCTAGCCCTTGTATGCTGCCTAACATTTGGGTAGATACTTTTAGTCGAGCTTTGTTCTACTAGATTAGTGTTTCACATATTATTCTGGGTCTTATTATTGCCATTTATAGCCAATAGGCCATTTTTTGGTTTTAATCCCCCAAGATTTGCCTAGGGTTCTTCTTATTGTCATTAGCGATATTTTACTTTTTTGCTATTCTATGTTGCAGGTGAGGGTTCCCCAGCAATTATATGTAATAGGTGGTTTCTTACTATTAGAACTACTTACTGAACAACAGGCCACTAAACAACACTTAAAACATTACAATTAAATTATCACAAGTTCTGATGAAGGAATGTTTGTCCAGAATACAGAATAAACATCTCATTGCTTATCACAGTTTAAAAAATAGTAATTATCATTAATTAAATATTTGTAACACTTTAACAGGAAATATCAAGAAGTTCTAACTTTAGAAACAATTAGGTAACATAAGCAATAAGCAGGACTATTGAAGTTGGTAAGTGGTAACTTAATTTTCTGATTTGTAACTGAAGGCTTACCAGCAATGCTTGCAAGGCCTCCCATTCTTGAAGTGAATGAACTTTGGCCGTTATGAATTTGGCTGCTACCTGGATGCACTCTGGCTCCTTGTTTATTAGGCCGCAGAAAGCGTCAATTGCAGCAGTGTCAGGCCCTTGGTTTCCAGCGTTAGTGGCCCGTTCTAAAAATCAATACATTATGATTTAAACAAAAAAAATTATAATTAATTATTATTTAACCATTTAATTTGAATTAGTGTAACAGTACAATAGTATTTCCACTGAAAATATTGAATTTAAAACGAAAGAACATTAAAAAAATTAAATTATCCTTATCTGTAATAACTCTGTTTTGATTCAAACTTCATGACATCATCCTACTATATACAACATGATTAATTGAATTTTAATTTTGGGAGACGTCTTATTTTCATATACTCTTTAACACTATTTGTACTTTTATCACATCTATAATTTTTATAAATTGTTCTACGCAACATTGATCAATTCTTAAATCCAAAAGTCAGCTAAATACATATTCATGAATAATCTAGATATTTTGGAGATCCAAATCATTCATGAGTAAGAAAGTGATCAATACATTTAACACCTTAAATAAAATACATATTAGCAAATAATAATGGTCCAGAATCGTTGGGTCTAAATGCCCACTAATATGAAATAATAATGAGGAACAATGTGAGATTACGATCCCACAGCAACGGGAACTGTTCTCTCAGCATTTGGCACCCCTCCCTCATCATTAACAAACTGGGGGTAAGAAAGAAAAGATGAAAAGTCAATTAAGTTAAGAGAGTCAGGGGCAAGACGAGAAAAGGACTCAAGTCTAAGAGAAACAACAAGCAGCTTGGAAATAGGTGATGAATATATAATTACTAAGATAAGGGAAATTGAGCTAAGAAGGCTGAAGTGAACTGTGAAGACAGTTGAGATGAAAAGACTGGCAAAGGCAGTTGATCAGAGGTAAGTCGAGCTGTTGACAATTAAGCTACGTGGACTGAGACGAAGACATCAGGGTTGGAAAACAGTTGTGCTGAGATGCCAGATAAAGGCAGTTGAGCTGATGGCAAGTGAGCTGAGAAGACTGAGACGAAAACATTGACAAAGGTAGCTGACCAGAGGTGAGTTGAGCTGAAGACAATTAAGCTAAGTTGAGCCGAAAAGAATTACAAAGGCAGTAGACCAAAGGAGTGATGAACTGACAACAACTGAGCTGAGAAGACAGATGAAAACAGTTTTACTATAAAGACAATGAAAAAGCAGTTGACCAAAGGGGAGTAGGGCTGAAGAAAATTAAGCTAAACGGACTAAGAAGAAGAAGGAATAGTTTGGAACAGCTAGATGAAGATAGTTGCGTTGAAAACATTGACAAAGGTAGCTGACCAGAGGTGAGTTGAGCTGAAGACAATTAAGCTAAGTTGAATGAGACAAAGACAAATCAGGGAAGGCAGAGATGAATACAGTTCAGCTGAAAAGAATTACAAATGCAGTAAACCAAAGGAGAGCCGAGTTGATGGAAACTGAGCTTAGAAGACTGAAATGAAGACAGTTAAGCTGAGAAGCCAATGAAAAAGCAGTTGGCCAAAGGCTAGTAGAGCTACAATTAAGCTACATGGTCTGCAATGTTGACAATCATGTTTAAAAGACTGAGAAGAAAAACGAAAAAAGCAGTTTGCCAGATAGACAGTTGAGTTGAGGAAAACAATTGAGCTGAGATACTAAGAAAATAAAGAAACAATTAAACAAAGCTTTTTATCTTTAATTTCTTGGTAAGCAATTGTAGTGAGAAAATTTGTAGTCTTTTAAGTAATGGCTAAGACAATAGGCCTAATAAATGGAGAAATTAAACGACTAATTCTTTCGTTTTCTTACAAACAATTTCTGAAGGCCTGCAGGCAGGTGAAGCTTGTCAATAAAAAAAAGACGGATGAAATTACATTAAAAGTGACAATCACTACCTTTCAAATTTGAAACGATGAAAGAGAACAGAACAACGGTACAAACAGAAATGAAAATCCAAACGAATGAGTCAAAATGCATAATTTAATTACTCACGTATCAACGCTTCCAGGCTTGTAGTTATAATATCAATCTGGTTGGCCATTTCACCAGTCAGCTTTTTCCACTAGAAGTTCATATCCTTGAGGATCAAAAACGACAACTTAACGCCCAAGCCAACTCTGAAGAAATATAGCTTTCCTTTTTATGTACCTGAGAGAGAGGAAGGTAAATCCCTGTAGTAACCTGTACCGTTATCATTGTATTTCTAAATTTTGACAGAAAATAGAGGAGGTTGTTTTTGTCATGGTTGTGGCATGTTGACGAACTTTTGAAATTTTCTTACCTAACAGGTTGTAATAAAAAGCCAACCTAAACAAAATTGATTTTTTTAATAAAAAGAAAACTATTAAAATTTAAGTCTATTTAAATAAATATAACTTACATAGTTGTCACACGGCTCCTCTGTTTGCAGTAATCCGCCTTGAATTGGCCGGGAGGTTATCGTAACTTTTTGGGTTTTGGCCGAAGGAATTTCCACATTCTCACTCGGAGAATTTGGCCGATCTTCTTCAGTCCCTCAGATGACGCGGGCGGTTCTCGTTCTCGTCCTCTTCGCCGCAATATGCGTCGGTGGCGACCCGGAAGCTTGCCTTAATTTGGAAAACGAAGGCCTCAGACACCTGTCGACCAAGACCCCTTACAGGTTCATCGCTAACAAAAAAGACTCTCCTGTGGAATTCAAGGGTAAAAACAAAAGAAATACTCGAATATGTTAAGCACTAAAGAACTGTCTTTCTCGATAACTTCGGACTTTTTGTATTTATTAAAGTCTAAAATTGTCGTGTTAATATTATTGCAGATTTACAAGGTCATATCATAAGAACGCGTGTTATTTTAAATTTCATTTACATAAAAAAAAACGTAAATGTTATAAATTCAAGACACTTTACAAATAGTTTGTTAGATAGTTTGTACAAATCCATTGGGTGATAAGACCTGCATAAAGAAGAAATGGATCTAGATGAGATCCTCGTCTGCATCCATCTCTCGTTTTTTTAAATTGTACTGGGTTGATTTTATTATTTAATATTACGGTTATTTAGAGATCGTGCGATGTGATCTGTTATGATGTAGGTTTAGAAAAGCATTTTCTTTATCGTGCTTACGTCTCGATCTTTAAATTTATTAAGATTTTTAGTTGAGATGAAAAAAAGTCAATGGCACGAGCGGGATTCGAATCCACGGCTCAATTCACATGCGGACCACCAAATGAGTGAATTTAATTAATTAAATGAAGTACACTTCACTAAAGCTCTCCATTGCCATTTTAATTGTCGTCAAGAATCCAAACCGATTATACGACATTTGAAGTATGGCAAAAGGAGGGAAAACTCATAAGGTGCGGTTGAGGTAGGAAGTTGATATCCAAGTGGATTGAGGTCACGATAGCTCAAGTGGTAGAGCAGTGGTGTATCTAGCCAAAGATTGTGGGTTTGAATCCCACTCGTGCCAGTGACTTTTTTTCTCAACTAAAAACCTTAATTGTAATTTATCAATTGGTCAAGCAGACCACTAAATTAGTGAATTTAGTTTCGATCTTTATCGAGAGCATCTTCAGGGCTCAAATTGTTTGTCTTCTGTGTAATTGGGGGCACTCTCAACACGACACGCAAGAATGGCGCAATTACACTTTGATTGAGTAGAAATACTTTGGTTGAATATATAAAAAAAAAATATTGTATAAATTCACTTTTCCACATCCAAAATGTATCTGCTAAATAAACAATGTTTGTAAATCACAGGCCCTGAAGATGATCTCAATAAAGATTGAAACGTCGTTACTATAAAGAAAATGTTTTTCTGAAACCTTCATCACACCAGACCACTTCTTATGATTTCTAAATAATTATCGATTAACAGTCATTAATCACCACACATTTACTATATAGGTTTACTTTATGCTATGATAGGTATACTGACAGGCCACTGCCCAGAAGACACCTCTCAGTAATGGGTGTTCTACCAGATCCTTTTTGCTATTTTTACGAAATAAATAAGAAATGGCAAGGCACTACCTGTAGGCATGCTATGTCTAGATTTGAAATCTTTGAAGGATCGCACATCACCAAATCACTCCCGGAGATAAAATGGTCCAAAATCTTGGAGTTTGTGAACAGGTCCAAGAGGTTTATGCAGGACATGTGAGCTGACCAAGTCCGGGACCCTTTAGGTCTAGGGTATGAGTCTACCCAGGCATTTAACACTTCGGGTCTTGTTCGTCCACCCTGCATAATATATGTATCAGTTTTACCATCAGTTCAGTCTTTTGATTCACCTCAAAGATTCCAGCCCCCGTGCCTTTGTCAATTTTGGAGCTGCGTTCCAGCAGGAGTTTGCTTTAAGCGGTGTGAGGGCTCTCAGTTATGCGGTGGCAGCAGCATTGAGGTGTTTCCTTGAGGGCACTCCTTGTGACTCTTATACCCCCCCCCCCAATATTATAAATGAACCACAGTTTCATCATCTCAGAAAATTATTGTCCACTTATTCAGATGTTCACCAGTTCAGATCTGTTTTGGCATTATGACATCTTCAGTGAACACGCAATATATATGTTATATGAACATCTTCACATTATCTATGTAGGTAGCAACTTTAATTTGTATAGGTTGTTGAAACTTATAACAACACCCTCAAAGCAAAACTGTAAAATTAAAAAAAAAAAAAGTACAATGGAGTAGTACAGTGCAGATATGATTTTGTGCTGTAGGCCAATTATTCTCCACACCTTTGATGAATTTTTCTCAGCTGTGTCCGTGTTTTTGGGCTTGCATGGGATTTTAAGTGACTGGTTTTTCATCAATTTCTGCTACACGACAAGAGATAAATCAGTGGCTGTTACTGTTATTTTCAATTTTTTTCTGTTCATACCTGTTCAGGTGCACGGTGCTTTTTTTTTTTCTGCTTTTTTACGAGTGGGATTTGTCGTGTCCTGCGCACTTTTGTCTTTTCAATTTGAATTATCTTGCTTACACTAAGTTATAGAGGGGTGTCGGTGGCTGCTATGGTCAATAGATCCATTTTAGACCAAATGTTTAAACTTAAAATATTAAAATCACCATCTCGAATAGTTGGGCCTTCTTAATTATCCAGTTTTGGATTAAATGTAGAGATTTGAAATCTATAGCTTGGCTGTTTCTCATTCATAAATATTTAGTCATCCTTTTGATTTTAAATTTGTCCTCTAAGGTTGCACAGCAATTAAAATTCTTGGAGTTATTAGACATGGGACAAGAACACCAGGGAAGAAGGCTACTGATGAAATAACGGAAAGGTTGAACAACATTAAAAATCATCTGAGAAATGATTTTACACAAGATAGCTCGTCCAGGAAGGAATCTAACAAATCGTCAAGTTAGTAGTCATCTTACTGATATAAAATTATAATTCCCTGATCCTAACATGACTTCATTTGTAGAAATACTATGTGAAGCTGATTTGAAAAACATTCAAAGATGGAATTTCGTCCTTGAGAGTGATGGAGAAAAATTTTTAACACACGAAGGCGAAGATGAGATGATCGAACTGGCTGAGCGAATTTCAAATCGATTTCCATCACTTTTAGACAGACACTACGACAATGACACTTTTTATGTGAGTACAGTTGTAATCGCCACTTTAAAACACATACAGAAATATTAATGTTTTTATTTGTCTAAACGGTAGTTTAGGTTTACTGACACACAAAGGACAAGGGAGAGTGCAAAGTACTTTACGATGGGCTTATTCGGGAGAAAGGAGAGTAAGCATGTTTGGTATCCAGATCCAATCTATGCCGATCCTGTGCTGAGGGTAATATATATTAAATTCTTAAATTAATTAATATATTGCTTATTAATGTAAAGGGTTTAAAATAATCGTGTGTTATGTAAATCTTCTCTCACTATGTATTAAAAAAAAGTACAGCTTAGCGACCAGCTACCCAGTCGCAGACAACTTGCAGACAAGGGACCAAACCACTTTTCAATATACGTATATTTTTTCATATTATTCTCAATTAAAATTCCATGGGCTGTATCAGGATTGAAACCAAAACCGTTGTCATGGTTAATACGAGTTCGATCCCCTAACCACTCAGCTATATTGATCTCCTCAATATGTGTAATTTGTATATAAGACATCTTATATACTTTTTTCTTTCTTTTTTTTGTAGTTTTATAAGCTGTGCAACAAATGGAGAACAGCAGTTAAAAAGAATCCAGCTTCGAAAGAAGAAATGGAAAAATTAAAAAACAGCGTTGAATCGCTGGAAAGCTGCCAAAGGATTTCAAAGAGGCTAGGGCTCAACTACACCCTCCCGTACAGTTGGTATATGGTAAATGTTGCCAGAAAATTATTTGTTAACAGGTTGAATTGGTTTTTCAGATGATGTATATCATATATACCTTGCCTGTTCCTTCGAGACAGCGTGGAATAAGTACAAAAGATCACCTTGGTGTTCTGTTTTTAACAAAAAAGATTTTAAGGTAGTGTGTGAGATTTTTGATTTGATCAAAACAGTTAGTAATTTTTGACAAAATAGGAGTTTAACTTCAATTAAGCTTAACAACTTTAACGGCTTGTGCTATTTTTCTAGGTCATCGAGTATGGGGAAGAGTTGAAATATTACTGGAAAGACGGTTACGGTTTTGATATCAACCACAAACAGGCTTGCCCGCTGGTACACGATATATTTTCAAAATTAAGGTTTGTCATTGAAATTCAGATTTTTGGCGAGTATTAAATTTTTGGACTTGTTTTAGCAGCGACAGATTCAATGCAACGTTCTATTTCACCCATTCTGGGACAGTACTGAAACTTCTGTCGCACTTAGGCCTGTACAAAGACGAGTTCCTGTTGATGCACGACACTGCATCGAAAATTAGGTCCCATCGCAAATGGAGGGTTTCATTTATAGACACTTTTGGTGCAAATGTTCTCTTCATTCTTTATAAGTAAGTTTATAATTGTAATTAATCGTTAAATTAAATGGTAAGTATGTTAAAAAATAATGTTTACATTACACTGGACCGATATTCCTAATTTCCAATTTAAGAGTCAATAGGTGACTTACCTGACTTATATAGGGTCATTCTCACCTGATTAAGAAAGGCGTCAGAGACACTTACTCTGGGTCAAAACTCGCATATATGACCTGCATGCTGAGAAAAATTGTTAAATGTGTCCCACTTAAATGTGGTTGCCACTCCTTGCCTCCATACGCAGGCATTGTTGCTTGAATATGGCAGTCAGATTCTTAGAGAAACAGTTGTTTTACAATGTTTGTATTTAGTAACGTTTTGTGTTTTAAGAGTGAATATTTATTAGCATGGATGTGTAGTGAGAGGGTTAAAGCTGAATTGACCCTAAAGTAAATTAGTTATATATTAGGTGTAAAGAGTATAGGAATATAGCACGGAACACACCAAATGCCGATGCCATATCTCGTTTTGGTAGGGTGTGCACATCTGTTTGATGTCAATCGCATGCCATGTAGAGTCACATGTATCACAATCGCCATGCCTCTTTTGTTCTTAATGCATTATTTTATCAAAATTAGTCCAATTCACTTATCTAAAAAAAGTCGATGAACAACAACTGGTACTAAAAAATAAGAATATCAGTGAATTGACAAACAAAATATTTGGGTGTATGACAACAATTTATGCCCTGGCTCTCCCCTCCATGATAGAGGCAAGGATAGACGAGTTCAGTCTAGCCTAGGCATTGCGAATAGAACGATAGTAGAAAAAAATCCAGCTGATAGCCCAACAAAACAGATCAGTATCGTTTTTCTTTCCTTATTATAAAATTTATTTCCATTGTGAGGCACACACTTTGATTTATAGTTCTGTTATTATCATTAATTTTTATTTAAAGATCAATATTTTCGTTTTTGCCCTTCATGCCTGAATTGTTTCCTTTATATATAATTATTAGTTTGTAACTAAGAATCTTCTTCTGTTCACTTATGTTTTATCTTTTTTTTATATAACGTTTTCGTTTTCATAAGAATATACTTCTACTTTTCTTCGCAGATACAAACAGAGGTGTCCCTCTATAATTGTGTTATTAATTTATTCCAAACTGAAATTCCTTTGATTTTGAGACTGATCTCCGGCCTCCAGGGTATAATCACGTCCTAAAAGAAGGAGCAAATTGTTCCTTTAAACTACCTGGTCTAAAATAGTGGCAGCTGAGCAAAAAACAAACTCATCACAGGAATTTTAACTTACTTAAATATCTATTAAATTAATTAACAAATTACACTTAAATTACACCTTACTTAAAACAATAAATAATAATAATAACTAATAGAAAAAAAAAAAATAACAAAAAAAGGCAAGCAAAAAGCACACTCCTGCGTGTTCATGCCATATTCCGCAGGATGAAACTGATGCAGCATATGTTCTTTCACTAGATCACCTGCAAATGGAACGTGCGATATGCGAAAGCATATTACAACGGCAGAAAGAGTTAATAAAAAATAATATCGACACCTTAGTCCAAAACTTGACCGAGCAATTTAAAAAGTCTTGGCCCGACTTACAATCATCAGAGAAATTGCCTCAATTCATCTCGACAATCGCCGAAATAACCCATCATACCTTCTACACTAACTCAAATCTAGATCAAAGTCTAGCCTAGTCCCCCAAATGTACAAAGAAAAATGGAACACGATTTGCAGACGACAAATCTCAAACTTGCTTTGGCGGAAGCAAAC
>CM077107.1:4225548-4255476 GCA_039619505.1 Cimex hemipterus | reverse complement strand
AGTTGTTAAAGAGACGTATATAAATATATATATTTTTAATATTAAATAGAGATAACCTCAAGCGTCTAAGAAAGAAAAATATATATAATTTTATTACTCTCTTATAAACATCTAAAAGGAAGTAAATTAAAAAATATTGATAAATTAAAGTCAGTTCTCATCGTAAAGAGGAGTTGAATCTCCCAATGACATGGAATGAGGACTGTTAATCGTCCTTGGAGTAGATCGACCGGATCTTGGCGTGCCGGAAGGAAATCGCGGCGATTTAGTGCCGAGATCGAATGGATCGTACTTTCCATGACTTGGAGGCAGCCTAGGAGATTTACCAGTCCGTTCGTATCTATCTTCATAACCGCCTAAAAATAGTGTAAAATTAAAAAATAAAAATAAAAAACTAGCTGAAAGCGATTTGAAGAAGACATTACCTTGATTCTGCATGGCATGTTTTCCCCAAGGATTTTGGTGAAACCTAGGAGAGTTCATGTGCCTAGGAGAATCTGAGTCGTAACGCGGGGTACTCCTTTTATCATCTCTACTCATTCTGAAAAAATTAAGCAAATAATCCTATATAATATTTTATATGGAAAATTTAAAAAAATAGTCATAATTCAAATAATTAACCAATAAATTTGTTTCACTCATAAGAAAATTACCCTTGTCTAGAAGGGCCCCTATTTTCCATCCTGGGCGTACGGTTGGTCGGCGTATTTTCTCCCCGTTTTTGCTGAATCCACTCTTGAGCAGCTTTCCTCCAATCGTCCGCTCCAAGTTGTGGTTGTCCCCTTTGGTAGTTGTTCGGTATGTTTTGCGACGGTGTCCTGTATGAGGGCGTTACAGAGCCAGGATGCAGAAAAACGCCCTGGGACTGTACTTGATTTGAACTTGACGTCGATTGTGGGCTTGTCAACGAGTGACTCGATATTGTACTATGGTGGCCAGGAGTCATTTGCCCGTATCTTGGGGTCGTGTACGGTGTCATAAAAGGTGTCTGGCCAGATGGCGTGTACGGCTAATAACACAAATAAAAATAATTCCATTGAAAAATGGCAAAAAAGGAGGGAAAATTCAAAAGGCGGGGTTGAGGTGGGAAGTTAGTGTCTGAGTGGATCGAGGTCATGCTAGCTCAAGTGGTAGAGCAGCGGTGTATCTAGTCGAAGATCATGGGTTCGAATCCCGCTCGTGACACTGACTTTTTTTATCTCAACTAGAAACCTCAATTAATTGAAAAATAAAAATAATACTGTATATAAAAGATTAATAATTTTTTGCATACTGTTGTTGGGTATTGGTGGATTGAGTACGCAGCAGGAGTATGAGCATAAGGCGTATGGCTTGCAACTTGTGAAAGACTGTGGAGCATGTGGCTCGGCATATTTTGAGCAACTCTTTGAATCGCTTCAGCATTCATACCTATATTAATCAATCACGGTTAATTAAAAGTACAACAATATATATTTAGAAGAAGAAGTAAAAAATAATCACCCATATTTATGTTGCCTGGTGTATTTGAAAATGAAGTACGGATGGAAGCACTGGACCGTGGTGTGCTTGGTGTGCCTGGCACTGGATCCTGGAAATGTTCCTTGAACCACCTGAAAAGTGAGTTGACCGAGTCGAATATTTGGCTCCTGAACCTGAACCCATTCGGTGTCACTGTGATATATTCATGCTTACACCTCTCTCGTGGCAAATATGACAGTAAAAATTTACCCGGATAATTCTGAAAAAAAAAAAATGTGCAAGTTTAAATATATATTGTTAATAATTAAACTATAACTAATTAACTTTTTCTGATAGACAATTCCCTACAGGTTAAAAATTAAAGATCAAATTCCTAAGAAATAAATAGATAGTTGTATTTCATTTCACATTTAAGTCCGGTCCCTAGTAAGATTCGGCAAGAGCAAAAGAGCCAGTCAAAGAGTAAAATGCTCAAACTGTTCTGATAGTCCAAAACCTGGTCTAAAAACATGACGGAACAGTCTACTGATAGTTTGAGTTTGGGTTTGAAGAATAATGGAACACCAAAACTCAATTGTTCTCGTGCCTGCCAGTTTGGAAGCTTGATGGAAAAAATATTTATTTCTAACCTGACACACATTACAAACGGTTCTGTTATAAAATCCCAGGCAAAACACTAACACTATGACCAGTCCTGCACCCATGAGACATGTTATGATAAGCCAGCCAATAAAATGGTACTTAGTTTGTTAGCAGACAAGGAGATCTCAGGGCCAATGTTGTTCGAGGCGATGTGCAGTGTTCAGATGGATTGACGGATTGGAATGAAACATGACAAAGCATGAAAGGATCGATTTTTTGAAGAAGGGATTGTGGTTGGTCAAGTTGGAGACAATAAATTTGGAGAATTCTTCTGATGACTTTTGACTGGAATGCTTGTTGTGTTACAGCTTCCTTACTGCAGCTGCACGTACATTGGCAGTAGCTCAGTGGAGAAGGGGGGGGGGAACGTGTTGAAGGAAGAGACAAGTGATTGTCGGTGAGGAGGTGAAAATTTATTTACAGGTGTTATGTTGAGCACCATGGTATTTTTGGGGAAGGATAAATACCGAAACCAAGGTATAAAAGATAAAGAAGAGTAAGACAATAGGAAGAAAGGAAAGGGGGTGGGTAGCGATGCAGCATTTCTGGTTCTATTCTTCCTGATAACGCTTCCAACCAGGATGATGGGAGCCAAATAATGAAGTCTTCCAGCTTCTATCCAGGTTAAAATTCATTAACACAAGCAAAATGCCTTAAAGTAATACCTTGCTTAGGGCTTAAAACTACGCTAAACAATAAAAAAAAAAGAAAAAAAAAAAAGAATCTTAATTACAACTGTTCTATTTACAAGTACGTAAACAAATCCTTTTAAAGTAAAAACTATCAAAGGCCGGAACCTAATGTCTCTAGTCCGGGATTATCAGGCCTGGTAAGAAATCGGAAATGTGGCCAACTCACGAAATTACTCCTCACTTGCCGGGATCAACAAGTTCCTCTTCGTATGAGCTCTTCTAACCCACGACGAGGTTCACAAACCACATACACTTTAGGGAAAAAAAAAAAAAAAAAAAAAAAACTATGTTCTTTTCATGCTTCTCGCTCTTCTTGGTTCATCCCGATACTACATAAACTTTATTACTTTTTCCTGAGGAGAAGGAAAAATGTAATAGTTGGATGTTAGATGGTTTTCCAAGTTCCGCTCCATACGACTAAATAGATGAAATAAATGTTTTGTACAGTTTGTTCTTCACTGTCTGATTTCAGTCTTATAAGTTTTTGTAGTTGTCCAGTTATCACGAGTGTCTTGGGTGAGGATTCCAGTCTATGGTCTAGGTATAGCCCTAAGTATTTTTCTATTCAGTTTTTTTACTGTTAATGTATGGGCATGGACATAATTTGGGTGCATTTGTCCTCTTTCAATTTCATTTTCTATGTTTTGCACCAAGTTCAAGATGCTTTTGGATAATAGAGGTTTGGGTAGGATTGGAGTTAGTGATAAAATTGCATTTGTAAGGATGGTACTGGGATGAACTGGCAAGTTAGACTAAGAATGCTCCCTTGTGAAAAATGAACTGAGCTTGCAATACAAAAGTAAATAGTTTTTTTTTTTTTTTAATTAAATTGTAATGCATACTATTGTCATAACATACCTTCGCTACAGATATAATGTAATGGATCTTCGTTGGATTTTTTCGTTTTTCTTCCTTCAAATAGGCCTCAGCTTTGTCCCTCAAGCCGCCTTCTGTGTCTTTATAGTATTTAAAATTAAATATGTCCCTAACACAAGAAGCCATTGGATTTACATGTCTTGCTATTATTTCATCTAAATCTTCAAACTCTTCATTGCCAATCCAGAGAGACTGCCCTAGAGAGAATGCATTCTCTTTTCCTTCTTCTCTTACATCGATATGTTGATAAATGTTGTCAGCCACCTTCCATGTGACTGTAAGATGGTCGGCACCTTTACTTGATGGCCGAACGATAACCTCGCCTTGTTCCATTGTGGCCATAAGTTTCTCGGCTTCAACATAGGAAATATTATGAAATGAAGGATGGACTATAACCCTCCTGATGTACGTGAGCTTCTGTTTGTTCTTTTTTTGGTTGTCCTCAGCTTCCATGTCTTTTGTCTCGGTTTCCAAATCGTAAAATGGATCTTTCTGTGGTCTCCATTCATGATTTTTGTCTGCCAAAACAGAACTTTTGCATGATGCTTCTATGGAAAATCTTTCGACATCTACTTTGATAATACGACAGTGTATCAGCTGCCCTTTGGTGACCCTCTGTGTGGGGTCAGTTACATGTTTATCAGAAAGATTTTTAATATGAATATATCCTGTGACTCCATTGTCTAGCCGGATCCTGACACCTTTAGCTTGACCGGTGCAAGGACCAGTGTCAAAATGACTCCACACTTCTGACAGTTCAGGGAAATGATTCTGTAAACAAAACGGACACTGCCAAAGGCCAGTTTCATCATCCTTCACAGGCTGGGCACGATCCAACTGTTCCTTGGTCGGTTTACGCTGAGAGATACCAGTAACTGTTGCTGTAACTAATTTGCCTATGTAAAAAGTTTCTGGTGTTTCTTTAGTTAACATGCCAAATAATAATTCTGGGCTAGGTGATTTGTAAGGTGCCCTTAAATCTTTGTACCTATGGTTGAGCTCAGACCTAATATCATACAAGGTGATACTTTTATTGCCAAAACTCTGTCTTTCTAATTCTTCAGCAAAAGCATCTAAATCAAGATCTTTCAACTTTTCAGGCTTTTCTAAAATTTCTTCTAAAGCACCAGCCGGGTTGGCATCCTCGTCATCATACTCAAGAGCATCTACTGCCATTTTCCGTGCCCATTCGTATGTTTCTGGATGGACACGGGACCCATCCAAAACTTCGACATAAGCTTCTGTGCTGTCGCCTAAAGCATTTGTATCAATTTTAATAAAACCAGCGCAATTTATAAAAACTTTCGGGCCCATGTGGCAAATTGTAACTAGCTGGGTTCGGTTCTCTAATCTTTGATTGGTCTGTTTCAATATCTTGATTAGAGTAGCTCCTTTCCTGGGCCCCAGACCACAAATAAATTGAACTAAATTTCCACAGTAAGGAGTGGAAACAACTTCATTAATATCTACTCCCACTTCATTTGTTCTATTCACAAACTCCAATGTTATTGTTTCTAAAAGTTCATCCCTAGAAATTTGTTCTTGCAAAGGGTGAAATCGTAGGCACAAGATTTCATCATCTGCTGTGCAAAGCTGTGAGAATTCTACAAGAGGGTCTTGAAGCCTCCTTCCGAGCGATATTGCCTGTCGAAGCAATAGAGGATAGTCCCTAAAGTCGCTTTCCCCTTTTAGAGAGTTTGCATAGATCTTTGCCAGCTCATTGTCCATAATTTCGACTGGGATCAAAGGAAACTGGTCGTCTTCGACGAGATTGCCGATTATATCCTTGCAGTCAGCTGCCACCATGAGAGCATCCCTCGACTCGCCTCCAATGACTATTGCATGGGGGCGCTTGCTTGAGATGAAATTCCTTAAAGCTTTCAAATCATGCTCTTTTACCAGCCTCTCGTCCTCGCGAAAAGAGTTCTTCTTCTTCAGTAAATGAGGCAGACGCAAATAGTCGGTGCATTCACCATCTGGGGCGATCAAGCAAGCAAATGAAGCTTGACTGAGATCTGGGACAAAAGCAATCGCCATCACTCTAATCCCTTTACTAGTATCCCAATCCTCATCGTCATCATCACCAAAATCAACTGAATAGGGAGCAATCTAAAATAAATAATAAATATAAATTTTACAAAAATAAAACCTGAAAAGAAAAGACAATGGACATTAGTCCATTTGCCAGTAAATGGACTAATGTCCATTGTCTTTTGTAAATTTACATGTAAAAATGAAAATGCATAATAAAGTTCAATAAATTTACTTGTTTATTATTGAACTTAAAACCTGAATATTTTAAAACCAAATACAGTAAAGCCTTCATTATCCAAGGTAATAACTGGTCTTTACAGTTGACAAATCAAATAATAATAATAATAAAGGCCTGAGACTCCGATGATATTCCAAAAATATTCCCACCCTAGAAGCTTTGAAAGTGAGGTGTTTTCTACAAGTGCATTGTTCTGGAACGATGCCCATAATTGGGGAAGGGTTTGGTGTAAATGTGTTCAATAAACAGACCAGTGGGAGTCTCATAGGAACAAGACAAAAGACGGTGTCATTCGAATCTATGTATTCGAAGACCATGAATCTGGATAATGTTTGTTTTACTGTAACCACAGTTTTTCACAATTCGAGTAGAATTTCTGAAGTATAAAATATATATATTCTGTTAAAAACCTTACTTTAAGCCAATTGTAAAGTTTTCCAGCACAGGACCTAAGCACAAACTCTTTAGCTTCTTCCAAGAGTTTGGCATGGAGATCTTTGATCAACTCTGGTATCAGCATTTTTTTCATAGCAACCTCAACACATTCAGTCCGGATATTATTCCACTCTTGGACATGTTGCATAAATTCATCCTGTAAATCATTTTTTATTTATTTTTTTGTTTTAATTTGCATAAAGTAAAATAATTAGATAACACAATACTCTGTAATATAGTTGTTTCAATTCTTCAATGTAAGAAGTTGTAGAATGTCCATCGATATGATCACTAATCGTCAAGTTGATGAGCTTGTCTTGGTGGGCTAGATGTAACTTTAAGTACTGATCACCGGTCAAATCTCTTACTGGTTTCCCTTTGATGTATTTCAAGCTGAAAATATTTTATAAATACCAAATTTTGAAAAGGGGATTACATTGTTTTATGAAATACCTGTAGCAAGGATGGTTTTCGTCTATTTCCTTGCTCCCTTTTTTGGTTGGTTTAACATTAATGGTCGCCCTCTCAAAGAATGTGGTTCTCATGCAGCTCCTAACAAGTGGGTCTCGACTTAGCTGTGTGGCGACCATGAATTTAGCCGCCTTCAGCACATCTTCAGGAGTGGAGAACTTGGCAGATGTGTACTCCTTTGCGACTACGAGCGGCAACTCTGGCTCTTGCTCAACATCATGTCTCTGGTAATTGTCTCGTAGGTTCTCGCCAAATTCTTCTGGCTTCAGACCAAACCTCTTGGCCATACCACCTGAAATTTAGAAATTATGTTATGTACTTAAGACCCTTGGAAAGAAACATTTTACAACTTACCAATTTTAGCTCTTCGACAAATGGCATAAGGTCCAGAGTGTATACTGTGTTTTATCGGCTCGGCAGGAAGTGGTTCTTCTTCAGCAACAGCATCATCATTTTCAATTTTTTCTCCATTTTCATCTAACTGAAAAATAAACAATTACATTTCAGTCTACCTGTATTCAAATTTGAATTTGATACTATGAACAAAAATTTTTATTTTAGACTTACTTGTATCTGTTTGGCTTTTGCTCGAGCAGCTTCTCTCTCTTGAGCTCTCTTCTTTTCTAACATGACCTTGATGTCATCGGCGTAATACATAAGAAATTGTGCATGAACATCTTTTAGTTCTTCCGGTGTCTGGACAGCCTTCAACCTTTGTGAGGCAAACGGATTAAACAAAAATAACAACACAAAGCCATATTTTAAAACAAACCTGTCGATATCTTCATCAGTAATCACCCTGACATGATCTGGGATTTGGGCATTAATGTCTTTCATCAACACTTCAGATTGATGCTCTCTCACTTTCTCCATAAGACTAAGTAAATTTAATTTTCTCGATCTCATTCTGCACCACTAGACAAATAATACAGCTTATTATACATCTATTTCAAAACAATTTCTTTTAAATATTATGCGTTTGAAAATTTATTGGCAAGTGTGATGACATACTTATAAAAACAATACCTTAGCATCGTATTTAAAAACTCTCCAGAGATCATGGATGTTCAGTTCTGGAAAGACATATTCTTTCCTGTAGAATGCAATAAAAGGAACTTCAAAATTTTGGTTACGCATGAAATCTAAAGCTTTCTTTATTTTCCCAATTGTCTGGGGATCTTTTTTCGGCCCTCCTTGTGTGTCTACAGTTGAGCCCCATTCCTGATTAAAGGAATTATTAGTGATAAACATTAAGCATTTCAAACTTTTTACACTTACTTGGTTTGATGTTGTTGGTTTGCAGAATGCCTGTTTATAAATCCATTCCGCTTCTTCATCCAGTTCGTCCGAACCTTCTGGAACAGGAGTGACCGGGACTTCTCGAAGTTGCATTCTCTCAGGAATGTCCGTATTTCTAACTGTGTTATCAAAGTCTGTGAAATGACCTCTCTTCAACTCGCTAGGCTCATAAATTTCAAATATAGACTTTTTAGTTGTCTTTTTCCTAGCCGCTTTTTTTTGTTTTCGTCTATTAAATAAAAACAATATGTTATAGTATGTACGACGATAAAACGGTATATGTCAGTTACCTCCTTCCAGAATCTTCAACTCTTTCCTCATCAACATATTCATCTTCATCCTCCTCATCTTCATCATATTCATCCTCACCATACTTCTCAAAATATTCATAATCAAAGTCTACACCAAAAATATCTTGAGCCTCTTGTAAAGCCCTAAAATAATAAATTGTTAAAAAAATAAACACAAAATAATAATATTAGCATGGTCATCCTTAAACAAACATCGCAGTACTGCCATTTTCACCATTACTACAGAAAAATATTTGTAGCGTGCTCAAAAGAATGTAGAATATTTGGTAAAATTACAACTCAGAAAGTTGAAACTTTTTGAGCATACAAACTCAAACAATAGTTCTCACTCTATTCTCAAGAAATTATAAAGATACATTTCTGACTTACGCATCAGTAAATATTGGTTTTCTTTTTTTTCTTTTGTCAGCAATGGGCCTGCCTTCATCATCCACGATGAAATCATCTGCATCTGAATATTCTCCTTCATCTTCCTCATCACCATAGTGGTCCTGAGCAGCACCTCTTGACGAGGCACGATCATCATCCTAAAACATTTTAATATTTTAACAATGTCTATATTTATTTAAGTCAGCCATTAATCCCATGTGAGCATTCAATTCAATTTAGTACTCACTCTTTCCTCAATTTCCTGTAATGCAGCAAACAAAAAATTTGAATAATATAAAAAGAAAGACAATGATAAGATTCAACTTAAATCAAGTTTGTGTGATGTTCAGTGACTGTTAGTCAATGATTGTTAAGAGATCGTACGATGCCGTCTGGTGTGAAGTAGGTTTTAAAAAAACATTTTCTTTATCGTACCAACATTAATATTATTAATCAAATTCAATATCGATAACATGCATACATCATCACAACACACAAAACATTTCTACAGTCTAATTCTTCAACAATTTGGCTTTACTTTTCCTATCCTTGTCTATATAATCCTGACAGGATAATTAGGCCGAACCATTACCCACATTTTTTCCATTGTCAGCTCCTTTCGGCTCAAAGAAGCAAACTAATCTTATAAATCTATTACTATCCCGACTTTCTTCTCCACCCCTTCTACGTCTATACACATAAGGCAGCAATATCTCACTGGCACTCAAACACAACTCACAAGAATGACACATCTACATGGAAAATAAACACTCTGAGTGAGTATGAATACTTTGTTCGAATCTGAAATTTTCTAGCATTGTATAAATTCATAATTTTTTCCCCACATTATACATGTATTTGTAAAATTCATACAATTAATTATAAATCCCAAGACCTGAAGATGATCTCAATAGAGATCGAAATGTTGGCACGATAAAGAAAATGTTTTTCTAAAACCAAGACCGGATCTTATGATTTCCAAATAATCATTAAATCAAATTTTTCAGTATTAATAGAAAAGATTTAGTATTTCAACTTACATGATCAGAACCTTCAAATAATTCGTTGGCAATAGCATCTCGTTCCTCACCATCATCTTCACCACCCTCATCCTCTGATTCTTCATCTTCGATTCTTCTGAGACGTTTGAATCTTTTCTATAAATTAAAATTTTCCATCACATAAAAGCCCTAATATTAATCTAAACCTGAAACCCTTACTCTTCGCTCGATTTTATGCCCCAAATTTTCCTCAAGCAAATCGTAATCCTCATCTTCAAGCCGATCGTCATAGTCCTCGTGTTTTTTCCGTTTTTCACCCCCACCTCCCTCACTCCCTTCTGAATCCTCACCCTCACTCTCACTTTCTTCTGTCGGGTTGTCATCAATTAAGTCTTTCAGTTCCTCCCTTATCTTTTCTTCATCATCTGAAAAATGTTAATTTTATTTATTTATGAAGAGAAACAATGTATCATTCACACTGACTATTAACTTGGTAAATTATATGTATAGGGTATACTGCTTAGATGGCTATTTCAGTTGAACCAATGAATTAATTAATTAATTCTATATGTATTTAATATTTTTAGTCTAGTTGCAAATGTTTACCTTTTTTTGGAGAAAAATTATATAGGGCACCTCAGGCCCAGTTCAACATCAAAAATGACCCTATACATCCTGACATATCATTTTACAACATTTTCTACACTGAGAACAATGGTGCAATTGGATTTTAAATTATCAAAAAATGTCAAAGTTATGGCAAAAAGTAAAAAATCAGTCATTATGTTTGTAATTTATTGATCACATTTCATGTTTGACCTGCCTTCCTTGTGTGAAGATACAAAGATTTGATATTTTTAACCACTTTTCACCAGTGCTCAGAGGAAGGAGTCAGGGGAGATGGATCAACAAACATTTTCTATACTTTGTCACAGCCTTCGACTTCCCATAATGAAATTATTCTGCCGGTTTCTTGTTGGTGGAACAGCCTATTTCCTATGTCCTCAATTTGCCAACAACACAAACATTGTGTGGTTTACTCTAGGGCAATCAGGAAATTTCTGGGAGTACAACTCGACTGCACGATATGCAATACCACAACTATCAATAAAGCAGTTTTACATATCAACTCACTGTTGATCGGGAAAACATGTTCTTATTTTCATTTCACAGAATCCTGAGTGTAAGAAGTAGGTACTATTGTAAAATTTATTTACTTCCGGGATTTAAGATTTGGTCTCATAATGTGAGTTTAACAAACAAAGACATAATATAAACAGTAAAGGTAATTATTATTTACTTTAGCGAAGAAGTAAATTATTAGAATTAGTATAGTTAGAAACAAATGAATGCAAAATGTGTTTTTTGCTCTGTCATTTTTTAACCAAATCCAACTGCACCATTGTTTTCAGTGTAAAAAAGTCTTTCAAACAATGTGTCAGGATGTATAGAGTTGTATTTGAAATTTTTACGTTGAACTGAGGCTGAAGTGCCCTGTACAATTTTTTTTCAAGAAAGATTATTTTCAACTACACTAAAAACCTTTTTTTTTATAGCATCATTGGTACAAAATAAATTCAACCAGGCCATCTAACAAGGACCCCTGTATTTATTCGTCTTAAGGCGTTTTCCCAACTTATAATACACATTTAAAATTCCATAGTTGGTAACTGTTTCTTTGTTTTAATTTCTACCAACAGCTATATATAAGTGTAACAATAGACCAACTCTGATTCAAAATTCTTCTTAAGGCCTTCTCTTAAAAATTTGAAAATGAAAAATAATATCACCCATACATGGGCTTAAGGATGTCTGTTTTCTACGGATGAACAACTAACTTAAGTTGCCATACAGTATTGGACTTAGACAAGAAATCTCAGTTTTCTTTGATCAAATGTGACAGTCAGACAGTACAGTAGCTGAAAGGAAAATTTTGTAATGACCTCAATGAATATGGAAAATCTCTATATTTATATGCAACAAACTTCTGCATAGAATTTTTTCTAGCAGCTGCACCATGGTTTTCTTCAGCCCTGCTTTTTGCTTTCATTCTCCTTGAGTTAAAGGTGCTACCGAAAGGAAAAATTCTGACAATATTGCTACCTATGTAGAAAAGAAAATTTGCACAAGACCAAATGGTGAAAGTAGGTAGAAAGCCCAACTTGTTTATATTTTTTCTAACCTGGATTCAGGTAAATTGACAGTGTGTAGATACTTTAAGAGTTTTACCTATCTTTTCCAAGAATAATAATCACATCAACATTTTCACACTTGTTCTCTGTAACTGTACAATTTCATTCATGTATCTGAAAGTATTACAACAACGTAGCTTAACAAAACATTGATGCAATGCCAAATTGACCCAACTGTGTCAACAACAGAAATAACAGAATGTACTCAACACTACAACACTCAACCTGTTAGTTTTCCTTTCGACAGACATGGTTGCTTTTATGTGACGCTGAAAAACCAGCATCAAACATTTGATGTTTGGATCCACCTTGAGTTGATCAAAGGTAACTATTTTTATGACCTTTCACACAGTCATATACTTAACAACAGACCGTCTATTGAGCACTGTCAATGTGGAGGACATCCAGGTACTCTTCTTTTACTTAAGGCTGCCTTTAGGTGATGCAGATAAAAACCATATATATATACATATATGGAAAAGCTCACATCTGCCACATTCCTGGGCTGATGTGCTCAAGTGACCCATTTATCCATTGCAAAACTTGATGCAGATTGTTTTTATTAAAAATCTCATCCTTTTATAGCGAAAAGCAATCCCAACCAGCACATCACACTTTTCAAAAGTATTGCTTAATTTAGCACTTAGATAATTTTTAAATAAATATTAGTTTACAACAGTGGAAACCTCCAGGATCATTGAAATTTTAGAGAGGAGTCCAATTCTAAGGACAGCATTGAGAATTTAACCCATGATCTATGAAGAACCATTGATTGACATCCTAAGACACTATGAAACCCCTTATGAAGAAAATCTTAAGAATAGTAAGTCTGAATTTTGGTTGTTCCTTATCATTTTGATTTCTCAACCTTGTTGTTTCACCAACCTACCTTTACCTTTCATGAACTTGTCATAAGAACTCAACTAAACAGAAATGTTCAAATAGAAATCACCAATATGGTGATGGTTGCATGAAGCCTCGTCTGACAAAAACAAAATGAGGATAGGCGGAGCGGAACGATGGGAAACGACTAAACTATTCATTCATCACCCCATAGACCATAAGAAGAAATATCATTACAAATGGAAAGTGTTTAGGTGTTGGTGAAAGTAGACATAGTTTTTCGGTTTTATTTACCTTCTTCTTCTTCCTCATCACTGTCAATCGCTTTCAGTCTTTTGAGCTTCTTCTTCTCACGAGTGTCTAATTCCTCCTCATCCTGAAAACAGTGTTAATGTGTAAAAGTCAATCTTGAAAAAGACAAACTAAAGGGTACTGAGATATATTGTTCAGGGCGTCATCTTCACATGTACAAGACCCCTCAAGGGGTCCGGATTTCAAACTTGCGCAGTTTTATCATCATTTTAGCACTCTGAAGAAGAGCCCGTTCTTCAAAAGATATACAATTTCCGTACCTCGCTCTCTTCGGCCTCGGAATCAATGAAGTCTGCCATTGTACTAAAAGCTGTTCGTTCTCTTCAGGAATACAAAGCCTTTAAGCCTTGAAATGTCTAAAAACGGGATTTTAAGCTGTTTAAAACGAATGCGAAATTATAAGCTGGCCCGTTTAACACGGAAGAACCATGGCCAACACCAACTTGTTTATGTTAGGGGTACAATCACGAACTAAAATCTAAAAACACTAGTTTTATTTCAATTGTATTTTCGAGATTTCTTTATGCTCCGTGAAAGTTCTCCAGGTTCTCCAGTAAACAAGTAAACAACCTTTCTAGATTTTCCAATCGGTTTTGGCCCAAGTGCCAATTGCTCGCAAATCTCTAGGTTACAAACTTCAATGGTGGCATCGCTGACATGATCCCGAAAAGGAAAGGAATGAAGTGCGGAAAGATTTTTTTATTTTTTTCTCCATTTTCTTTTAAAACTGAGATTGTAAAATATTATTTATGAAAAAATGAACCTATTAATCAAATCTGGGTTTTTCAATAGTACAACTTTTAAATAAAATTATTTGATTAAGATGAAATCTTGAAGGCTTAGTTGCAACGAATCAACGCGATCGGTTCTCTATGTCAACTTGCGTCATTTCGTACAAAAATTCATATTTGAACCATATTTTTAATAAAAACTTAGGAATAACTCCAATAATTATGCCTATATATAAGAGTAAGTAAAATATATTACAATTAATTAAAAATTAAAATTTAAGGCGAAATATGTGTCACGGGTGGAACGCTATCCAAAATGAATTAAATACTATATTATAATTAACTCTTGAAAATTTGTACTGATTAAATAATTATTGCCAAACGGACGTGAAACATGTAATGAAAGAATCGTTTGGGTTATTTGAATTTTCTGGATGTATAAATCAAAAAATTAAGATATCAAATGCTTAGTGAAACTTTGGTCATGGAGAATCTAAAGGAAAAAAAAGAGAAAAGTCCATATATATTTAGCAGTAATTGACCGTATTAATTATTTCAATTAATTATACTTTTTTCTAAGGTCTTTAAGATGAAACAGTTAGTGTCATGTTCATCTCAAACAAAACCTTATACATATAAAAAAAATCATGAGATGCAGTCTGGTGTGGTGTAGGTTTCAGAAAAACATTTTCTTTTTATTGTGCCATTTCAATCTTTGTTGAGATCAACTTCAGGGCCTGAGATTTACAAAAATTGTTTAAATTTAACAAAAGCCACACACTTATATAAAAAATTATAATTATTTGGGTAGTATAATGTTGACCTGCCTGAGGATACATGGATAACCCATGTGCACCTTCTTATCGGTAAAAGACTAGAATTAATACACGAAACATGTAATTTGTGACTGGACTGTGAACTACTACGAAGTACAACATATCATCCTACAACAAAAAAATATTAGACCCTAACAATAAAGGCAGACGAAACTTATTTGAATACATGAAGTCAATACAAGTTGCATATAGGAAGATGAAACCATTTATATGTATGTGGCTTTCATTGGGATGCGACTGTATACGTATTTATCGGTGAAATCAGGTGAGTGTAAGTGAGTCTGAGATGGAATATCAAGTACCTCATAGACTCACCAAAGTGGTCTAGGTTAATTCATTGTTTGTACTATGTTGGGCACAAGAGTAATACAAAAACCCCGGTGGCTATTCCTGTGAATAAATGTATCAGAAGAAATTACAAGTGCTGAGAAGTTTTTTATTTATTTATTTTTAAATATATATACTTTTTATGCGGTATTGAAGGAAAGAAATAGAATAGAACTAGTTTTCTTATATTTCTCAATCACAAAATGCTTACATTGATGTACATAGCATATCAAGAGTAATGTTACTAATTTTCATCATATTAGAGCATCGTTTAGTCAAGAGTAAAACACTTTGGATAATATACAAACAAAACAACATTTCTCGTTAGAAATAACTACATCTTCAATGGTTTTAACATAACAAATAATATCAATAACTTTCTATAATGTGTTAGAAAATCTTCGTGTGCAGAGAAATGATATCTATTAACTTTAACTCAACTGTACAATATAAACTAATTTCACAATGATTTAATTTGCTGACTTACAAATAATTAAAGCCCTTAATTAATCTCAACAATGTAAAACTACTTTTAAAACCAATGCCACAAGACAATATTTATTATCTAAAAAGGAAACCCCCATAAAACAAAAGCACATTTTTTAGTTATTTAAAAAATTTTGTGTGAATTTCAATTTGGTCTGCACAGCATCAAAATCTGAAAAAATGTTGTTATACATATGAAACTCTATTTTTGTAACAGTTTAACCATTTAGAATAAGTAAGAAGACACAGCTAAAGCAAGTATATTGGGCTACAATATATATTACTAATTTCTTTATATCAAACAAAAACAAGATATAAAATGTTAAATGCAATTAAAACTCTTACATATGCCATAAATTGTCCCAGAGAAATTTTGCCCAAGAACACTAGAATTTATTAAAAAAATATTAGAGAATGGATCTGCTTTTGAATAATTTTTTTTTAAATTAATGCAAACCTAAAATCGATAATATTTGTATAGAATGAAAACAAATTATAACTCCAATTGGTCATTTTTAAAATTTTTAGTGGTAACATTTACATCTAGCCATCAATGTAATAATAAAGAAATCTTTGCTCCAAATTGAATACTATGAAAATATTAGATTTGAAATATTTATTCTTAATTGATTATCAGGATCTGTAAGTTGAGAATCAAAATCAATCAGGTCAACAAAGCATCATCAAATTAATTCTCTTCTTTGTGATGTCCTCCACTGCTACCTCCTCCTCCTCTTCCTCGGTAACGCCTTCTACCATCACCCTCTTCACTGCTGTTGCCTCGGTAGAAGTGATTCCCATTACTACAACAAATATAAAAAAAGCTATTAGCCAAGAAAACAAAACTTAATAATCTATGTATATGTGAATGCGTGTTTATTGTAAAAACAAAAACTACTGAACTGATTTCGGTGAAACTTTCATACTTTGTTTTTATTAGTGCCGGGGGAGTTTTAGAGACTATAAAATGGATAGATAACAAATAATGAGGGTCAGGATTTACAAAAAATAGAAATAACACTTTTTATTATCTTCCTAGGCAACACAGAGTTTTATCTCCCTGGGCAACACTGCTATAAAGCTAGTACAATATAGATTAGACATTTCTTTAATATTTAATATAGCTTATAGAATAAAGTTAATTATTGTAACACATATTAATCTCTTTAATTAATTAATATGCTTGTTTAATATGCAGTATTAATAAAAGTAATTACCTATAGTATTTATGCCTTTGATTTGAGGATGACTGACTATACGATCTATTTAAATGAGGGAGAGTCGGTGCTGCTTGACCAACTACTTCGTGGTCTAATGGCCTCCTTCCTCCATGATATTCTGGGCTGAAATGTATATTGATCATAATTTAGTTTTTCCAAAACTAAAAATGTCAAAAAGTTACCTACCTAGTTTTATGTTTTTGTGAGCCATTTCCCCAGAAGTTCTGGGTCTGTAGGGGAGGAAAGCGATGGTGTTCACCGCCTCCACCACCTCCTCTTCTTCCTCCACTGTACCTTCCATTTCCACCTCCTTTATTTAGCTGGCTTCGGATCGAGTGAATCTAAAAGCCAATGGTTTAAAAAAATTGCCAAAAGTGAAAAACAAGGTATACTTACTTCTTTGCGTTGCTCCTCGTTTTCCTTTACTAATTTTTTGATTAAATTCTCTGCATCTTCTAGCCGGTTGACACTTTCTTGTTCATTGCCTTCTTTTACTGGTGCTTCTAACTGTCTTTAAAAAACACAACAAAATTAAAGTACATTCATTACAATTATATTTTTGTCTTCGTTTGTAGAACAGCTTACTTTTTTTGGTGGTCAACAAGCTGCAATAGTCTGGTATTTTTACTGTTTGCTTCGGCCAAAGAAGCTTTCAATTCAGACACTTCCTTCTCCAGCATTTCAACTTGGAGTGATCTGTTGTTTACTTCTTTAGGGGATAAAATAATCTAGAAAAGTGCACATTGATTAAATTGTATATACAATATTTACAACAGAATGTCAATGAGAATCTACTTTAGGCTTTGCATCATCAGGTGAAGATTCAGAACTGCTCTGAACCACCTTAACACCAGCAGACCCAAATATCAATTGAAACTGAAGATCTGCAAGAACAGATATATATAATAATAATTACAAAAATATTACATAGGTAAAACTAAATAAATAAATTAATAAAATTACCTCTGTTTCTTAGCCTAAGTGCTTCAATTTCCTGGTGTAAACTTGCCAACATTAACTGATGTTGTTCTTGCAAAAAGTTTATATTTTGTTCAAGTTGATTGATTCGCATAAGAGGCTCAGAAGACATGCAAGACAGATGAACTGGCTCTGCTCTGACTGTGGGTTCTGCTCCTTTTTTACCAATCTGATGATAAGAATTAATTATAGTTTAACAATATTTTATTATTGAAGACAATTTAGTCATTTAAATTATTTTATTTACCGTAACAGAATTGTAAGTAACAGGCATTTTAAGCAAAACTTGAGATGCCATTTTTCTAATTGTAAATTTACAACTTATTGCTTATAAACAATGAAAAAATGAGTTTTTTTCTCCAAAAACTAACTGACAAAAGGCATTTTTACATAAAACATTATTTAAAAGCACGTTATCATCACAGTTTCACATGAAATGCTGACCCTTTTAAATTAAATAATTTTTTAATACATTACAGTGCATTATCAAAAGTCGGTCAATGGTATTATTTGCATTCACAAAAAGAAAATAGTACGTTTTTCCACGTTTAAAAAGCACAATTTCACTGAAAACAAGGCCACTCTATATAGGAGTACATGTGGTTATGGCTGACTCCAGTTAGTTTGAGGTGTACTAGGGCATACAAGTATTGATTTTAACTGCACAAGCCTCTTTTATAACATCTGGGCATAATGGTAACCTGGTTGCTATATTCTATATATTTATATTCCATATTTTTAATTACACCGTCTGTCATTTTAAATCTAAAATGAAAAATTTCAACTATTGTAATAATTGTGTAAATATTTGTTACACAAGTGAATGTTGTCTTCCAAAATGACTGTGCTACAGTTTTCCCAATGATTCAATGATTATTTCCTATTTGTTATTCATGACTCACCAAATGTCAACTTTGATTCGTTTCAAATAAATAGCCAATTTTTTCCTTTTTATTTTCTGAAAATGGTGAGAAAATAAAAGGAAAAAACAACGAAATAAAAAGGAAAGAATTTAAAAAAATCAAAATATTTAATTTATTTTATGTAAAAAGCATTAAAATCTCATCCAACTGATAGTTTTAATTAAAAAAAAATCCCTTTTAATTCATACCATATACAATATTATGAACATATTTATTTATTTATAATATGCGGTTTGATTTAAAATAAAAAAGTGATTGTTTGATTAAACAGAAATAGTTTCCAGTTATGGAAAGTAATTCACTGGAAAATATTTACCAAAAAATTTAAGATTAAATTATTTCATTACCACTCACAAGTTTTTGAAGACGTGGACTGGACGGAGGCCTAGTTAGGAAGAAATGCTTTTCAATTATGTCCGGTGATGTTTGGCTTCGTGATATGAATGAACTCTTTGCGTAATGCGGTATAGGTGGAAGAACCGGTTTGTTAGGCGTGATGACAGCCGGCTTTCGCGATGGCATTTCTCGTGTCATGGAAACATTGTCTTGACATGTACTGGCTGTCGATCCAATTGTCTCATGCATACTCTGATAGCCAAAATCAGTTGCTTGAAAATATCTGACTT
This sequence comes from Cimex hemipterus, assembly GCA_039619505.1. Classification (NCBI taxonomy): domain Eukaryota; kingdom Metazoa; phylum Arthropoda; class Insecta; order Hemiptera; family Cimicidae; genus Cimex; species Cimex hemipterus. The sequence continues at coordinate 4,236,173 of CM077107.1, read as the reverse complement.
TATCCTCATCTCTTCAGTTCATTGTGTAACAAAAAAAGCACAAAACATAACATATTACAAAATTTTATATTATCAAATAATTGATAGACAAGGTAATTTTTTATTCCACGATTTTAATGATTATGTTCACTTGGAAGGGCAACATATTTTTTAAAGTTTTGTTATTATTTTTTACTAGTGGCTATGCTTTACCAGTACCAATGGTTCTGCATGATTTAGACAAGAGTTTTAACAATATAATTTTTTATTCAACCATAATGCTTAACAAGTCTAAAAGTGTTAGTTGTTTTTAATTTAATTTTTTTAAATCTTTAAATAATTTATTTGTTCCTATAGATATCAAAATGCACATTACTACATTTTTTCTCCCTGGCAGACATGTGTTAAGGGAAACCAACCAATGCTGGTACTCAATATGAGGGATTAAGGTGCAATTAGGTCTTGACACCATTGTCCTTTAAGGCTCATGATGGGGAAAAGATGGATTAAGAATTTGATGTTGAACTTTGGGAAGCAGGATCGGATGAGTTTTTATAGTTGTCACAGTTCGCATCTTCCGTTATGCTGTTGTTTTTTAAGTTTTGTTTGAAGTTTAAACATCAGTTTGCTTTTTTGGTTTAGTACTAAGCTTCTGATTTGAGGTAGCTCCTAGCTAGGTACAGCGCAGGGCATCACCATCTTTCAATTTAAATGCATGATGGGTACATTTTTTCTAGTTTGTTAACATTTCGCACCAAACTTTGATAAATTCAAAATGTTTTTGGTTGCTGGAGGATTTGGGACATTTAAATTTCACAACATTAATTATTCTTAACAATAAAACAACATATTATAATCAAATGATTTATTATTACAAAATGCATGATTTATATGCATTTTTTGTCCATGTATTGGTCTATTTTGATGAGAAACGTTTTATGCTTTTCAAGATTTTTGATATCTGGTATAACTGATGATCAGTTTTCAACATTATGATTTTATACTAAAAAACAATCAGGGATGAGGCCAATTAGAAAGAAAACACTCAGCTCCCCTGTCAAGCTTATACTTACTATGAAACTGTAGTTGTTAATATTTGTTTAGTGACCGCAATTGATCATGTTAATTATTTCCTTTGACAGTGCCAGCCCAGCCGAAATTCATGGGTTCAAATCCTGCTCGTGACACTAACTTTTTCATCTCAACCATGACCATAGGTAGAAAGAATATTTGAAATATATAAGGAAACTGAGTACTCTAGAGCAATGAGATTGAAAGTGTGAATGTATTAGCATGAATAAAGGGGCTGACCCCCAATTCCTCCGAAGAACATGGAGATTTAAAGAAAAAATATTCTATTGCAGTATAGAATGAATAAAATGTCTTTAGAACATTGCACATTTTATTTTTAATTTTTCTTGTTTAGACAAGATAATTTTTTAATTTAATTTATCTTTAAAATTTACTTAGTTATGGAAATTTCTCATGGAAATAAATTGCAAATTAAATTGACAATAAATTAAGAATTATGGTTTTTATTTATTTATTTTTTGCTTTATGTCCCAACATCTAACCACCGGGAATTTTTCTTGTTGACTGCATGTTTTTTAACGTTGTTCATTGCTCAAAACGCCAGAAAATAATAATATGGACCAGAATTGAACAATTAAAAATTAGAAAAAAAATGCATATTAAAGTCGAAAATCAGTTTGAATTTGGAAGTTAGTTAGTTTAATGTTTAATTAGGAAGTTATATTTAAGTTTATTTTTCAATTCTGGTAGCAAGACGACGAGGACAATGCCAGTACTTCATTGAAGATCACAATATTATGAAATAATTAGTGTTATTTTATTATTTCTGGTTTTAATCAAAATTTCTCGCAAACCTTCATGCGGATTACATGCAAAAATATTTTGAATATTAAGTTAAGGGATTTTGTTGTGTGTAATACTCACTCGAAAATTATTCCTAGAGAAGTCGGCGTTATTGATGAATGCTCATCACCATCTCAAGTCACATGCCCGTCACACCGGCCTCGTGGCCATCGCTGACACAGAAAAGCAGAATATTGCGCCACGCCAGAAGTTTTTTTTTATCATAAAACAATTTGAATAGTTGTACACATGACAGTAGAGTGGATCAACAATAGGGGGAGATTCATTTAGAAAATCGATCGGGTCATTGAAGGGCCTAGTTTTCCGTCTCAGCTCAGCAACCGTGAACAACAAAAAAAAATATGGTGTCTTATAAATTTGTTTTTAGTTCTTATATTAAATACAAAACTGCCTCTTCCTGCTCAAATTCTAAGCCTGTGTCTTTATAACTTTCCCTACAAGACACGACGTCATTTTCTTAATTTCTGTATTCAGAACTGTATAATTTTTTTAAACGGAGTTGAGAGATGTATTGTTTTTGTCAAATGATGCAAAGTCAACCCGAAAAAATGGTACAACTTTGAAATATACTAGTTTCAACTTTCAAGTAGAATAAAAGTTGTTTACACGTCGTTTATACACCTCGTTGCTCTTAGCAACCAATAGCAATCAGAAATTTTTAGGGGGAATGTAAAAAGAAAAGATGACACATTTTTGAACATATCACAAATTTATTTTGGTTTGACAAACTTTCGTTCTCTACATTGTCTCCAATGCGTTGTACTTCTTTATGCAAATGTGAGAAACTTAATTCTGACCAGATTCTTCAATTGCCCTGACTATGAAGAAAGCTAACACATTTTTAACTGAATTTTAAAGTATAGTAATTATAAAAGTAAAATTCATTTTAATTTAGAATACTTAATATTTTGTATGTGCCAGCATTAACTGCATTTATCATGGACTCACTCAGGTAATTATTTCTTATGGTACTGTTTGTGGTGGGACAGGTGAATGTCATAATAAACAAGTACTAAATTATAGTGAAAGCAAATGCTCCTTGTGCAGAGGTTGCCCAATGTGTATAATAGAAGCTTGCAGGTCCTTACAGATAGTGTGTAGGCATGATGCCAGTTCTCAGGCAAGGTGTGAGTCGTGAGGTAAAAGAACGATATAAGAAAAATATAATACAGCACCACCATCACCCCTCCAGCGGTGTGTGCTCAGGGCTGATGATATTTATGAAAATACTTCAACAACCTTAATTTAGATAAGCTTATTACTATTGTGTGCAGGCTAATAGAGAAATATTAAGTACAATTGTTTTCAAGGATCCTGTTACATGAGAGCTTCTCTGCTGTTCTGGTTCATCAATACTACCAGTTGCTTTTAATTGTGTTATGTATTATATTTTTAACCTCAGAGGGCTGGATCACAGTGGTCATGCCTGGAATTGGACCTTTGCCTTGTTCTTAAGATTTTGCAGCCTTCGTTTTCTCAACAGAATTGATCGCTAAGTTGTTGATTTTTGCAGCTAGGTTTTATCCGTTCTTTTTATACGACCTTACATGACATCTGCTTCTTCTGCAATCTTTTCTCTACTAGATACATAACTTTGTAGTAAACCATAGCAAAATGTACAGATAATTATTACCAGTACGTGTATTTATTGTACCACATGTTTAACTACATGTGTATTGAATTATCAAGTAAATTATCAATCCAAAAATGTTACTCGAATTCCTAACTTGTTAGACTTTTTCAAATGTACATAATGATGTACATTCCAATATGAAGAAGACTTATACTCACAAGTTTGTTCAGAACATTATTTTTGCATTTATCTGGTTCCAAAGCATGTGTTTTTTACTTATTTTTTTAAAGACAATCTTTTAAAAAGTCAAAAAAAAACACTTGCTATTCATTTTAATTTGGTTAGAAATTTTTATTTTTTTATTTTTGGTAGATATAAGACACAAATGAAGAATTTCGGCTCATTAATTTAACAAACGAAGAATGGGAAAATTTAATGATATGAGTGAGTTAATGACCGAGTTGATGCTTGACAGTGATTATGATATGCTTGAAGATTTCACTGTCTGCCCAAAGAAGACAAACAGTGAATCATCATTCAAATTTACAGTAAGAAAGGAATTTTCCTCCTTTCATCTACAGAATTTTCAATATGATGAACTCCTTTAGAATAATTCTGTCTTTTTTTACATTTCATTATTTTCAGTATATATCAAATAGTGAATTTAATGCTATACACAAACAAGTGAAAAGGGAGAGGCAGAGGAAGCGTGAAGAAAAAGAATGGAAGATATTTATGCAGAAGCAGCAGGCACAGGAGAACAAAGTTGAGGGGAGAGATGCTTCAACAATAACTAACGTTACTGTTATTGATCATAATGATCCCAAGCTTAACAATGAGCCAGAGACAACAACACCAGGAAATTCAATGTTGTTTGTACGAACTGTTTATCACTATTTGAAATAAGGCAGCAATTTTATAAATTCATTTTTGCCTAGAATGATGAACAGGTGGAACTAATTCGCCCACATTATGATCCTAATGTTAAAGAAATTTATACAGCAGAAGTAAGTATGAAATGTGCATTGCTTTAAACAAAAACAAAAACCAAAAACCTTACAGGTGGCCCTTAAGAATCCAAGCCAAAACATTATTCAATTTGTACATGTGTCTTCAGATATTCATGAAAACTATACAATTGAGCAAGCTCAGGAATCATATAAGTTTAGAGAACAATTGGGAGGAAAATTTATAGTTGATAAAATTGAGAGATTCCAGTCCCGAATCATCACAACATTGAAAGTCATTGGAGATGTTCTTTCCAAACATCCTTATGATAGTTTCCTAAAAAATGGAATAGACATCAAGAGAAACCAAGTCAGGAATGTTGCCTTCTCAAAACGGTTCAAGAGCAACTACCATTACCATCTTGTTTGCCAAGTAACAAATTCAAACAATATGAAAATGCCCGGAAAATAATATATATATCTGTTATAGATTAAAAGCATTGAAAAACTTCTCAAAAACAAAGCCGTACAGAAAACAAAACCAAATTTAAAAGTAATTGAGAAATTATTGTCTTCTCACCAAGTCATATTCCAGGCATTGCAAGTAATAATTTAGATATTTTCCTGATAGAATATAAAATGATAGAATCCAATATTATTACATGTCTCAAGGATTTTTTTTATATTTTATTTGTAAATTACTGCATTTGAATTCTTTTAATTTTTTATGGAACTATTATTTTGAGTTGTAAATCTCATTTCTTAAAAATTGGGTTCCATCATTTAAAAGGTGCTAGTTTGCATAATAATTATTTTTTTGTTATTGTTTAAGGTTGTAGAAAAACATTTGATTGGAACATACCCAGTTAATGAGACGTTCTGCTGGCTGAGGGACTTCACAGAGTTGATTAACAACTTATACAATCTACCATCATCTTATGAAAAAACATTCAAAAATTATAATGTACTATAATTCAAATGTACCTTGTCGCAATTTTTCAAAAAATTATATTTTCAGGAAATGAAAAATGCATGTGAAGAGCTCGTATATATAATTGATAATTTTAACGACCGAATGGCTGAATTGGAATTATTTGAAAAGTTTAACAGACCGTTAAAAAGACAATACCAGACCAGGTACTGAACGCACGAAAACACTCACTCATTCAAATGAGCTGAAACTTCTGTCTCAAAGTTAAATCTTTTTGTAAAAATATTGTAAATTACAATAATTTAAAGCTAATATTTTTTTAATTTGTTCAATTGTAGTTTTTCATTTTTAATTATATCTAAAGATTAAATTAGTCGCCTGACGATATTTACCATGGTGTATAATGTTAATTTCCTTTTTTTGTATATATTTCTTTTGTTGTTAAATCAACATTATTATTCTTATTATTAATTTTTACGGGTGTTTTAACGGCTAAGGTCATTTCATGCCCTAACATCCAAATTTAACTGTCAATAAGTGTTTAACAATAAAGTGTTATCTCACGGTATCATACGGTGTAAATCGTATTTAGGCACTACTAATTAATAGTAATATTTAGGTTAAAAATGAAAAACAAAAGCACATTATTTTTATGAATTTCCTGTTTAATGAAAGGAATGTTAATGTTAATTTAGTTCCAGATGTCAAAATATAGGTTGAACAAAAAAATATTTTTGGTGCATTACTTTAAATTTAGAAATAAGGGTTGGTTTTTATAGCCAATTAAACTCTCAAGACCTTAACTTTTATAACTAATTGAAATACAATTTGTTCTATTAATTTACAACTGGAAATTTGAAACATTAGAATAAAAACACATGCAATAGTTTAATAATTATTAGGTTATTTTGTTGAGTTTTTTTTTTATGGATAAATATAGTTTCTATTTGTTTTATATTGAGTATATACCGTTTTTCTCTTTCTGGGCCCCATGTCAACTATAAACAGTTCCGGTGAGGACTTCAGATTTTCAGTAAGTAATTCCCAAGATAATGTTTCAACTCCCCTGCAAATTATGTTCTGCTTTCTTAATAAACTGTACATTATTTAAATCATATTTGCAACAATAAGCCTTACATTTGGCCGTAATATGTTTCACGAAGACATGGTTTCTTAATAAATAATTTGCTATTTAAAAAATATAAGTTGACAGTGTAAAGAAACGGGAAAGATGACAGAGCATTAATATTACCTGTTGCAGTTCATTCGATTGATCAACAGCTGGGGTGGGTGCTCCTTCAATTTTTACCCATTCAGCCATTCAATTTTTTTTCAGTTCATTGTTTAACTTTCGAGACAGTAAACAATTTTTATATAAAACTTTTATTGTATACATACAAAAAACAATTATAAACACTATCTTTTTCTAGCTCTAGAGAAGCTTGGTTTAGAACTTCGTGTTTCACTGGATTGACAAATATAGTTCAAAAAAAATTTCATTTTTTTTCCATCATATTCTCATTCATATCTGATAGAAAACTAATTTTGAAAATTATTAACATAAAAATGAGAAAACACTATTCATGCTTTTGTCACTCTTTAAAGAATTTAAAGACACTAAAAATAAATATTTACAGATTGAATAAATGTAGTGTTTTTGTTAACTCTTAACCATATGGTTTTATATTTCATTTTGTGTTAATAAGTTGAATAGCTAGCTGTAAGGTCGTATATAAGATATACATTTAACCTGAGTTTATAAAAGTATACTTGATCATTTATATATGTATTGGTTTGAAAAGTTATACTTTTAGAGATGTAAGTTTAACCATCTTAATTTTTACCTACAAATCTTAATTTAAATTTTATTTAAGTGTATATCTGACAATGAATTCAATGAGATTTACAAGCAAGTCAAGCGTGAGCGGCAGCGCAAGCAGGAGGCTAAGGATTGGGAGAAGTTCCTAACAAAAAAACAACAGGCACAATTGAAAAATGACAAGTGTTGTCAATCACTTGTGTTGATTCAAGACGAAAAGTTGGAAATATCAACTCAAACAGAATACAATCAGGTGTGATAAATAAATACAAACAAGCATTAACACACACATACACAGACATATACATAAAACATTGACAATGAGATTGTGAACTTTTAATTCTTATTCTCAGATGAAAGATAAAAACGTACTTGCAAACTTTGAAAGGAAATCCCATAATATACATAAAAAGCCTGAAGGCCTGCATGGGAAAATGAGTGTGCCAATAAGTGGAATGGAACAGCCTATAAGTAATGATATTCTAGATATTAAAGAAAAAGAAGTAGTTATTCTGAGGCGAACCAAATCCTCCCCAATTCAAAAGGTATAGTTCAAAATTCAAATCATACCTTCAATATTAAATTTCAATTCATGCTTCCAGGAGAGAGATGAGAAAGCCCTTGCTAACGCCGAATTGAAGAATTTGATCAAAAAGTTTGACGACCTGAGAAGGAAGATAGTCCTCACTGTTAACGGAATTGAACAGGCCTTGAACGATGAACCCTTGGACATCAGTCGGGAGGAAGTTGATATCTTGAGAAGCAAAAAGAGAAACTCAGCTTTCACATCGAGGTTCAAAGGCAATTATCACTATCAGTTGGTTTGCCAGGTTAAAATTTATTAATTTCATCATGCATCATTATAGTTATTATTTTTTTTTAAATTTTATTGTATTTTATAGATTAACGACATTAAGAAAATACTGTCAAATGAGACAATCTTGAAGACAAGACCTATTATAATCATGCAAAAATTCGTGTCCGCACATCAAAACGTCCTTCAAGCTCTTCAAGTAAAATCTTTTTGAATGTATTTAGAATTTATTTAATTGTCAAGCTAGATATAATAAAATTTCATATTAAAAGATAATCAGAAATGAGGGCAAATATATTTGTCCTTAATTATTTATAGCAGAGATAACACAATGTCTTCACTCATAATTGTGTACAGTTAGGCAATGCTTAGCATGTTATTTTTTAAAATAATTTAATACATTACTAAAACATATTTTATTTTTGCTATAGGCACTAGAGAAGCATTTACTTGCTTCATGTTCTAGTGAAGAGTCTTTCCGTTGGTTGAAAGAATTTATTGAATCCATTTCTGAACTAACCTCCATGTTACCGAACTACGATGGAATCAATATTGACACAATGGATAACCACAGTGTAATAACAAAAAAGCTAAAAACTAGGTAAATAAATTTCATTTAATTTATATTTTAGAATGTCAATCTAGCTTGTCATCAGTTGATGGATAAGATAGACCGTCTAAATGATAGAAGAGAGGCAGAGGCGAAGATGTTAAAGAAAAGGGCATCCAGGAAGATCAAGTCGGGCAATGCACCACAGGATAACCTCTGGATGTACCGGACCCATAGGCTGACCTGGAAAGAGAAAGCCGCTGATTTGGCCAAATTCCAAATAGCAAGGCGGAAGCGGAAGAAAGGTGCCAGGGACGAGCTCCTCTGTGAGAAAACTGTGAGCTTTAATGTTTGGCCCATCTCGGTTACTATTTGATGACTGAGTTTCCAGGCAGAACCGTCAGAACTCAAACTGCTCAAGATGGAGGTCAAGCAGAGGGAAGGGTCTGAGCTAAGAAGGCACAGCAGGTCAGTGAGAGAGGAACAAGTGCGAACAATGATGGAAATCATTCCCGAAGAATCAGAGGTATTCCATATTTTTACAATGTTAAGAATATACTGAGATTTTAATTTTTTATTTTAGAGTGACGTGGAAATTAAAAAAAATGTGAAGTGTGATTTGATTACAGAAGAATCTATGAAACAAGTATGTTTTCAATGTTAAAAAAAAATGCATTTATGACTAAACATAACACCAATTACAAGAAAAAAAGCTTTTGGTGGAGACTTGCCAATTTATGTTTCTATGTACCAATTTAAAAATTATTTAACAAAAAATTATATACCTGATCTCACTTTTGAAGGATACTGAGCCTGCTAAAGCCAAGCTCCAAGAGTTGATAGACTGCCGGAATGCTGTAATGCTGGCAGCTAAAACTGAAGAGCAGAAGTACAGCTGGTAGTAATTAAATCCATCGTAATTATTAATTATAGAGCAAATTTGTTTCAGAAAAGAAGAGATAGTAGAGCAAAAGAGCGAGTTTCCCTCCAATGTCAAATTGGTCTACATCAAGTGTGAGAATGAGGACATAAAGCCATCAAGGCACTTCAAACTTTCTAGACCTTCCTCTCCTATTTCAGAGTCAAACAAACTTTTCCAATTTGAGAACAGAGATGTGGTGTGTGATTATCGTACGGCATTCAAGAATTTCAAGTCTCAAAGTGTGTGGTATGATGACAATGTGAATAATATGGTCAACAGGTGAGACGAACAATTATAATTATTGGCATAAATAATGATAACAAAAATTATAGTATTACGACACGGCTGACAGATGAAATAATTAAAGATGTTGTTAAAGAGATTAATGTGGATCATATCATAAGAAAAATTATCGATTTGGAACTCCAAGAACTATAACAGTTGTAAACGATTATTTTCTAAATAAATTTTAGACATTATTTTTTAGTATTTTTTTTAGTAATTTGTAGACATGACATATTCACTATATTTTTTTTAAATTGTGCATATAATATTTACTGCACGAAAAGCATATTCTTAATTTGGTTTTAAAGCTTTTATTCTTCTCGTTATACAACGTGGTATGTCCTTTTGGAAGGACTGCCAAGTTGTTAAAACATTCAGAACTCTAGATGGTCTTAAAATTATCTAGAAACTCCACTATTTATTAATTTGTTGAATTTGTGGGGTGAAGCAGTCAAGAATGATGAAGTTTAGAAAAACACCTATTTCAATTTTTTGCTGATGTTTCGGCCTTTAGTTGCGTCATCTTCAGGGCATAAAGTGTGGTGCTATTCTTGTGGTATCACATTCCTTTTTTCTTGAAATTGAAAATGAAATTCTTGTGTCTTGGAATTCTGTTTAGTTAAGATCTGAGGTCCCACAATTACAATATAATTTTAATAAAAAAAAAAAAGAAGCCTAATCAAATTCTTGGTTTTTTCACAAGAAATACGGTGAACTTCCATAACAACATAGCTGCAGCACACACACACACACACACACACACACACACATACGCACGCACACACATACACACACACGTCATTTTTACAACCATATATATATGTACATATACATACATACGTACATACATACATACATATATATATATATATATATATATATATATATATATATATATATATATATATA
>CM077107.1:4200138-4211042 GCA_039619505.1 Cimex hemipterus | reverse complement strand
TAGTATGCCTTATGCACTGCAGCTTTTACTTTAGCTGTTTTAATTTCTTAGTTCATTTTGATTAATTCGATCATTCTTTTAAGAGTAGGCCATTGCTACAATTCTTTTATTTTTTGTGTCATTGTAACATAAGTCACAAGCATTGAGAACATGTACGTTTGAAAGTACACCGTGATTACTTCCCTAATGGTTTTGATTGCTCGTATTTGAAATTTGAAGCTTTTTGAGGTCTCAGGAAGTGAAAGAGTTTATGCTTGATCATATTATCCAATGAGTAGCTTTTTGAGCTGATAGTTCATTTTTATCCTGGCACCCAAGATATATACTTTTTCACATGGTAACGCTTTTAGCACTCCTTGGCCGTCTTTCTCGTCAGTTTAACATATTTTTAAGATTCGCTACGGTACAAACACTGACAGCATGTTTTTCAGTTTGAAAGACCGAGGTTTGAATTTTACAAATGAGTTTAATCGTTTACATTTTGGTTTTGTTTCCTTCTCTGGAGTTGGAGCCACCTGTATCTAAACTCATATTTTTTGGAATAGGGCAACCTCTTTGTCATGGATTCAAAGCTATTTAACAAATTAAAATTCTCATCAGTCTCCATAAACAATTTATATTCTAGACAATTTGAAGCAGCCAGTTGTACCTCAAGGGTCGGACTCGGTCATTCATGTAAATGATGAGCGGTTTTTTCAGACGTGAATTTTTTATTTCTCAATGTTGATATAAAGATGTATCACTCAATTAAATATATTAATGACATACACCAAATTCAAGAAAATTGAACTCATTTTAGTCTGTGGTGTGCTGACATTGCCTAAAAACCAATATAAAAAAATGTTCATTTATTAGTTTTTCTCGCTCAAAAAATCCTCCAATTTAGAAATTAAAAAACCACTTATTGAAAAAGCCCTCAAACATTACTGATCAAGGTACAATAATTTAATGATTGCTTATCTTAAAAGTATATACGTTTCATTCATAATAAAGATATTAGGCAACTAATTTTTAAAATTAGAACTTTTACAGATTTCAAAAATAAACTAATTATAATAATTTTTAGACATGTCCCTCTTAGAATATTGCTCAACAGTCTGTTCCCGTCATTCTCTCAAAAATTCTCAGGAAAAAATTCAACATGAATCCTTCAGATATATATGTTTTTTGAAATGATGGTAATTTGGAAAATTGCAATTTTAAAACGGATTATGTGTCAATACAGAAACTGGATTCTGAGAGTGATAAATGCAACGTTATTTTCTTATACAAATTTAATAGATTGTCCAAAATTACGTTCGAAAATTAATATTATTGTTTACATCAGCTATAAATTTAGAAATCTAATTTTTTTTCATTTCATTACATCAGAATTAATTACATTGTCATATTCATATAGGCAGAATTCAAATATTTAATAAATTGTCTAGTAATATCGATATTTTTTCTACTTTGTTAAATATTTTAAAACATGTTGTTTAATGTTATATTTTACACTAAGGTTTTTAGTTGAGATAAAAACGTCATTGTCATGAGCGGGATTTGAACCCACAATCTTTGGCTAAATATGTCGCTGTTCTACCACTTGAGCTATCGTAACTTCGATCCACTCAGACACCAACTCCTCATCTCAACCTACAACCTTTCCCTCCTTTTTGCCATTTTTCAATTTCCAAAATATCTACATTAAACTTTATCTCAACTAAAAACCTTAATTAATTGTAATATATTAATCGGTCAAGTAAACCAAGAAAATTAGTGAATTTATTTATATTATATTTTTTCTTTAGATTCTTGTTTATAATGTTAGTCATCTCATTCAATTCGCTTGCACATTTTTTCATTATACTGTTGTTCAATTATTATTTGTATTTAACTTGTGTTTAGCTTTATATATGAGTTTCTATTAGCGAGTTGACTTTTTTTAAAATTTATGTAAAAGGCTTAAACCATTAATTATTGTAAATAAAATTAAAATAAATAAAATTGGTAATATTGTTTACCACGCCAAAATAAATCATGACACTTGTCATATTTATAGTATTTATAACTTGAAGATTTGTCATGGATTTAATTTAATTTTTATAACACAATACATTTTTTTTTAGAAAATGATATGTCAAACCAAAGGAATTCAAATGATAAAGCTGTGAAACTTGAAGAAGCTCTGATTTTGTCAGGTAATTAAAATAATTAAATTCTAATCCACAATTATTTAGAAGTACATTTGTAGTAAGTTTTATTTTCAGAAAAACACGTATTTTTACTCATATATTTATGGGTAAATTTTTTTCCCTTTGTTTTGGAACATTCAGCAAGAGTACGGACCTATGAAATATCAAATTCCATTTTTAATTTTTCAACATGACTAGAAATTCAGAATCACAAAGCAATAAATAAATGACAAGTAGCGAGAGCAATAAAGACTGATCAACACAAAAAGTATTAAGAATACAAAATTTGGTACGAAAACAATAGTAACAAAGGATAACAACAGCATGAATAAATAAACGTGCATACCTACCAAATAACAAATTACATTTTGACAAAACTAACAATTTGAAAGTACAAGCTAATAAATAAAATAACAAGTAACAGATGCAATAATTAACTATCAACTAACTACAAGAAATACTACAGAATAAATAAAGGTCAAACACTCAGGAAGCCAATAGACGTCCTACGAGGAGGGGATCTCTGATGGCTGAAGAACGCCAGCCCCGGGGAGGCTCTTGTCCAAGGTTTAAAAGGCTACTGTTCTTCAAAAAGCAGGCGTTTCAGAGGATGTGGATAAAAAATATATTTCATTTAACCTATTCAATATAAATATATTAACTGTAAATAGGTTAAGTGTAAATATTTGGATGAAATGTATATACAAAGTTTGTTTTGTAATGTTTAGGATATGGATTATATAATTACCTGGCGATATTAGGAGGTGGTCTGTCCCTTTTTGGAGGTTTGGGAGTAGTTTTAATATTGTCCTACACATTGCCTGCAACTGACTGTGATATGCATTTAACACCTAAAGACAAGGGTGTTTTGACGTCAATAGCTTATACAGGTATCATTAACTATTTTATAAAAAACCTCATTCTAAGTTATCAACTTTCTGTTTTATACATTAGGAATGCTATTTTCATCACATTTATACGGTTATCTGTCTGACACTTATGGAAGGCGGAAAATAGTAATATATAGCAATTATATCTGTGCCCTGCTTTCGTTTCTGGCTATGTTCTCACCCAACGCTTACTTCTTGACAGTACTGTGGTTTACCAACGGATTTATGTATGATTCAAACGTTTGAAGTTACGAGTTGAATGTGAGTCACACGAAATATTTTTATATTTTCAGTGCAGGAGGCCTCCTTACACCGGCTTATGTGTATATAAGTGAATTCTGCGCCTTTGATAAACGTGCCACTTCCCTTCTTATTGCCTCTGCTATCGCTTCACTCATCACTACTTTCCTACCAGGTAAATAATTGTAAAATTTTCCACGCAAAAAATTTACCTTAAACATTTCAGGTATGGCTTGGCTTGTGATGCCTTTGAATTTCCGAATTCAGACGTTTTATGGTGTGGAACTGACTCCTTGGAGATTCTACATCGCCCTGCTAGCGATACCATCTTTGCTTTGCAACATTCTCATGCATTTTCTATTGGAATCTCCGAAGTATTTACTTACAAGAGGACAGAAGAAGGAAACGCTGAACGTCCTGAGAAAGATGTACTCTGTGAACTTCAGGGTCCCACCGCACACCTACCCTGTGGGTCTTAATAAAAAATTTTCTAGGATTATTTATAATCATCGATGCATCTTGACAGGTTGTCGATATTTCATTGGACGATGGAGACATGGTGCACGAAGCCTCACAAGTCGGATTTGTTAAAGATATGTGGAGGCAAACCGTTACGTTGTTCTCACCACCATTATTATCAAGTACAATTTTATCCTGTTTTCTCAATTTAGGACTTATCGGGTCGTAAGTTAATATATTAGCTTTTAAAAGTGAAATTTAAATTAATAATTTATTTCAATATTTGATAGATATAATGTAATTATGCTGTGGCTTCCTGAGTTAATAAGCAGAATGTCAATCTATTCCACAGACCACGAAGTTTACAATGCAACTATTTGCCAGGTTTTTAATTATAAAGATGAAATTATTGTAGTTGTGAATAAAACTATGACATCAAACACAGCTTATGAAGTAGGCGAACCTTGCAAAATGGTAGTAGATGAAATAATTTATCTTACAACAATGGGAATAGGAGTTTGCCAATTTGTATTCTTTGGATTGATGAGTATCCTGTCAAATCATTTCTCTAGAAGAGGCCTGATAGGTAATTTTTGTTTTAATTTTTTAATTTTTGTTTATTACAAGGATAAAAATTTTAGTCAGCTGTCTAATTATCGGAGCTGCAAGTTACACAGTAGTAACGTTAATGCGTGCCATGATTTTGACGACAGCAGGGCTTGCACTCGGTGTGATTCTTCTAGGAGCTGCCCTTCCTTTAGCGCTCAGCATCATCGTAGACTTCTTCCCAACTCATCTCAGGTGAGAAATGCGACATTTCCTCCTCGGCTTCGGGCTTTTTTTCAGTCTACGATAAAAAAATCTGTTCGAATATTTAACGCTCAAATTTCAGGGCGATGGCAACATGCATATGTATGATATTCGGAAGGTTAGGCTCTTCATTCGGAGGACAGCTTTTTGGCATTTTACAAGAAAACTACTGTGAATATTCATATTACGGTCTTTCTCTAATCTTACTAGGTAACAAATGCGTAAATAAATATATTTTAAATATACAAAATACATTTTGTTAATAGTTGAAAAGTTCAAAGAAGGGTATTCAAAACTAAAAAAATTCAAAATGTTTTTATTTTTTGGACATTTGGGGGTATTGGCCTTCACCATGTCAAACGGGTTAATTCCTGCATAATACACCACAAGTCAATGGATGTTTCTTTAAAATTACTTTGAAACTTTGGCCAGGAAGTAGCCAATTTAGTCTGCTGTAAATGGGCCAACTGACCAAAACTTTCAAAAAATAAAAATTGGATGTTTGAATACCTTTCATCTATAACTATATCCATAATAATACAACAAAATGAAAATTTCAATGTATTTATTGAATAATAGTTAATAAATAGTTCACCATTATTGATTTTATAAAAATAACAAAGTATCTTTCAAATAAAAAAAATTTAGGAAAGGAACAAACAATCCAATATAACACACATATGGAAATGTCTTAATATTTAAAATAATATTTAATTAGTCTTAGCTTTACAAATTGTGTCAATAATGTTTTTAAACGTTTATTTATATTAGTCTTATTATGTTTGTAATATTACATAATAATTTTCTCATTTCTGTTTTACAGGAATTTCAGCCCTTTGTTTTGTTATTCCTCTAAATAAGAAAAACTAGATGCCACCAGAAAGAAATATCAAAATGCCACCTATGTTTTTAATTTAATAAAATCCATCATTTCCAACTGATGTTAACCTGGTTGAGTTAATTTTTAATCCCTTTTAATTGTTTTTCTTCTGCACATATGAATATTTATAAGGATAATTTTTTTTCTTGTTTTGCATCAAGTATGTGCTATGTAGCTTGAAAATGTTTTTTACATCTAACAAATTTACAAAAAAACTATTACTAATGCAATATAACTTGAATGGAGAATCTGCCGGATGAAAATAAACCGTCAAAATCGTGTAAGAAAGACATACCAAGATACACCTTCTAATGGGGGTGAGACGATGTAGACAAGTTGTTTGGAGAACTTATCAGTAGAGCACATAATAATAGACAAAATCAGTGGCTGCAACGGTTTGGACGTTGACACGGCGCTCATCACTGAAAGGTAAAGGTTCAGGGTTTGAATCCAGCGGCCTTGCATACTTACAAGTGGTATTTTTCAAAAACACTGGAGGGTAAAAAAACTACTGCTGTTGCAAACCCTCGGTAATAAAAAAGAAAAAGTAAACTAAAGCCTAATGATGACCTTAACACGAAAGTGGTTAGGTTATGGTCTGTTGAGATTTAACTTTAGTAACACCCTCTCTTATAAATCCTTTAAAAATTAATCCCAATAGTTTTATATGACAGCAAAATAAACAAATACTGCTTACACTACTTACAGTTACATCTTCATCTATCACTTCATCAATTTCCTGAGTAACCTCTTGATTGTCCTCATCATAACCTTCTTTTCCAATGAGTCCACCATCCCACTGAATGTATTTCTTTTTGCATCACTATCCCACATCTTATCCCCCAAACACTCTGAGTAATATCGAATATTCTTGGTTACTTTGAATGAATATGTGAGTGTAATTTATTAGCATGAATGGACGGGCTTATCCCCAATCACCTCGAGAATATCAAGTAACCTGGGGTAATGTAACGTGTGAGCATAATGTACTAGCTAGAATCCCTAATTACCCCGAAGTATTATTGAATATAATGTGAATATTATATTATTACAAATCAATTATATAACTATAAATTATATTATTGAATACTCTTGGATAGTGAACCCTAGCTAGACTATTATGTTTTTGGGTCTAGCATCATTTTACAACCAGCAATGAATATTCTTTGAGGATGAGATAAGTGCAGTATCAAAAATGTTACGACATAATAATATATAAAAAGTTCATCAGAATGCTGACCACACACTAAATTTATTTACAAATTTTAGTTTTTGGGTAGATAAGCTAGGAAGAGGTAATTTAAAAAGACAGACACTTAATGGGAATGTCGTATGTATTATTTTCCTTCAATAAATCAAATATAAAAATAAACAACGCTGAGTTTTAGAATCACAATTGTTAAGAAATTACTCTTCTTCTCTATAAAAATATTTTGTTCGAAATGCTTAAACAATATAAACAAAACAAGAAATGAAACTGAAGAGTATTTTTAAATCATTAAAAAATTGTAACAATTTGTATTAATAAAAGATATTTACTTACATAACAAGCAATTATTAACAAATATATTAAGGCATTTAATCAATTTGGGTGCAAATTCTCTGCTATTTGTTCACACAGCTTTAAACTTTTTGCTATTAGTATACTGTTTAAACTGTAAGCAGTAAGTAAATGAAACGTGATTGAATTTATCATTAGAACATGAACTTTTGTTTCACATTATAACGAAAATCATACACAATAAAAGTTTAAAATTAAATATTAAATAAATAAAAAAGAAGTGAGTTATTTTGAGGTTTTTTCGATTGATAATCAGTCTTTTTCCATCAGTTTATCAAATATCAATAAAACTAATTTTTTTGTCAATAGACCACAAAGATTAAGACTGGATCAAAAATCTCCACAGCCAGGTTAATTTAAAGTAAAAAAGAACTTAAATATACAAAAAATGCTTTTGTCTATGAAAGCTATTAAACCTCAAATATCAGTTAGCATTCTAGGTACTTTAGAATACGAGATTGTGCGGTAAGATTATAATTGATTAAGAAGAGAAGTTTAGCTTGAATTAGGTTTGACCAGCTGTGGTTTTGGCAAACCGAGAACAACCGCAAGGGAGTTTCTTGCTTCCCGAACCTCTTCAACGCATTGTACTGCCCATTCCGTGTCTGAAAGCAATACCAATGCGGAATCCAGTCTTTCGGAATTACTAAAAACTTCATCGCCGTAGACAACAAGACATTCGTATAATTTGGTCGCAGCCGCTTTTCTCAACCAGCCGAACCTGTGGCATAGAAGAATTAAGAGCCTTCCCATCGCTTTTCGCCCAACTTCTCCTTTAACCTGAAAAGTTTAATATTATCAAGTTTGTTCGATATTTTTAAAGACCACTAATATTTTGCCATACCTGTATTAATAAACAGTAAATGTCGATCGAGCCAAGAAGTTTATACTTATCAGTGCTGCCAGCGACAGCGTTCTTTGTCAGATTAAATACGCCGAGGGGAAATTTGGAATTTGAGTCATCGAGCACCTGCCTCATAAATGCAGATGACAATAGCTTTTCAAGGAAATTCAACATCGCAAGTACAACTCTATCAACTTTTAAATGTTCCTCAAATATTTGCAACACTAAGTCACAAATTCTATCTATTTCCTTTCTATCTTCTTCTTTCAAATATTCAAAAAGGCAACCACTTGAAATTTTTACCTGAGGATTCATTTTTTTAAAATTAGTTTGCTTGCATTTATATTAATTAAAAACTTACTAGACTTTCAGCGATTCCACCTACTGACGCGACAAGACCTAGAAGAATGTGATAAGAGTATGTCTGCAATCGCAGCATACGTATGAACCTGGGAAATGTGTCGCTATGGCTCAGCCAGTTGATCTCTTCTTTACAGGCCACCTCTGGGAAAATTTCTTTCAATCTTTCTCTTTCGGGTATATGAGGCACTTGATTTGAACTGTAAAGGGTAAATTTATTTAATCGTCTTTGTTTTACGATGAAGGATGTTATCTAACTTATGAAGTAGTGCAGAGAAAACCGTCCCGGCCAGCGCCCTTGTCCTGTCGATCCTCTCTACTGCTTGCTGTCCTATCCTTTGCATGCATTTTGTGATAATTGCTGGTGTCAACAGATCTGGTGCGCATTTGGAGACTAGTTGTAATATAGACTAAAACGAAAATGTATTGACAAAAATATTGGGGGGAGGGGGTAAGTAACGAAAGTTTTTACTTGTATTCCAGACATTGAAGATTCTCTGACCCAAGCACCAGTATCACCTCTATCATCCTTAGTATAATCAGTCATTCCTTCTGTCATACACTCCAAAAGATCAAGAACATGGGCACGGCAAGACCTCTTTGGATCTACAGGAAAAAAATAAATAAATAATTTGTTGTATTAATTATAAATCAATGTCAAACCTGGGTCTTCAATCCCGACAGTTGAACAAACCGAAGTCATAGCTTTTATTGCAAACTTCCTGCTTTCGACCCACTTTTCTGTATTGGGCGTGATCAGCGAACATTTCATAAGTTTGTTGACGACGTAGTCAACAAGTCCATGCAGCATGAACCTCGGAAGTGAACCTTTAGAATAAATTTTGTTAATAGCATAATAAAAGCATAGTTATTATCGTCATAATCACCTAGAGCCAGGGCATGGCCGACTCTGAGAATTTCATCATTGGCCTCTAATTTTTCCGTGTAGGACCTGACAATCTCTGCACACTTGCCGACATCACCCTCTCCATTGCAGCTGTAATACTCCAGGCATAGAGATGGCAGGGCAGAAGCCGCATAGGCTCTGATGTTGCCGACTTCATGACAGAGGCATTCGTTCACCACCTCTTGCCAGTCATCTACGGACAACCAGACATTACTTAGTCAGTCCGATATAACTTTCAACAAAACAAACAAAAAGTCTTACCATGACTTTTTAAAATATTTAACATAATAATCAACACGTTTTAAAAAAATAAATAAAAATCAACAAGGTATGTATACCAAAACAAGTTTTAAAATTATTCATGTGCTTTTCAGTCAGATGTAAAATGAAATTCAAAGGCTACTTTCTCTTTAATTTTTTCCAACTTCTTTCTTGAAAATTAATTAAGCTCTGTAGAAAGCGTTCTTCATTTTGATTATTCAATTCTAATTCAGTAATGGTTAATACTATAAAAAATAATGTTCGTTATGATAGAATTTGGTAAATAAGATTTTTATTTATCTTAAGTTTGCTGAGTCATGAACCTATAGCTTAGTTGTTTTTATCATGTTGATCACTGCTGATGATGACAATAGCATGAATAAAATTAAATAAAAAATAAACTTTTTAATGATTGTATCGCTTTGCTTAAGCATATAGAAATAATATTTATATATCAAGTATATAAAGACCCCCCTCTCCCTAAGATCAATGGCCACCTTTAACTGTGATTCAAAATCAAATTACTGATGTAAACAGTATACGCATTACATAATAATGTACATATGTATATGCCACATAACAAATAAATAAATAAATAAATTAAAACAAGGAACACAGAACAATGAAATAATTAGTTTAAAGCTGGGTTTCCATTGTACAGTCAAACGCAGTCGAGAGGGAAGAATTTTTGTTTTCTCCAAAAGAGAGAAGATTCTCTCAAGAAAAAACATAACATAAAACTGACAAAATAAATTCTTCTAGAAAAATCGAAAAAAACAAAAAAAATTGTCAAATTCGTCTGTGAAAGAGAAGTTTTTAAAATCCAATAATGGAAAACCAAAGCAGGCTTAAATGAATGAGGATGGGAATGTCCACAAAAACAGAAGTACTTAGAAAAGGACAAAGAAACACAAAATTTCCTACAGCAGTATTAAACATTTATATTTAAATAAAACCATTTTTAGTATTTCTAAGTAAAGGACATGTCTAGCCTAAACTTGAAATAATAATAATAATAAAACTTAAAAATTAATAATAATAATAAAACTTAAAATTTAATAATAATAATATACAAGCCTATGGGGAAATTTTGATTTATGGAAAAAACACAATTTTAATTTAAAAAAAAGAAACAGAAATAAATTTTATAATTTTATTAAATTTATTGTAACTTGGCCTTCCGAATTAAGAATTTGAAAAAGAAAATCAAAGCTTGGATGGCAATAGGATAAATTAGGTTACGAGTGAATGTTTGGAGTCAGAGTTTTATAGCACTCAGAAGAGATATAGCTAACCTAAAATAGAATGATTGGATGTTGGGGCATGAAATAAAAACTTAAAAATTAATAATAATAATAATAATAAAAACGTTAACCACATATATTTTATGTTTATGTGAAGGATAATAAATAGTAAGTAATAAGGGTGAATTACTCTGATGGGGAGTGATGGCAGTGTCTGCAACTAGTAAAGAGGGATTCATTTACAGAGTGGTTTAAAATGGGTAGAAATATTTCT
>CM077107.1:4174831-4199738 GCA_039619505.1 Cimex hemipterus | reverse complement strand
TTAACCACATATATTTTATGTTTATGTGAAGGATAATAAATAGTAAGTAATAAGGGTGAATTACTCTGATGGGGAGTGATGGCAGTGTCTGCAACTAGTAAAGAGGGATTCATTTACAGAGTGGTTTAAAATGGGTAGAAATATTTCTTGCTGGCTAATGCAAAAATTGTCCATTAAGAGAGGTGTTTCTCTTTATATAGATATTTTGTATAAAAAATAAATTTGTACCTATGGTTTTGGTGTTTTTAAATGGCATTTTAGCCAGTGAACACTTGTTTATAAACTGGCAGCATGCGATCTTCATCAGTTCACCGCTGATGCCCTTGAACATGTGCTTCTCCCTTAAATCTCTGACCAAATCCCCTATCGCTTTTGTGATGTCCTCATCTTTAAAAAGAAACACGTAGATATAAATAAAAATAAATAATAGGTTTCAATTTTTAAATTAACAATACTTACTTGGAGCTAAATTGTCCAGAAGAGACAAAGCATGAACTACTTCTCCTATCGCAATGATAGCACCGTGGCGAATGTTAGAATCTAAAGATCTAGTCTTGAGCACCAAAGTGGGTAAAACTATTTCCAACATGTAATCAGATGCATATTTTGTCAAATTATGCAAAGCCTGAAAAAACATTACGTTAAAACCAGTTAAAAACATATTATTATGAATGTTTTACTTTGGCTGAAAGATCTCGTATTGCTATGTCCCAATGCTCGAGTTTTCTTTCTACCAGATGGTCAATAATAGATGTTGTGTACTCTTCAAATTGAGCGATATACACACTGGAAAAAACCAAATGTATAGCGTTCTTGATGAAGAATTTGTACAAGCAAAAATACCTTATGTTCAGATAAGAATTGGTCCTTACGCCAACGGCGTAATAGTCAGCAGCTGTTAGTATGTCAATACCGTGAGGGAACTGGCCCTGCCTGCCGATATGCTCTTGAAATGCAGCTGATGCTGCCCTCCTTATATTCACTTCCCTATCTAAGCAGAACGCAACCACCAAAGAAGTGGCGATATCTGATACATACATCTTGAAAACAGACGCTTCGTAAGCTCTAGCGAAAGTCCAAGCTACGTAGCATGCAGCATCCCTTATGTGTGTTCCGACTGAGCAGTGTCCAAGCGGCTCATCATAAACTAGTGCCTTTTGAACCAAAGGTATAACTTCTGGGAGTCTAGAAGGCAACAATAATCCCCGTTTACCTAAAATT
Organism: Cimex hemipterus; assembly: GCA_039619505.1. Lineage (NCBI taxonomy): Eukaryota > Metazoa > Arthropoda > Insecta > Hemiptera > Cimicidae > Cimex > Cimex hemipterus. The sequence goes on along the minus strand of CM077107.1, from coordinate 4,198,517 downwards.
TCATTATATAGAATATTCTGAAAAATGGGGAGGGGGAAGAAATTAAATCAATTTACTGAATTCTGCCAATGCTAAGCAACCTCCATGCCAAGCACTATCATTCTCTCTAGGACTTAGCAATTCAAGAACACATCCTATAACTTCATCACCAAACTGTTTGTTCATCCTTCCCATTACTCGTCCGATTCCTTTAGCTGCTGACCATCTGAAATTGTAACATGTTTTGGTATCAGGGGTACTAGTAAGTTTTAAAGGATTAAATGATACTAAATTTATTTCTCAAAGTATTGACCATCACTGGCCACTAGTGTTTGAACTCAACATTCAAGGTCAGTTCAGTTTTTAGAGGCAATGAAAGAATCGGCCCATTTTCATTTCTCAGAAAGAACAGAAATGCTGCTCGGACAAGCCAACATTCGTGGCTAAGGTTTAGGTTAGAGGGGTGTTTGTATCAAGTTATGATCAATTGAAGTTTAATACTACTAACACCCCCTTCTCTTGTAAATCTTTTTAGAAATTACCAGTTCCTCCCAATAGTTTTATATTACAGCAAAATAAACAATTATTGGTTTACCTTACAGTTATGTCTTCATCTCTAAGTCCTTGCATCAGTTCATCTATCACTTCGTCTATTTCCTGAGGCACCTCTTGATCGTCCTCATCATCACCTTCTTTTCCAATGAGTCCACCCTCTTCACTCTCCACCTTCTTCTCTTTGGGCGTTTCTTTTGTGCCATCTCCCATTCTGCTTATCATGCTCCTCAAGTCAGGAAGAATCCTTGATCCTCTTTGATATCTCCAAGATACCGCACGAGCCTTCAAGTATGTCAGGCCTGAAATCAAAGTTTTAACAATTGAATTTTAGAGGAAAAACACGATTATGTACCTATCCTTTGAATTATTTTTATTGCATATTTTCTGCAGAGCCTGTACTTTTCATTCCTCCATTCCATAGCTGAAATGGTTTTTAAAAGAGGTCCAACATGAGGTAGAAGATCCTGGCGTTTCCCGTATTTAAGGATGGCAGCTATCGCTGCTAATGGTCCTAGCCTATTCCAGCTCATTTCTTTCTGTGTAATCCACTAAAATAAATAAATAAATAAATGTTAACAAACTTGAAAAGTTTCTATTTCACAAACTCCATACTTCATAAGCCCATTCCAAATACTCAGGTAAGTATTTGTCTTTAGTGTCCAGCCTTGTTAAATACTGTGCTGTCAGATACGCACATGCGTCCTTTGATGAATCAGGGACTAATATGTATTTCTTGCAAATCTTCACAAGCCTAACAAAGATATTACTGGAGTACAAAAAAATTGAATTTTATAACGATGAAATACCTGCTCATGACAGTCAAACTTTCCTCGGTGTCAGGCGGGTCTAGACGCGACATGTGGAATGGAATTTTGATTATAATTGACAGCCATAAAAGAAGGCAATATCTTGTCTGCCACGTGTCTATATCTTTTTCGTCTTGCACTTCCAGCATCACCAATACTGGTTCTAAATCTGTGACCTAACATTAAACTTACATATATTAATCCATTTATGTTTAGTGGTCTAATTGACCATATTAATTATGCCAATTTTTTTGTTTGCTGGGGCTTCCGACATCTAGGTCATTTCAGCCCAACAATTAATTATTCTTTTTATGTAAGGTCTTGGCTGAGATGAAACCGTTAGTGTCATGAGCAGGATTCGAACCCACAATCTTCGGCTATTAAACCCACAGTTTATACAATATTTAGGTATAATTAATTGCTTAGATTTGCACATGTAAATTTTTTAATATCAATTAATATTATAATAAATTGTGTTTTTGTCAATCAACGTTTATATACATATCATTACGGTTAGTATACCGGTATGTGGGTTGGAAAATGCATTATAGAGCGTTAGTACAATTTAATTTAATTTTTAATTAAGATTTCAATTTAACAACAGTTATAATTTAACTACCTGTCCGGATGAGGAGTTAGAACCACATTACAACAATTTTTTTTTCCATTTAGTCTAGAATACAAGCCCAAGGGCTATGCCACAATTAAAACCCAGAACTGCTAGCACATAAAATCAAACCATATTTTTTTAAATGAAAATATTTTGATCAAGTTTATTAATGCAAACGGTGATAACTAATAATGATAATTAATTTAAAATCAAAATTAAAATAAGTAAAATTGGTTGATATTTTTGTGTGTGGTGGCCATCTTGATAGGGGTAGAGGTTACAAATTGTGAGAGTGAATGTCATTAAAAACCACCTGTCAATTTAGCTTTTGAAATTTGATGAAATTGATTTCTCATAGTTAAGTTTATCAAGAAAAGGGTCATTGTTTTACGCATAATTATGACTAGTTCAACAATTAGCAGGTATGTATAAATGCATTAGAAAAACCACTTTCAACTATGGCAAACTTGAGTGTTCTGAGTAAAAATAAGCCACTAGAAATATGAACATATTGTACTTTTGAATTCATTCTAAAAGCATATCAACTACAATAGTAAGGAGGGAGGAGTGTCAAGTAATAAAACAAAATTTGACATTTTAAAATAAGACAAAAAGTGGGAAAAATTTGAAGCGTTGGTGTCTGGGAGGAATGAAGTTACAGTAGAACAAGTAGTTAGAGCAGCAGTGTATTGAACCGAAGGTCGTGGGTTCAAGTCCCACTCATGCTTTGTCATCTCAACTAAGACCTTAGATTAAAAGTGCAACTAATTGAAATAAATAAAAACTGTTTGATTTGCTTGTCAGAGGTGGGATCCCTGATTAGAGGGATAGGAAGCAAAATTGTAAATATCAATAAAAACCCTACGTGCCAATTTCATTTTTAAAATTGGTTTCTCAGGTTAAATTTATGAAGAAAAATCATTGCTGAGTATATAATTAATATCAATACCTGAATTAAAGACTGAAAAAATAAATAAACGATGTTGATATGCTTTTCAGTGGTGGTAACCCTGAGCAGGGGTTAAAAATAGGTAATATCAAAGGCAAACAGCTTGTTTAACTTTTAAAATGGGTTTAGCATGTTTGTTTAAGTTTTTGAAGAAAAGTGTCATTGCTGAATAAATAACTTCAAATAGGAGTGTAGTAATTAGGTTGGTATTTATAAATATCATTAGATAAATCCTTTTTAAATATGACAACTTTGAGGATAGATGGTTAAAAGTAAGACACAATGGTGTCGAACCATTGAAAATGTCTATTGTACTTATGAACCTATCGTAGAGGAGGTGTGAACCAGGAGTTGTATGATTTACTCGCTTTATGTCCTATAGTACTAGAATATCATTCATTGTATTTTAATAGGTTTGTAATAACGTTTCAAGAATTTTGTTAGAACAGACAAGTTATTGACTCTTTAGGGAAATATTGTAAGTGGCGAGGAATTATAGGTATATGATCATAGAATTTTTAATGTGAAATTATTTATGTTAATCCTCTTATCCAACGTGTAAAACATTTTCTTTTTTAATTCACACTACATCATAATTCTTATGTGCCCAAAAGAATATTTTACATAAATCATTCAGATATATAAACTGACGACCTGAGGGCGATGAGGATGTCGGTCAAATTACGTTATAATTAAGAATGTATTTTATTTTATTTTTCACTTCTAATAAAGGCATTATTATTACATTACTTATTGAAGAAAATTTTGGTTAGTAAAACAAAATTTAAACCACAAATTAAAATAAGTAAAGATGCTTTTAAGTAGTGGCAACCCTGATTAGAGCAGAGGTTGCAAAACTGAGAGTATTATCTGCACTTTCAGCAAAAACCACCTGTGAATTTTAGTTTTAATACTAACTTTTTGTGTTTAAGATTATGAAGAAAATGGACTATCATTATCATCAAATGTGAGTGCAGTAATTGGCAGGTAGGCAAAAAAATCATTACAATCATTATGTAAATCACCTTCAATAATATTAACCCTTAGTACAGCCAGTTTAAAAATAAGACGTAATAGTGCATTCACTACTGGAAATATCTATTGTAGATATGTATAGAAAATTTAGAAATAGCAAAGTTTATGTTTTTCATCCGTTTTATATCCTTGCCATATTCTACTCAATTAAAAAAAAATTTTATATCCTTTTATTTAATTTTTCTAAAAATTGTATGATTGTGCCATACACCTCCAACGATTGAGACTTCAATGTACTAACATAATCTACTGGCTTATTATTAATATTTGACTTTACTTCCCGAAACATATCCTCCCACTGCTGAATATACTTTGGACATGCCATTATGATGTGTTCCAAAGTTTCCTCTTCGCCACATTCACACCACTTGTCCTCCTCCAAATCAATTTTCTTTAGATCTGCTTTACTTATTTCCTAGTTAGATTTTAACCTACTGGCTAACATTTTTTTTATTATCTTCATTCTGAAAACCAAGCTTTCAATAATAAGTTAGGGAACATCCCTTTGTAGACCAAACCGTTTCCTATAACAACATACCAACATTGCCATTCCTTTTTTCAATATACAGTACAATTCTGAATATGGGAGCCTATGATATAAATTTCGTCCACTTGGTGTAGCCTCTTTGGAAAGCAGATCCACCTTCTCATTACCTAAGATTCGCAGTGTGCCGGAATCCACATAAATTCCACTCTCGTACTCTTATCTTGAGCATTTTTTAACAATGCTTTAAATTCCCAGATTAAATGATTGTTTATGTCGCTGCTCGTGTGGGTTACAGATGCATTCAATGCACTTCTACTATCTGATAAAATAAAACATACCAGTTTTGGCTTTGGAGAGTCTAGAAGGTATCTCGTCGTTTCTCTTATGGAGACTAATTTGCAAGGGAAAATTGATGCCTCATTCGGAAGCTTAAACATTAGACCGGATTTGACTTAGGGGCCATAATAGGCACACTATCGATTGACTGTCAATGGATATCCATCTTTATCTTGAACAATTTATGGGCAATTTAGCAATGGTGATTATAAGGATTAAAATGGGTTAATAAAATAAAAGTTTAATACAGAAATTAAAATATATAAATATTTCGGTTAAATATACTTTTTATCTATAGTCTTAGTCGAGATGAAAAAGTTAGTGTCACGAGTGGAATTGAGCCACTGAAAACCAAAGATCGTGATAAATAATAAGTAAAATTATGAAATAATAGGTCAATTATTACTGCTAAACATATATGGATTAAGTAAATAGTGTTGATTTGCTTGTGAATAGTGGCAACCTTGATCGGAGGAGGAGGTTGTAAAACTATGAGTATGGTCTGCAGTTTCAGTTACTTATAGGGACCACCTGTCATTTAAACAAGTAAAATGGGTTGTCCATGTTTAAGTTTATGAAGGAAAGGGTTTAAACATTAATCGATTACTCAATAAAAGATGTTTTTAATAAAATACCGCATGTGGAAGGTGTTGCAAAACCGCCTTGAACCCCCTCACGTTGACGACGAGGTGCATGTATTTGAAAGCCCTGTGCTTCGAGTCGAGCGAGACGGCCTTGTCCATGGCCACGGATACAATCTCATCCAGGATTTCAGCTATGTGTGAATCCAGAAGATGAGGCTGCTCTTTGTACTGGTTGATGACGAACCTGAATCGCTCGTAGGTACGCTCAGCCTCACGGATATCGACCTCCTTGACTCGTTTGAGTTCGGATACCATGTCGAGGATTTCTTTCCATTCGACGAACCTGTCGAGAGAGCAGCCGAGGCCGACGGCGTCAACCTCTTCCGACTCGTAGTCTTCCATTTCGCAGCCAAACGCCGGTCGTAAACAAACACCGTCCGTTCAGTTTTGATAAATGGAACAGGATGGAAATTTCAGACCATTGGCACTGTTATCTAACTAGCTAGCCAACAGCGGACGAAATATCCCTCCAGCCCAACAATTTCCCCACAGGCTGAATTTTATTATCCACGCTCTTTATCAAAAGAAAAAACAATAGCTACTTAGAATTGACCTTCACTTCCTAACTATTGACAAAGTGTAAAACCGGTGAAAGAGTCTCAGACTATGTATTTGGTATTATATATATACACACTGTTCAGAACAAACCAAAACGAAACAACGGTAATGGTTGCTTTCGACAGCTACTTGGTACTCACCTCCACCTGGTCAATAGTGAGAAAGTATGAAACTGGCATTCCAACAGTGCAGGACCCAACAATTTGGAGTTTCTGCAGCACTAGTGCATTTGTACAAATATCTGTACCACTCAAAACGAAATAATTAAAAGGGAACTACGATAATTTAATAAAGTAAGGGTACAAACCGAAGCCCAACTTCAATAGAACACGTCGCTTAGCTCTTGCGAGTCTGAGGGAAAGTTGCAACTTAGAACTGAACCCCACACTTCATTAGTGACAAAATGTGAAACTAGCGTATTGTAGATTTGCAAGGACCAGGACGGTTTGCAAAGGCGTATACAAATTTAGAACACGAACACACTGCTTTGGACGAATCGAAAGGAAACATTGACAATGGTTTGTTTCTGCATCCCTTCAAACTGTTCGCCAACACCACATACCCAGTAGTCAAAGTGTGAGATCGGCTTTTGGAGCCTCTAAACCTGTCTAGAACTGCCTAAATATCTTTTAAAGCTTGGATCATCAAATAGCCAAATACTAATGTGGGTCAAACTAGAAATTCTACCCAAACTAAGCATAAACTATAGTCATATTAAAAGAGAATAATTATATCTGATAAGACAGTGACAACTGTTCATATCCTATGCAACAGCTGGCCTGTGACTAGGAAAAGTGTGGCTGAGAATGCTTCTGGCGGAAAAATAATATAAAACTATAGGAAATTTACAGCCAGGAATGGAACAAACGGAGGACGTCCAAAATAATGGTATATAAGTACGTAAAGGGAGGACGTCTGAAATCTTATGACAGGTGGTTTTTCATAGGAGAGAGGGCTGAAGTGGTTAACGAGTACAAATATTTACGTGTCGTACTCACGCCTTAATTCACAATGTCTACACATTGAAGCAGAGGAGTGAATTTAGCCTTTTATAAGGACATGGGTGCCTTTGATTGATGTTGCCCCACTCAAATCCCAATTTGCGATTTTTTAATCCATCCTCTTCCATGCTGGTCAAATATGGGGTTTCATGACAACATAGAAAAATTGCAAAGATTTTTTTTTTATATTCAAACTATTTTCCTTACTGAATTATACGCTTAACTATATGCCTTCTAAGAAACTTCGGCAGAGCCATGACTCGTTTGTTCGGAGAAGTATGGTGTTACAAGAATCAAGACTGTCGAGAATTATAACGAGATTATAAAAGCCATTTTTGGTTCGAACAAAGGCGTAGAGTTATAGAAAAGTATGGCCTTTCCTACACGGTGGTCATGGTATTTCTAGCTGGACGGAATAGTTTTCAGTCCATGCATCCAAAATTTCTCAGCAGCAATACATAGAATGCAAAATCCGGAGGGTGCTCAAGTCATGTAGGCTTTCATCTCACAGCTCAAGCCATTATCATTAAAAGAACTTAGGCCGTTCTTTAATAGTAGATGTAATATTTTATATTTAAACTCTCTTACACGGGTAAGGGATGGAGATGGCTCAAATCCACTAGGCAACTCGCGAGCGATAAAAGATATATTCCATTTTATGGCCGAATGTACTATTTTGGAAGAAATCAGGAAGTTATATTTCAGAAGTTTCCCTCTAAAGAACGAAAGGTTAATACAAATTTTAGATGGTTCTGATATCAGGACACTTATATGGTACTCCCGACACCCCTACAACTTTAGGTATGATTTTGTACAGTGCATAGTTTATTCAATAAGCCTCATTATTGCATATAAAAACTGCTAACTATACATTTGTTGGATATATGTGTTTAATTGAAAATAGGCCCTGTTTCCTAGAAACTCGCTTTTAATTTAGTTAGGCTGGTTAAATTGATAATTTTTCACAATGGATGTGCATTTAGATATAGTTAAAACAGTTAATTTTCTAAGGTCAGAAAGTTATTTTTGTTTAGTTATCTTTCCTATGTGATTTTTGTTATCCTTGCAACGCTCACCGACAAACGGAATCTCTTCCATGTTGTTATATACTGGTTTGAAAGAATGAGAAGGAGAATTGTAAATAAAGTATTGTCTATCTATCTATCTGGATCGAGTTTTCGTATTTTTTTAAACTGGATAACACATAATCGAGTTCGTCTCAAGGTAATAGAGAGTCTAAAGTAAATCAATTAAGTGTTCTGCATAAATTGCAGTACATAAAAGTAGTAAAAGTAATAATGTTTACATCTTATATCTAAGAAGAAACGAATGTGAGACACGATGTGATAAAACGAAACACCTGTGTCCACAGTCAACTAGACCTCGTTTATCTTCCCACATATGTTTGTCCGACCAATAGGGAATACATAATCGAGTCAATACCCGGAACAGTTAAGTGGTTTTCAGACGATTGTGTTTGCCCCGGGCTTTGGGGGTGAAAAGGGTTTTTTCTACCCCTCGGTTTCGTTTAATTGAAAGATAGACCTTCTTGTCTTTCGGCTTGGACTGATGAGTATGGAGACGATAGCCAGGAAAAGGTAAAACGCATCAAATTTTAAAATGGCCTGTTTTAATACAAAGTCAATTTAATAACGCAGCTTAAAATATGGATGATCACCTTCCGGACGTGTCCTACTAATCGGAACAATTTCGGTCGGCAGAAAAAAAATTCTACAAAAAATACAAATAAATTTAAATAGTTGGTGAATTGCCTGGCCCAATGAAAACTATACTAGTGATTTCATAACACATTCACCTTTGTATTGTGAAATTTTCTCTTGAAATCTATCTGATAACGAACCTGCAGTTTGCCAATTTCCGAAAATTTTGGTCTGTCAGACGGGTTAGAGCCTCACTCCATCAGATGTAGGTTTTGACGAAAAACAGCTTGGCAGGAAGCCGAAAGACCGAAACAGCGAGGATAGGCAGACTAAAAAGCAAAGTGTTTTAAGTACTTTTTAAAATATCTTTTTCTGCCTTCTGCATGTATTTCAAGTTTTTTAAAAATCTAACAAGGAGATGACCAGGTTGACATGCCACGGATTTGGGAGTGTTTTGGTGATTCTACACCCCAAAATATCAGACTCGTAACCCCACTTCTTGTGAATAGGCCCTGGTTTCGTCAAAATAATTGTTAGAAATTCGAAATTTTCCGTTTTTAATAGTGTTATTTCGCCGTTCTACTTTCCTAAATCCACTGTCTGATTATATCATTTTATAGCAATTTTTATGTAGATTGCAACGGTTCCTTCTTGTATTTTCTTCCATTTACAATGAAACTGTTAATGTAAAAGTGGAATTACTAACTTTCACTTGTCATCAAAGACGCGTTAGGTTTGTTAGCAAGCAAAGGATAGAAGTTATTTTGGCGATGATTAGTGCAATTCTCTAGTAATATTGCATATATCCAATAGTGAAAAAAAATATTTAAGTGGAATTCTTCAGAAAATGGACAAAACTCGGATTCATGATTATAATTTTATTAAACCTTTAGGTATAGACTTTCCTGCTATAGACGAAATTTCATATTAAATAAAATAAGTAAGTATAAATATAAAGTAAACTTAATTAAACGACCATACCTCGTTATTTAGTCTAATGTGGTATGATTTAAAAAGATAAATCAACAAAATATTTTTTTTTTCATATTTTCCCAAACATTCTGTAAGCAAAGTAGTTTAGAAAATGGCCAAAACTTAGAGTTGACCTCTTTGTCGTGATTGTAACGAAACCGACTTCTGAGGAAATCTGTGTAAAATATTTTTTTTTAATGATAATTTCGACGTCCTGCGTTACCTCCGTTCCATTTTCTTAGTTGGTAACGTTTTAAAGACCTTTTCAAGAGCATTTTGTAACTGTATCAAACATTATTTTCTTCTAAAAACGAGGTTAATTTCTGATAAATAATTTTTCTATTTTATGTATTTTCATATTTTAACAGTACATAGGTCTTGAAAAGCTATGTTCCTCTTCTTCAAATGGTCTGTTTTATGTTAAAATTTTAGCGGTTTTTGAATTATAGCCGTTTCAATCAAATAGTCTGATAACGACTTCTTAAAAATCGGGAAAATTTTAAAAGTAAAAAATCTACAAACTTAAATTCAATGAAAAATAGTTGATTTGAGTGAATAGAATGGTGCCATAAAAATATTAAAAAACGGAAAATTTCTACTTTACATTTTTTTGGCGAAACAATTCACAAGAAATGGTGGATACGAACCAATATTTCGGACCAAAAAAAGTTAGGTCTAAATTCGTGACACACCAACCTGGTCGCTTGTTGTTAGTGTTGGAAGAATACCTCTAATATCATAACAATACATTATTTAGACTATGTATGGCAGATGTGATAAGAGACATCTGCGCACTATAGCTATGTCTATATAGTAGTATACAGCTTGCCATATCAACTAAAAAAAACAATTAGGTATCTAAATTCAATGAACAGGCCAGAAGACAACCAGTACTATCAACACCCATGAAATTAGTGGTTCTCATGATATACTATGTTCTTGTGAAAGTTTAATTTTAATAAAGACTGATATCTCATAATTCTGTTGAGCAGTTTAGTAAATAGAACTGCAAAAGGTATAATTCTGTTAGTGATAATTACAAGCACAAAAACATGATGTGCATACTCTGCATATAACCTGAAATGGATTTTCACCATCCTTTTTTTAAGGTTTAGTAATTGTTATCTGTTTGCTATTGTAACAAGTTGTCCGAAAAAATTTGTATGTCCACAAGGTTTAAGAACTGATGAACCTGAAGAGACATCCACGCCGATAGAGAGCGTCACCGGTTTGAAACCAGACATTTTCTGACAGTAACTTGACCATAGTTGACATGCACACACATAGAAAAACAACTTGCAATGACACACACAGACACAAATACTGTACTTCTGAATTTTTTTTTTCAATTAATGTTTTAGAACAATGGCCCAATTTTTAAAACTTATTTTTATAATGGGTGCAGAACGTTGAGCTTTATTAGTTATATATGTTAAATTAATAATAATGTATATGTCATAAATATTTTTAATCATAATAAGATAACGTTGTAAAAACTCAGTTTAGCTGAGCCTACAATTTTTTATGTCAATAAGATTAAATCATAAAGACAGATAAAACGGAGCTGAGCTCTGAGAAAGATCCTATACCCACACAAGTTTTATTCTGACAATGACAAACTCTGTCAACATCTCAGCCATATCATTTTATATTTTATTAAATATGTACTATTTAGACAAAAGTTGATTTTTAAAAACGGAATTCTTTGTGTGGTGATTGTAACTTATATATGTCTAATTATCTTTATCGCCCTATGGACGAAAATTGTGTCATTATTTTATACAACTCGGGCTTCAAACACATGAATAAAGTAGAAATAATATTTTCATATAGGTTATTATGAGAGATCATAATAGATGTGAGAGGTCAAACGCCGACTTATAAAAACAAACACAAGAAACCTGGGAGATGATTTTTTACGGTGATTTCCTGGCGACGGATAGCTGAGAATTTTTCATGATGTGTTGGGTACCCGCCGCCTAGATAACAGGTCGGGGACTGTACTATGAGAAAGGTAAACTGCGGCAAAGTTCGCATCCCCTTGTTCTTTGTAAACTGGCCTTAGGTGGTTGTTTACCCTTGGGTTTCCAGGACCAGCGATTGTTGAAATTGACTAAAGCGTTTGAAAGTTTTCATAAAAATTGGATGGATTATTGAAGAAGGATCATTCTTGAGTGGCGCAGCAACTCTCAGGCGGGATTGGTTTATAAAACTTCCTGCCCAACGGAAACGTGCTGATGCAAGAACAAGCACGATTTATGACTAACGGAGTCAGCAATGCACATCTAGGATTTTCATTCCCACTGCACCGTCACCATAATATGTTAAATTTTTACACATCCAATAATGAAATGACAAGGAAAAAGAGATCTCCACGAAAAATCAATAAAACCATTATTGTTTATTAGTTATTAATGTATGTTCCAGAAGATCTATACATTTATAAAGCATTACAACAATAAAATTGCTATAAGACCAAAACCATTGACATGAAAAACATGTAAAGAGAACTCACCCAGTGGTGAAGGTGAGGTGATGAGCCTCCTTTAGCAGAAATAGAGAATCTGCGATGGTAGTGAAACCGATGTAGACACCGTTGGGATTGTCGAAATGGGTTGAAAATAGGGTGAGGTTTGATATAGGAAAGAAGGATTAAGAATTTTTATTAGGACTTTTGATTGGAATTTGGTTTGTATGCATTGGACGTTGGAATGCTTGGTTGAACCCCTGAGTTCGATACTAAATGTTATGGTGTGCATCAATCTTTTGTAGTTAATTAGAAGTTTAGATCTTCTGTCGAGTAGTGGGAATTAAAATTTTGTAGTCCGTTTCGTTTTAATCTTTTGAGCGGATACCAAGTAAATCATTTGTAAAGGTGACGTCCCAAGTAACATACGAAGTCGACAGGGAGTGAAAAAGAAATCTTGTTAAGTAAATAGATCTACGTAGATGTAATTCTAAGTGTGAAGTTATTGCTCTTTGGTGTATTTGTTTTAATTCTACATTTATTCGTCCATACATTGAGGCCTTGCAAATATTTTTGAAGGTTTCTGTATTGGTTATGGTTAGAAAAAGTAGAGAGAATTATTTCTGGAAGGATAGAAATCCAGAAGTACACATCATGCAAAGGAAAGGTCTAAGAACTCTCTGTTGTACGGTCCGGTATCGATAGGGGATATATCCTGTCTAAAGTACATGTTACACAGATTCATTGAAGCTCCACTTTAAATATGTTCTTAAAGTCCTAAATCTCCCTGACCCCTACCTTCCAAATATACCCCTGTGATAATAAAAAGTAAGTGTTCTAGCTGAGGGACTGAAGTCTGCCGTATATTTGCGGAAAAGTAGCGAACCTAGGATGCTCCCTTGACAAACACAAAAGGGGGATACAATGGATGGAACAAAGTTTGAGGGTATCATGGTAGAAACAATCAAATAGTTTTTCGGATGAGATAGTGTTAACGGCGACGCACATATGACTCCGTCACTGTAGCCCCTTCTGGGCGTTTATAGAGGACAGGTCAGAAGATCAGAAGGCGAGCAGTATAAACTATGAAGGAGAGTAGCCAGTTGATTTTTCCGTGGACACTCGAGTTCGAACCGGCGATCAGTTTAGTGCCGCCTATTTTAAACCAGACTAAACAGATTTAAAGCTTGACTAGTTGTTTAAAGGGAAGATTTGAATTTCAGCAATATACCCTGGTATCATACGCGATAGTATACTTTTGACCGGGTCTGGCACTAGGGAGTTCGCATCTAAGTAAGTGCAAAGAGTTTTCAAAGGCAAGCCTCTAGAGTATCAAACTCATCGAAACCCAATACTTTAACACTTCGCCCGTATAACTCCTCCAATGTGACTTTACATTGACAATAGAAATGTGTGGTGTTTAGTACGGTTAGTTAGGGATGGTTAGGGAGGGTAATGCTTATTTGAAACCAGCACACTGGAAAGAATAGACCTGAACAGACCATATGAATATTCAAACGATACTTGATAGCAAAGCTCACGGCAAAGCAAACTCCTCTTCTACATATAAAGTGCGACAACCAATTGGGACGGAATCACACCGGAGTTCAACCACACTTACAAAAAATAAAAAATAATTTATTTATTACTACTATTGTTTTGTGGTTGTATTAAATGACAACCTCTAGAGCGATATGCCATGTTGTACGGTGCTCATATTGAATAAATAAAGTATCATTATTATTACTTATTATATTATTATATTATATATATATAATAATTTCGAAGTGGCTATTAGATATATTTTATATATATAATAAATATAGAATGAAAGAGAAAGGGCCATATGAATTGATTCGGTTCTGTAAATGCGCCGAGACCATATCGTTATTTAACGTTTGTCGGCTCATAAATTGGCCGGTGTGCAGCCACGAAATAGACACTGTGACTTTTCCCAGGCTTTCGACAGCCCTCATGAATCGCAGGCCGAGGGACAATAGGGCCTCTCTCTTTCGGTCAAAAACAAAACCGATGGAGAGAAAAAAAAGAAGCCCTTTCACCCCTAAAGCCCGGGGCAAACACAAACGTCGGAAAACCACTTAACTGTTCCGAGTGTTGACTTGATTATATATTCCCTTTGTTGGACAAACATACATGGGTAGATAGGAGAGGCGTCTAGTTGACTGTGGACACAGGTGTTTCATTTTATCACACCCTCCTACACTTCCGTTTCTTCTTAGATTTGGGATTTGTCATTAGCGTTTAATTTTATCTGAACCATTTCCTATTATCTTCAAAGGTGATTTTATTTCAATTTCAAGCCTTTTAATCTCCACACATCTGACACAAACTGATACCTGGAATATAAAATACCAGCACATTTGGTCCTTTGATATAATTATTATTAATATTTAATAAACGTGTTGGAGCAGAGACCTACGTTTCAGAGTAACACAATGATGCACAACACATAAAACAGGACACGGTCATGACACCATCATCGTTTTCGAAAACGTATACAGGAATGGTTAAGTACGTGTAGTCTGCGGGACAAAATTGTCAATATTCCTTCCGTGGCCTACAACTAATGCACTATATGTCAAAACAGAATAGTCGATCAAGGTTTATAGGTCAATGCAAACAATGTTAGATTGGTAAGGTAGCCTGGTATCGTTCTGCCCACCTCTTGTTACCTTGCCCTGCCATCTTATTTAACTAACCGTTGCTTCAGAGTTAGGAGCAGTAACGAGTACTGGGATATTGGATCAATACAAGCCGGCGTCCCACAATGGAGTATTTTTATTCTCATCCTTTTTAAAATCTGATATTTTGGTTTTTGCTGTTTACTAATTTTACCGAACTGTCTGCCTTTTTTTCAAAACGAGCATGTTTGACTTTATTTGCTGTTACATGCAGCCCCTATTTTACATTTTATGTATATTCTATTACCATCAACCACAGTACAATAAAAATTTAAAAAACGCTGGTTTATCTTATCGTTTAACATGATGCCTGCGATAACCTCTATGGATTCTTTTCAACTTGGAATCCCTCTTCCTAGGAAAACCTTGGAACAAATCCCTTGATCAGTTTTCAGCGCCTCTAAGGGGATTAGAAGATGCTGGAAAGGAGGTTATTGCATTTGTATTTACAACGGTCGGAGATATGGCGAAATGGATGGGACGTCCATTGTGTTTCAGCGTGTTTGTGTTCGTGTATAAACGGATGGATGGCCAGGGTAAAATGGGCGAAAGAGGACGGTATCACGGCAATTTGCTCCCATTGTGGACGGAGATTCCTTGTTAACTTAACAAAACTCCCGCCTCGCATTTCTCCCTACCTCGAAACCCCGCGTTCATTGTTACCATTCCTCATAGGGGGATGGTGGAGGACATGGGTCTAAGTGGTTTTGAAGAATGGGCCGCACAAACTCTTCTTCTACCTATCCCTCTTTGGCTTTGTGGCTTTTCACGGCGACTGTCAAAAGGCCTCGGCGGCGCTTTTTCCGCTTTCAAAGAGACAACAATCATTCGACAACAATGCAAACAAGGTGGTTTTGAAATGGAGCCGACATTGTTGAAGACCCCCCAGTTGTAGGGATCTTTGTAAACGGACACAAGGTTTGACTTGTGGGGAAAACACACAAATTGCCCATTACCTATAAATAACCAAACGCCTTTTCTATGCAGAAAAAGTGAATGGGATCAAATTAACATTTTATATCCATTCAATAGAATAGGCCTTCTCATTTTGTGATGGAATCAAACATGTCAAAACTACCAAGTACTCATTTCTATTTAAACAATAGGTAAACAGTAAATTTTAGTGTATTGGCATCGTGTGAAAGCACAAATTCGGTGCGATTGAAGTCAGCAATTAACTAAAAACGAAAAAATCGCAAAGGGATTTAACAAAAAAGATTGTTTTCGCCCCTGTCGTTCAGGCGACATACAGGGTGTGGTTCAAACGACAAAGTTTGTCAGGTGCTTCTAACCACAATTCCATCAAAATAGTTTATATAAACCATGTTCCGACTCCCCAGATCGCTTTCGGAGATATTAAACTTTTTTTCAACTATGTGCGATTATCGTCATAAATCTTTTCGTATCTCTTGAACTATTCCTTTTTGGGAAATCCAAAATAAACATTGAAAAGACGTCCAATTTAATTTGAAATAAACACTAAGCCTTTTAACAACTTCTTAATTTTAAAATTTGCAAAATAACAACTAAATTTGTACATCATTGGAAAAATTTACAGCAGTTTTTACAAAAAAAGTCTTTATAAAAGTAATAAAGCAATAAAATAACCAACAAATTTACAAACAGTAAAATATATTTAGTAGCGGGGTATTTTTTAAACATTGTTGCCCTCTACGATTGCTTTTCTATCGTAGTTCTGCAAAATAAAAGAAAAAAAATGGAACTCTTTTAATGTGAGATTTAGAGAAATTAGTCAGAAATTTGAAAACAAATTTCCGGTCATACTGACTTTTCCTTCGTTTTTAATTGTACGTTTATTTATTTATTTGATTCATCACATCGTGTTTAAGTAATTTCATTTATGCTCAAGATCATTTAGTTGTTCAAAGAACTTCTCAAAGTTTGTAAGGTCTATTACAACCAATCTTTCTTTAGGATATTTTCTTAGGATATATGAACGCGATACAAAAAATAATGAATCTTAAGTTTCTTGGCAACAACCGTGACAACTTTACTCCTTTTATTACACAAGAAAGTTAAATATAGGCTTCTGGTGTATTTTGTTAAGTACTGCTCGCTGTTACTGTCTCAATATTGTAATTATACAAAAAGGAAAAAAAATCCTTTTAATATCTTTAAGGGGTCGGGAGAAAAGGGTACCGAAAGGTGAAAAAAAATCGGAGAAGCCATTTTCAGATCAACCTACAATTTGACTTCCATTTCCAATTGTCCGTACGTTCTTTGAATAAACCATCATACAAATCTTACCGTATTTAAGTATTTTCATTCATATTCAAGGATCATTAGTCGTCCGAAGGGAAATCAAAAAGGTTTTTGACCAACAATTTGTCTACTACTAATTTCTGAAAATCTATTAGGTCTAATACAACCGATATTTCTTTTGTTTTCGTTTTCTTAGCATAACACGAGGTTTATAAAAATAGTGAATCGTTAATTTTTAGCATCGATTAGAAAATGAAAATGAGATGAATTTTAAAGCTTTTTTTACACAAATCAAATTTATTTCTACGTTCCTTGGCGGTTTTTAAAATAAATGTTTTCACAATTGATTATTATTGTTGTACAAAATGAAAAAAAAAGAATAGTTGTTGTTGACGATGAGTGTGCGTGTGTGTGTACGGAAAAGTTTAAAAATTAAAATTTCTTCTGCTACCGCATCTCATTTATACCATAAACCCTACTCATCGTAGGGGGAAATTAGTTTGTGGCAAAGTATATACATAAAATGCTTAAAAACTGCGTAAGAGATGACTAGTTGCAGGTTGCTCAATAGTCATTCGCAACTTTCAAAAACTTTGCAGTAATTTCAAAGGTTCGTGGGTCAAGTTTCATTCAGGGAAAAATTGTTGTTTACTTTAAAATATTACACAATTGCCTTTTTTGATTAAATAATGGAAAAATAAATAGATTAGGAAAGAAGGTCGATGGCCTTATTTTGGTCAAAGGTATCAGTTGATTTTTCAATTTTATAAAATTTAATCTAATCATGAGATTAATTTGGGAGAGAGTGACTGAGGTTACTTGACCATTCCTCGTTGAATTTCTTGAAACAGTCGGCCTTTGTGCACGAAGACTGTCGTATCATATTGTCCAGCCAGTCCCGTGTCTATAAACGGTTGTGAATCGAATCACCTTCATCGATGGACATTCCGACCGTATTTATCGGCGGTTTTACAGGCGGATCACGAGAGGCTCGAACGTCGGGGAAAAGGGAGACGAGAGGTGTACGAAAGATAGGCGGTTCCCACGATCGCTAATGCGCCTCTCGCTTCACAGCCTCTCTCCGTCTCTTTCTCATCTCTCTCATTCTCGATTACTCGGGAAAGGGCGAGGTGCGGGTGTCGGGAATCGGAATGCCGTTCTCTGCCCCACATAGTCACCGGGATCCTTGGCTGCCGTTGTCCCCGCTTGTCCATATACCA
This sequence comes from Cimex hemipterus, assembly GCA_039619505.1. Taxonomy (NCBI): domain Eukaryota; kingdom Metazoa; phylum Arthropoda; class Insecta; order Hemiptera; family Cimicidae; genus Cimex; species Cimex hemipterus. The sequence continues at coordinate 4,180,312 of CM077107.1, read as the reverse complement.
CACCTCGTGATTTGGCCGACTCCTTCCGAAATACGGACCGTGCTTTCGACACTTCCTCTAGTCCGTGGAGGCAAAAATCGTATTATTATTGAAGTATTAAGAAGTCAGGTTTCAACATTAAAATCTGTTTTTGAAATTGTTCTTATTTATTGCTTCCTCTTTTCACAGACCATCTATGCAAATAAATAAAATGTTTATTTCAAACGTAAAATAATAATAATAATTTGCAAAAAGCAATTTTCGAATTGACGCCCACCTTCAATATATACTGGTAGACAAAAAATTCCACCTACTTGTAATATAATGACATTTGTATTTATTTTTATATCTTAGTTACATGTTTTTTAACGATCATTAATTGACACCTTGGCTAAAAAAGTAAAAAACAAAAATTCCTAAGGAAAAAAACAATAAAAATATACATATAAAAAAAACGGACAGATAAATTTTGTTTGAATTTAGTTTCAGTTTTTAATTAACGTTTTAATATCGCATATTTCGTCTTCTTGCTTCGATTACGAAGGACGCCTCGGCATATTTTCTACCATTCTGGAAATGTCTCTTTGCTGGAAGTTGGCCCATTCTTCACGAAGAATCCTTTCAAGATCGTGGAGTGCATCAGGACGTGCTCTTATTCATATTTTGGGGTTATACCATAAATGGTTGATGGAATTCAAGTCTTGGAGTACGGGCTGGCTGGGCTAACGCTCTGATATTATGCTTCTGAAAGTACGTTTGTACTATGCGAGCGACACGTGGACGGGCGTTAGAATAGGATTGTCGCTGATTTCATCGAGGATAGCCATCAACACTACGTTGAAAAGGCTGGCTTTTGGAAAAATTGCAGGATTCATACCGTTCATTTCGCCTTTTCTATGCTGTTTTACGGCCATCTGGAAATCGTAGAGTAAATCTACACTCATCTGTAAAACGGATAGCAGACCAATTGTATAAGGACCAATGACTATCTTCTCGAGCAAATTCGAGCCTGTGTGTTCTGTCCAAATTTTGGTCCTCTTACGGGGTGAAAAGCCATCACGAAGTCCATTTTGATTTAATCTTCGAGCAGTGCGAAAAGAAATTCGGACCATTTTTTCCTGGAGCAGATGAATCGCTTGAACAACAGTAAGGTGCCGGTTTCGGAAAATTCTCAAAGTCAAATAAAGGCCATCCTGTGGTTCGGTTGCAATAGAATGGTAGAACCCAGTTTCTCGAAAACGTCTAACGGCGTCTCACTTTCGTAGGGAACTGCGATGGAAATAGCCGCATACCTGATGGAACTTCCATCATCAATAAGTGCCGCACCACTTATCACATCCTCAGCACTAAGTGGCATTTTTAAGTTGAACAATTGAAATAAAGAAAACAAACATGAAAACTAAACAGTTTATTGCTTCAGAATTCAAATGAGACTCAACAAACATTTTAAATTTCGCAAAATGTAAGCATTGAAAAATCCTTTATCCTCGTTTTGGATTAAGAATTAAGTGTGTTTACCTCTAATTGTTATTCCCAATTTAAAACATAGCATAAACAAATATTTATTGGTGAAATAATGAGACAAATTAAGAAGAGAATTTTCGTTTATCGAAAAAATGAACAAAAAATCAATCGTGTAGAATTTTTGCCTTTTGCTGTTTTCAACCACTCTTTGCTAAGTTCTCGGACAATTGACCCCGGCGTAACTGTTGCATAGGCTTCAACAATATTTTGAGTTCCACACTGTTCATAATGGGAGATAATAGAGAAATAATCGATGAGGATAAATATCTGGGCTTAATTTTCAGTCCTAAACTCTGGGTCAATGCTCATCACAAATGGAAGATTTACATTGCAAAATATGCGATAAATTCAATTCTCCACCATTTCATTTCGAATGCTTTCACCCAATTTGTAGTAAAAGCAAAGCTGTTTTTGCCTTTTTCCCGCTCAATTGTGTGCTAAACTTTCCAACCTTGGGGCTTCCAGCGGTATTTACTCCCTGCGATGATATTTTATCAGCAAAGTTTCTCCCTTATTTCCACCCCTTATTATATGAACTACATTGAGACCTCAGCTGACCTCATGTTTCAATTTACATTAAATTTGCACACCTCTTATGTCTGCAGGGTCCTAAATCTTCCTAACCACCGCCTTCCCAGAATTACTGCGCTAGAGATCATTACATCCAAAATATCATGTTTCTCTTCCTGGAATACCGTGGCCCAACAATTTCGGATCAATGCCATTTTTTCCTTCACAGTTATAAAGATTGGCCACTTATACATTCTAAATTAATTAACAATATTCCCTTCACATGGTGAAATATCTATGTCAAGGGCAAAATTCCTCTAGGTTTTTGCTATGAAGGGTCTACCCTACTTTAACACAAAGTAAATCTCATCTGTTTCCTTAGCTCGAAGTTGGGTGCAAGTTACTTTTTTAAACTATAATCCTACAAGGGACAACAGTTCGGATAAGTGCTTTTTATGCAACAGGCGAAGTAGAGAGGATTGTTTTCATTTTTTAGCAGATGATTTTTGACGGAATCCAGTGTCTAATTGGAAATTTAACGTAGTTTTGTTTTATTATAATTCAAAAATCGTGAGATGCGGTCTAGTGTGATGTAGGTTTCAGAAAAACATTTTCTTTATCGCGCCATCATTTCGATCTGTGTTGAGATCATCTTCAGGGCCTGGGCTTTACAAACATTGTTTAAATTTATTAAATACATGTAGAACGTGGCAAAACGTGAATTTATACAATGCAAAATATATTGTTTATATTCATTCAAAGTATTTCTACTTACTCAACACTTTGAACGAATATAAAAATATATATTATACATGGTATAAATTCTCTTTTTTTTTTCAAATCCTGCATGTATTTGTTAAACTTAAACAACTTTTGTAAATCCCAGGCCCTGAAGATGATCTCAATAAAGATCGAAACGTTGGCACGATAAAGAAAATGATTTTCTGAAACTTACATCACACCAGACCGCATCGCACGATTTCTGAATAATCTTCGACTAACGGTCACTAATCACCACACATATTTTTATTACTTTTTTATTACTAATATTTCCAGTTTACCAATCCTTTAACCACGGTTTTTACCGTTCCTTCATGATTTTTTTTTCATTTTTAAAAAAATATTTAAAAAATCAATACACCACTAAAAAGGATAGTAAATGGAGTACGTTTTCTGAAATTTTCTGGTCTCTATCTTTGGAAATATTTTAGAATCACTTTGATCTATCAAAAATATTTGTTTCTCAAAGTTCTGTTTACTACAAAGCGCATTTCACCAATGTTTAAAAGTTTAGTATTTATATTTTTATTAATCTTATTGTAAATTTAACGTAGTTTTCAATGGTCATTTTACCAAACCCTTTCTGTTTTGGAGTTATCAATTTTTGTTTGAAGTAGGGTTGTGAAATCTTAAAAAATCAGTAAAAGGGGAATAACTCCGAAACCTGTGGGATTCGATCCTCAGTTAGCTGGGACTTTTGGTTTTATTTTAAACGTACAATCTACTGGCAAGGTTTGTAACACGAGTAGCCGAACACCCTGTATATAAATAATTTTTTTATATTTTAGTTATTACTCAATAAGTTGCGAGGTCACACTTTCTAAAATTCTTTCGTGTATTCGAGCTATGTTTTTAGGCCAATTCACGATAATAGACGCCAGGTGGATGAAAAAATTATTCCAATAACAAATATGTAAAGGATGTTTCGCTGCAAAGAGAAAGGCTTTGATGGGGATGAATCGCCCTTCGGGTATGCAGGAATGACAATAATCTAACAACATAACTTGTCTATGAAAAGTTCTAAGGTAACTAGCTATTTAGTTATTCTGAACCACATCGGAACGGCTAGTAGGGGGTCCATACCTTGTTAGACGGTCAAGGGCATCTTTGTGGGTTTTTGTAATTGGCTGTAATACTTGTTTGCGATTTGGCGAACCAAGTAGAGAGAGAGAGAGAGAGAAAAAATAACTTTCAACATGCACTTCGGGATGCTTTTTGTAGGTTTGGTTTCCCACGAGGGAAAAGACGTACCGATGAATTAAAGTAATATTTTATATCCCTCCTGGGGGAAAAAAGCCTCGGCAGCGGCTAAAGAAACGAGAGTTTTATACGTGTAACCGGTCAGAGATGACATGTTGGGATACTTGGGTCGTGATTTACACACGGATCTAAGGAGGCGTTAGTCAATTGGTGACGCCATTCTTCTTTCAAAGTAGACAGAAGACATTTGCTGTCGCATCCGGTCTAAACTGTGTCGCTCCATTTTTCATTCGTTACTACAGAAAAGTTTTTTGTTTACTAAAAATATTCTTTCCATATCTAAATAGCGAAAATAGGATTGATTTGTAACTAAGAGTATAAACCATCCTCTGTACGACACCATGTAATTGAGCCGACCTGCATAATTTGTGTACAAACGATTATCATGTAACACACCACTTTTCTTGAATTCTCTTAAAAAGGAAAAACTAACTAAAAACTAGGCAAAACCCGTAAATTTTCACTCTTTCTTTAATCTCGTGTAAAACATTTTTAAGTTCATTTTCACTTCCTACTACGTTCCTAATTTTTGCGCTTCATCCTTCCTCACACTCTCTCCAATTTTTAATCTATCAATTATATAATCTATTTCTATATTATAATGAATAATAGCTCCTGCTCTCCCTTTCTCTCTGTTATATCATCCTCTATTACTTCTGTATTTCTACAACCCCTCAAGGCACGTTTTCACACACGCGCGCGCGCGCGCGCACACACACACTCACACACACGCACGCACGCACGCACACACACACACGCACACACACACGCACGCACACACGCGCGCACACACACACACACACACACTCTATCCACGTGCTCGTTTTACTAATTGTGTTATATATATATATAATATATTAAATTCACTAATTTCGTGGTCCGCTTGACCAATTAATATATTAAGGCTTTTAAGGTTTTTTGTTGAGTTAAAAAATCAATGGCACGAGCGAGATTCGAACCATCGATCTTCGGCTTGATACGCCGCTGCTCTACTACTGGAACTATCATGACCTCTCGTGCTATTAACTTTTTATCTCAACTAAAAACCTTAATTAATTGTAATATTATCTATGCAATTATACATTCATATAATTATGTACTTATTTTTCTAATTACATTTCTCTTATCGGCTATCTACATAATTATCTCTCTACCTATCTGTCAATCTGTACAATTGCCTATCTAATTATATTTTTTCTGTCTCCCACTCGTTTTTTCAATTTTTGTTTTCTCTCTCTCTCTCTCTCTCTCTCATCCTCCCCCGCGTTTTATTTTTTGTTTTTCTTTATATCTATCTACTTCATATTCTCTCGGTTCCTGTTTGTATCTGTTTCTGTGGGAGAATACTATCCACAAAAAACCAAGCACACATACATTCACACACACACACACACACACACACACACACACACACACACACACACACAC
>CM077107.1:4140113-4170842 GCA_039619505.1 Cimex hemipterus | reverse complement strand
TGAAATTAATCCTCAGTTGTTTTTTCGTTAAATATTCTTGCATTAGTATGCATTTTTTAACGAAAAAGATTTTCTTACTACGAAACACTTTTTAGAATAATTAGACAAAATGGATTACCTGAAATTAATCCTCAGTTATTTTTTTCGTTAAATATTCTTGCATTAGTATGCATTTTTTAACGAAAAAGATTTTCTTACTATGAAACACTTTTTAGAATAATTAGACAAAATGGATTACCTGAAATTAATCCTCAGTTTATTTTTCGTTAAATACTCTTGGACTTGTATGCATTTTTTAAGGAAAAAACTATTGTTCTTACTATGAAACACTTTTTAAAATAACTGGACAAAATGTATTACCTGAAATTAATCCTCAGTAGTTTTATACTGCAATGTTCGCCAATATCTCCTAACCTTACAATATTAAGGAATAAAAGAAAAGAAAACTTAAACCGGAGGTTGCTTTCGATTCTTTTGACCCGCTATTAAGATTATTTGTTTGTCAGATACATTTCGACTTTTCGCCTTCTTCAGTAAGTTTGTCTATTCCTGTTTAATTTGCATCTGTTTTATATGTTCGTAAAATGTAAAGAGTTGAATAAAGTCAATGATATAATCATTTGATAATTTTTATCAGCCTATCTTCGCTGTTATGGTCTGTCAGCCAAATGTCGAGTTTCTGCCTTCTTTTGTACTGAGTTTGAAAACTATCAGATATTGTACTTTGGAAGATTTTTGCTACATCGCCGTGGTATTATTTTGCAATCTCGTAAAATGTAAGGGTCCAATAAAGGCCAGGTCGTTTGGCCGTCCCGATCGTGTTGGTAGACCCATCCTCCCTGTCTTGGTCTGTTAAACAGGTTTTGGCATTTGGCCACCTTTCAGTAGTTGGCCTGTGCGTTATTCGTTTTATTTTGCCAATAGTATTATTTTGCAAGATCGTAAAATGTGAAGAAATGAACAAAGTACTGGTTTGTAATATGGTAGTTTCGTATCCTTCTGGTCAACACATCCTCTCTCCTTTTATTTGTCAAAGACAGTTTGGCATTTGGTCACCTTTTAGTGACTAGAATTCTTTTTGAAGCTCGACATTGTTGCTGTTTTCGGATGTCAGACACAGTGAGTTAACATGGTTTTTTTTAAACGAAAACCTCAAAAATAATTCTAAACGACCAATTTGTCGGTTCATCACTCCACATCATCATATGGAATCTCAGACTATAATGAACCGTCAGATTTGGCTTGTTTATGTAAATAAGAAAAATGGTATAAACTTTGCCGTTTTTCTATGTATAAGTAAAATAATTTTTTAAATTGAAATGGTTAGCTTATAAAAAATTTATTTTTCAGGTAACATTTTTAACGAAAAAAATTGACTTACTATGAAACACTTTTTAAAATAATTGGACAAAATAGATTACCTGAAATTAATCCTCAGTACTTTTTTTTCATTAAATACTTTTAGACTTGTACACCTTTTTTCTATTTATAAGTAAAATAATTCTTTAAATTGAAATGGTTAGCTTACAAAAAATTTATTTTTCCGGTAACATTTTTTTTTCAAAATCAGTAAAGGTTTGCGACATATTTTATTGTACAGTGCGACTTGTTAGAAGTTTTTTTTCTTTCCCGATAGATTTCGTGTGCATATCCTCGCAATAAGTCAGTGGATTTTCAGCTCAGTTTGATCTCCAAAAAACCTATCTGAAACGGCCAAACTCTAAATTCATAATCGCCGTGGCGTCAAAAAGAGATTGCACAATTTTCAATAGTTTGTCGTTTTTACAACCAGAGAGGTTAGGCAAGCCGTGGTGATCAGGGATTATATACGTTTAAGTGGTAGGTTAGTGCGATTATTCAACCAATTCCCTAAAACGATGGAATAAGACCAAACTGCAGGTTCTTCACCTCTGCAGAATAATGTAAAAAATGTCGCAATTCAATGAAGTGTGTACGTATATAAGAAAAATTGTGGAACTAAGGACAGACCTCAGGAATATGCCTGCTTCTTCATATGCATAAAATATTTCTTTAAAACTATATTTATCAGCTTATTCAAGTATTCCATCATACGAGTTAGAAATTTATAAATCATTAATATGTAAAAGTTACCATTGTGTCGTGAAAAAAGGCCTCTGTACGCTATCGTGCATTCTTGTTATTACATATGTTTTATGATCGACTTATTCAACTATTTATCAATTTATGAAGTTGTGTAGAGCTAAATCATAATTGCGCAAGAATCCTATAAGTTGGACTAATGAATCGGTTCGTTTGGAACTTTGCTGCATCGACGAGTTTAACAATGATCACTTATCTCGTCCTCCTCTTATCTTTTTTTTACGTAGAATTTCTATCCTTGTGTTGGTATCGATGAAAATACTATCAATTTGTTGAAGAATAGTCATTGAGACACAAAAACCTGGGCGTGGTGAACCCAGCTAATAAGGAGCACATTTCGCTTATATTATTACATTATCATTCAATTAATATCAATTGTTTCGTATATAATTAAACCAAGGATTGAATTTAAATTTATCAAATTCTCAATTGTTTTTTTCCTTTATGAATATTTTACATCGGATCGAAACCAGATGCAATTAGCAAGGCTGGTATTGGAAGTATAAAATAAATTGCCCTTCATTTGCAATTTGCATATATATATTTTGCGACCGTACGTACAAAAATAATTGAAAATGTTAGGAAGGTTGGGAAATTGAATCTGTTTATAATTTATTGACACCAGTTTATAACACCCACGTGTTCACTCCCTCGAACATGCGCAGAGGTGTTTAATTCAGTTATTTGACCATTCTCCTCTCCCAAGAGGAGTTTAAAAAATCCAATCATAATATAACATCATAAATATGTGCCGAAATGCATAGAGATGCAAGCGAAACTACGGGTAAAAATATACGCACAATCGTGTTCATTAGGTGAGAGAATGTGAAAAACACATCAGAAAGGCGGCCCAATTAAGCATACGTGAAGTGAAAACGGAACGATGATATTTATTTCAAATTGTGGTAATTACATCAAGTTTGTTAAAGTCTAGAGGGTTTGTAACGACACTCCCACAGTCTGTTAGGTGTTCGATTGTAACGTGCAGGCATAAATTTCGAAAATGAAAAAGGTAGGTACAGATAAATTGAAAAAAGACCGAACACTATTTTGAAATGTTATACGTTTCCGATTGACTACCTCGCATTTTTGAACTGGGAAACAAAATTCAATCCTTTAAAAAGTAGTTTGTACGTTTTGTTTTGTCTATTCTCGCAATTTTGGTCTGTCAGACGAGATTCAGTATTTACAAAAGCAGTTTATAGTTTCCGATCATTCTTGTTTAGCCTACCCTAGCAGTTTTGTTCTGTGAGACAAATTCAACATTTCACAAAATTACAATTAATTAAGGTTTTTAATTGAGATTAAAAAAGTCGATATTCGAAAAATGGCAAAAAGGAGGGAAAATTCAAAAGGTGCGTTTGAGATGGGAGGTCGGTGTCCGAGTGGATCGAGGTCACGATAGCTCAAATGGTAGAGCAGCGGCGTATCAAGCAGAAAATCATGGGTTCGAATCCCGCTCGTTCCATTGACTTTTTATCTCAACTAAAAACCTCCCTTAATTAATTGTAATATATTAATTGCTCAAGCGGACCACGAAATTAGTGAATTTTACAAAATAATTTGCCCGTATCCGGTCATTTCTTCCAGGCTCACCTAGCAGTTTTGTTCTGTGAGACAAATTCAGCATTTACAAAAGTAGTCGGCACGTTTCTAAACAATTTTCGTTCGGCCAGTTTTGTTTTATGAGACAAATTCACTGTTTTAAAAAGTTGTTTGCTCGTTTCTGATCATTGCCGTTTTGCCTATTGTCGCAGTTCTGGTCTGTCCGTATGAGATTCGGCATTTTCAGCAGTAATTACGTCGTTTCTGCTCAATTTTTTTAGCTTATCCTCGCAGTTTTCGTCTGTGAAACAAAATTCAGCATTTAAAAAGTAGTTTGATCGTTCCCGATCATTTTTCGTTCAGCCTATCCTCTCAGTTTTGGTCTTTCAGGCAACATTCAGATTTTTTAACATAGTTTGCTCGTTTCCGATAATTTTCGTTTTACATAGCCTCGTTGTTTTAGTCCATCCGATTTATTTCACCCTCGCATCATCTGCAGTGTTATGTCCGTGCGATATTTTGTTAAATCGGTTTCATAAAAAAATCGGAAGTGGCTAAACTTAATTAATCATCTTACTGAGTGATGTCTTTTTTTAATTCACAAAATTGTGAATCTAACCGTCATGTTGGCGATAAGTAGAAATAACGAAACGCGCCTGCAGGCCAAAACAGCGAATATGGTCGACGAAAATGATCGTTACCAAACTACTAGTTCATCAACCCGCGATGGCACAAGTTTTCTGTGAATGTGTGTGCAAAATGGCAGTGCCTTTTTTTAAAACCGGCGGGAACAGTTGACCAAAGCGTTCGGTATCTGCACAAGTAGAACTTTGTGATGTGCTATAATGTTACCATGAAATGCACTTTGGAAGTTTAAATGCATTCATTCTTAAACTATGTCGTGAACGAACCTAGCGGTTCATTGCCCAAATCCTTTTTTGCATTTTTCTCCGTTAAGTTATTAGCATATTTGCCAGTGTACGACCTGAAAAGCCTAACGAGAGGGGGCTTGAGACATAAACAAGTCAGAACTATTGAGTGTCTAAACACCAATGAAGATAATCCTCGATTTATCTCTCTGGATTGTACTCGAGGAAAAACATAACGGGATCCCCATTTGCTTCTATTTACGACAAGAAATCCTTAGTTTATAAATAATCATTCCAGGTTAAAAAAACACATTTGATTGATGACGCAGTCGGCGAATAATAAATCATTTCCGAGCGAGGTGTGGACCGGCGATTAGGGGCAATAACAGAAACGGAGTTTTGGGAGTCAGGTGGTCCCGAGAACCGTCTACACTAATGGCCAATGTAAAGAAACACCTGACATAACTCAGCCGGGAATGTTGTAGGACGGGCGAGGGTGTAGACCGTCGGCTGGCGATGGGAGGACGGGGGGGAGCAGCCGATCGAAAGCGACACCAAAAGACCCAACAAAAAGACTAGGATTTATAGCTTCTTTTTAATATAATCTCCTGTAATTATATCAACTACCGCTATAAACCCTTTTACACATAATCTAAATGGAATGGGTCCTTTGTTGTCCCACAGATGAAGTGCTTTTTTTCCCCTATCATTATTTATTATTATTTTCTTTAATAAGAAACCACTAGCTCGTGTTCGTTATTAATTTTCATATCAGATTGAATTGACGAGTTATTATTATCCAAACTATCCCACCTCTCCAGCAGATGCATTTTTTCGGTAACAACTGTAACCATTAATTTTTCCACTTGCTCCACTCACTCTTGTCCGGTAAGATTTGCACGAGGTTATGTTCATTAAATCATTGTTCGTACTTTACAGTTCGGCTTTGAAGACATTGTACACAGTCCTACACGCTTGTCCCTGTACAGACCATTATTGTTTATTAAGAACAATGTCCATCCTCCTCACGACTTTGTTTTGGAATGACTGATCTTAGCAGTTATCACACTTTAAACCCTCTTAGAATCAGTTTATACCATATTATTGTAGCAATAAAGTTCAGAACTGCTTCCTAAACCGCCTAATGCCTAGTTATTCAAAATGTTCATTAGTTGGTAATATTTCCTCTGCTTCCTTGCACCATGTGCACATGTTATGCTAGATTGTACCATGTTCGTCAAATGTCTTCTTCAGTCTGCAGTGTCCTGTTTAAAATCCTGTTTGGATTTGATGTGTTTTCCTGATCCTGTTGGTTCTTTCTTTCCAAAAGATTTGATAGAACAGGTCTCTTTGACCAATTAATATATTTCAATTAATTAAGGTTTTCAGTAGAGGTAAAAAAGTAAGTGTCACGAGCGGGATTCGAACCCACGATCTTCGGCTAGATAAGCCGCTTCTTGAGCTATCGTGACCTCGATCCACTCAGATACTAACTTCCCATCTCAACCGGCACGTTTAGAATTTTCCTTCCTTTTTGCCATTTTTGAAATGTGGTGTAATCCATTTGATTCTCGGCCAATGAGATGGCCATGGAGAGCTTTAGTGAAGGTAGACTTGTTAGAAGGTTGATTGTTTGTGCCTAATTAGTGAGATCCATTATTTTCTCTATTTCATTTTGTCTTTTTATAGAAGGTCCTTAATGATAGCAAGAAACTCTATGTCACAGAAGGGCTGAGGACTTTTTCTATCTGCTACTACATATCCTGGAGGCCACCAGAGAGTTACTTTATTTTGCATGCCTAATTTGTTTAGTTTAGCTTTGCAAAAAAATGATGTTATCCTCTCGCGCTTTTTGAGTTTACTTGAGCTTACCTTCTTGATTTAGGCTCTAAATTCATCCCGAACACATTACCATGGACAATCTGCTGGTTGAGCATAACTTGACTCTTCACCATCATCAATTTTAATCATGTTTAACTCGTACTATACAACTTTTTCTACTTATTTTTGTAAAAATATATAAGAATAAATGAAATACCAAGAATGTTTGACAAATAATTAACACAAGGATGTTGTGCGCCATGCATATTTTGTAATAACCTACGGCAATGTTGGCTTAAATCGGTGGTCGGTCACTGTGGAGAAAAAACTTGATACGTCAACCAGAGGAAAAAATAAAGAACAGAAACAGAGAGGCTTGAAAACCGGAGGCTCTGAGTTATTGAATGAGAGGCTTTTGACGCTCGGCTGTTGACAGGTAAAAATAAAAAAGCCTGGTGGCTCCGTGGGCGTTTAAAGCATTTCAAATAAATAGAACCTAAAATGCTACGGTAGCATTGTAACGAGTGACACTGGAAGTTGTTTGCCGAGTTTGAAGAGAGTTTAAAGAACAAGTCGTGGAACGAAGCCGAGTGGTACGCGCAAGGGCAAGACGTACTGTACGACCGCTTGACAAATATTTGCCTAGACAACACTCCGGGCTGCACTCCTGCCACACAATAGAAAGAAACTCCTCTCTTCCTTATCGGACAAATAAAACGATTTCAGACAGTCGTGTTTTCATATTCACCATGGTGAGAGTTTCTCTCAGTTGAACAGTTTAGAGAAAGGCAAATTCGACGATGCGAATTTTTTTCATTGCGCCCTTTGACACGACTACCAGGAAGATGAATGAGGTTCGAAAGAGCTAAACGGATGCATTTAGCCGGCGGTTAGGTGACCCACAGGGGACCGGGACTAACAAATCTAAGCTGATTTATGTCTGGCATTAAGTTGCGTCCTCTCGGCTTCCCTTTTTTACGGCCTCCTTCGGACTTTTCAGGTCCTGTCGTATCCCACCGTTTAGTGAGTGGGTAACACCGTGCATCACTCCCACTAACTTAGTCTCTCTCTCTCTCTCTCTCTCTCTCTCTCTCTCTCTCTCTCTCTCTTTGCAAAAGGTAAATCATACAGATAACAATGCGCAACCTTTTGAATTTATATTTGTTCTAACGATTATTTTTCCAACTAGTATGCCCAGTATTTTATAATATATTTTATAAAACAATAACCATTGTTCAACTAATTATAATCATTTTTATAGATTTACTATGAAACAAATTTAAAATTCAAAATATATTTCATTTTGGCTCAGCATCACTATATTTCAGATAGTTGTCAGACTGATACACCTCTATGAAAGGGCTGTTAACAAATTCTTCCTCAGTGATTTCGTTTTCTGAAAAATTGTTCATTTTTCTTCGAAACAAATTAGACCATAGCATTATCTGGGCGAAGTTTTGGATGTAAGGTTGGAATGACAGGAGTCAGAACTTACGAAGTTTCTTCCTGTTTGTTGGTCTGACGGAAAGCCTGAAGTAGAGATTAGGCGTCAAGGAGTAACGTGGAAGGAAAATGTTTGGGAATCACCCCCACCCTTTTCACACTCAGTCAACTCGTAACTGGTTGACAACTCAAAAGTCACTGCTCGGCATTCGTCCTTCACACCAATCGCCTAGTTAAGTCAACTGAGTTCATCACGGAAAGCTTGCAATTGCAAGTTTCAATGTCGAGCAGTTCATTGAAGTTGAGGTTTAAGGAATTATAACATTGTTTGAGAGAAAGCGCCCGATTCCCAACTTTATAAAAAAGTATAAACCCACACTTTTCTTTACTTGGCTTCCTCCCTTTTTGTTTCTCTTTTTGCAGAACAGCTAGCACAAGAAGTGCGTCTGTTTCCTCGAGTTTTAACATCGTACTGACCTCCCGTTGGGAAGAGCGGTTGATTCCAAAGTTGCCTAGTGTGAAACCAGAAAAAGATATTCAGGTGGCAGTAAACTAGTTGAGAGACAACCTGACAACTAGTCTGAAAGAGGCTCTGAATTGGTTTAATGTTGTTTTGACGTTTAATTCTCAACGCGTCATAAACCAGAGCGAGTAGACGAACTGTGATCAGTCCTACATGGCCTTCTAGACTCGCAGACCAACAACAACTTCAGTGTTATATGCTGGAACAACGTTTTACACGCAAACAAAAAATGTTAAAAAAATCGAAAATCCACCTTTTATTACACATGAACTTTTGGTTAAATATAGTGGGGTCTTTGTAAAATATGCTCGAAAATAATGTGTAATTAGGATTCGATTCTCAATACGACATATTAACATGGTTACACGACATTTGAAAAATGGCAAAAAGGAGGGAAAATTTGGAAAGTTGTAGGTTGAGATGGAAGTTGGTGTCCGAGTGGATTCTCTCTCTCAATCCTATTGTAGTTCCTTCATTCTTCCCTGTAACCCCCCAACCCTTGGCTTTAAGGAGGTTGTCCGCGCGAAAAATAAGGGTTCAGCTCTGAGGGCGTGACAACCCCTCTAAAGCACAAGTTGACAAGTTGTACTGATGTCGGCACGGCGGGCCAACTAGGGTTAGAGCACCAGATCCTGTCTGCATAGACGTGGGGAGGATGGATACCCAACTGTACTACGGGGTATCAGAAATGTTCCAAGGTTCGGCCCCTGTTATCGTGGGAAAGGATTCGTAGTTAGCTGTGGTGAGACGCCTGGCGAGTACTCAGAAAACAGACTGTCTTCTATCAGCGACCTTCTTCACGAAACTTGCGCATTACCATCGTTATACACCCGGCCTCACTTGATACGGCGGATCGGACGGCAGTGTATAACCATTGAGAGGACGCTACGATTATGCCGAAAAGTCCCTCGAACGCGTGAGTTCTGGCGGATGGTAACGGGTAGTGAATCGGTTGTTCCTACTCAAGTATGCTTTTACCGAGGTAGTCTCCTCTAGGGGGTGGTTAGCAATTCCACTTTAAACAAAACCGCGGCCGGAGCGGATCCGGTAGTTTCTACGCTGGAGAAGCCCCACTTCTCTGAGAGGTAGGCCTTCTCTATCTTCGGAGGCCAGGCTTATGATGTATTCGGCTTAGGTAGCCCTTTGCGCGCAGCATACAGTTCGATGCTTATTGCGCACCCGATCATTCGGAATGGGCAAGCGGAGAGTGAGGTTGTCTTGTACACCAATGCTGCGGCACTAACACCATTCTGTGGTAAGTGGAGGTGCGTCAGCTCTCACCTTGAGAATCAAACCATCCGAAAGGCCAAATAGGCTAGGTGCGACGTTAAAGATCCTCATTGTCCTTTTTAGGACGGCCGAGTATTCGGAAAAGCAATGTCGCATGGATCAATAGCTCAATTGGTGGAGCAGCGGTGCATTTAATGAAAGGTCGCGGGTTCGAATCCCGCTCGTGGCCCTGACTTTTTCTTTTCAACCAAAACCTTACATAAAAAGTATAATTAATTGAAAGAAGTAATATGGTCAATAGGCCACTAAATATAATGGATTTAATAAGCAAATGAAGTATAATTTCACTAACAGCTCCCTGCAGCCACTTCATATATCGCCGAGAATCAAATCCTGATAACAAATTAGAAAGGTAGTACCCTTAGAAGGACGTACCATAGTGGCTTATTGTTTTTATTTAACTTTAGCAGACTTTTTATTTTTTATTTTTACATATTAACCATTTTACTACTAGAGTATAAAAATAAATTTCCTATATTATTTATTTGATAGTTCAAAATGCATAATCTTATTTAAACAATCATATTTTGGATTTGAAATATGACATATTTTCCGCCAGTTTCAAACGTATCTGTCATCTGCATTGACGAACAGTAGGTGATGTAGAGATGCAAGGATAGATTCTGTTGACTTTCTTTCCGATTTACGTCCCTGAAATATCCGTAAAATTTTATCAAGGAAATTTCAGCCACAGATCTGGAACTTCTAGGTGGTCTTTCATGGGTGGAGAATAAGACGCCCCCAGGTAACATGGCGCGAACCATTCCACGTATTCCTTTCTGAAAACACGGTGGAAAATATTAACTATTTAACGACCTAATACACAATACAAGCTGTTATGATTAAAATTATTTAATTCATACTTTCTAATTCGGAAGACAACCACTCTTACGGTGATCTTTTTCTCGAGTACTTTCCGGGTGGTCTTTCCACCATGGAGGACAGGACGTCCCTTTGAATATGGCGTACAGAGTTTGATCCGGCGCGCCAGTTAGTAATTTGAACACTTCCTATCCAGGTTCAAATTTAGCTCAATACGAGTTATGCTTTCAATATGCATGTACCTTTTAAAGATTATTTTTTAAATGAGTAAAAAGTATAGATTCACCCATTCTGGACATTCCGAATGGCCTATCGAATGTCACTCTCCAGTTTCATGGGTTCAACAGTTTACTGACACTTTACAAGCACGTGGGTGATTTTTTTTTTAAATAAGACATTTTTTGTTTTCATGCAACACTCAGATTCTTATTTGTAAGTTTCGAAAAAATACCACTTTTATATTTCTCTGGTGTCCTCTGATAGGTGAACCTTGGCGTGGTTTACTTGAGATGTCTCAGATTCAATTTCGTTGTAATTTATCTTTCATTATGAATTTTCAAAACCCCCATGAGCATAACAGCAGTTTTAAACCAAAAGTATTTTTCTCATTAATATTGTCTTGTAAAGTTCCTTGATCTGCGAGAGGATGAACATGAGTTGAGTAGATCAACCCTGCATACCCTACTGAGCCCATCTACGCTTGATTTTTTTATGCGTTTTTTAGGAAATATGAAAAGTTTAGTGGCTATCTGATACCTCAGTACGTGAATATCAATGAAGCATTTACCTAAGAAACCATAATTCTACATTGCTGTATTGGAACAACCAACTACCAGAAAGACATAGACAATTAAAATATTAAAACTTGAAGTAATAGCACCTTTGACACTACCATATTCTGGGGTATGTTAAATGGTGTGCAATTGTGCTATTTTAAAAATCTTGCATAGAGAGGCTTTGGCTTTCTTACGACGTAAGGTGCATAGATTGAGAAAGGAAAAAATGGTCAATGATTTTCCCCAAGGTGGCTTTTTGAAATAATCAGCATCTTTGCTTTTTGCCAACACGAATAACCAGAAGTTCGAAGGAGCGGGGTCAGTGCTAATGGCATGCTATTACGCAATCAGCCTGATGATGATGGGAAATCGGGTTACCTAGGGCTTTACATCGTGTTTTAGAACAAAAATTCACTCACTCACTCAGTCACTTTAAAGTTTTATCAACAAAAGTTACTTATTTTTTGTACGCTAGCTAACACATAAAGAAGAACTCCCTGCCGTTTACATTATCATTTTTCATAAATTTATAAAATTACTTTAATAAACTTTATAGTTCATGAAAAAAAATTGAATACAAGATTCATTTCATGAAATTACACCGGAAAATCTATTTGGATGAATAATGTTTAACGCCCACCAATAGGAAAAAATGGAGTCTTCAGGGTGTCCACAGGGATAATCGTTGCTCCTCCATAGGAAGGAGAGCCAGCCCAGGATCTCCTGGGTGGTCTCCCCCTGGAAGGAGAATAGGACGGCCCCTAAGAACATGGCGTCTTTTCTTTCCCCGTGTCATAGAATTATGATATAAACTTTCCAACGAGAAAAAGCCAAACGAAAGAAATTCAAAGGGTTTTACCTGATTATTAAATATAAAATGTTTTAGGAAAATGAAAGTTTCCTATACTTATCTTCGAATGGTGGAGATTCGTTAATTCTTTATATAGTACATATCAATGTTTACAACGGGAAAAATAGCAAGACAAGTATATTTTTTTACAAGGCTATTTCAACTACGAGGTCCTCGAGAGTTGAAAAAAGAGGGAAAACATTTGTAAGTATTAAATTCACTATTTTTCGTGTTCCGTTTGACCAATTAATATCATTCAATTAATTAAGGTTTTAAGTTGAGATAAAAATACAGTGTCACAAGAGGGATTCGAGCCCACGACCTTCGGCTGCTCTACAGCTTGAGCTATCGTGACTTCGATCCGCTAGGACACTAACTTCCCATCACAACCGCAGAGAATCAAATAGATTACACGACATTTGAAAAATGGCAAAATGGAGGGAAAATTCAAAAGGTGCGGTTTAGATAGGAAGTTAGTGTCAGGTGGTAGAGTAGCGGCGTATCTAGCCGAACGTCGTGGGTTCGAATCCCGCTGTTGACACTGACTTTTTTATTTCAATTTAAAACCTGAATTAATTTAATTGGTAAGCATGTTGGGTTCGAATGTAGGACCGCTGGATTACGTCATGCCGCCACTTATGCTCCCAAGTCAAATCAAATGTAAGCGTACTATTAGCTTTACAAACTTCCAGGGCACACGTCAATCTGGAACGTCCACGAGGAGCATAAATTGCCGGATTTGATAATCACATAAATTGTGAATTTAATAAGCAATGGAGGGGGCGACAGAGGCCCCGAAGGTTTAGGCGTTGGCACGGCGCTCATCACTGTAAGGTAAACGTCCCGTGTTCGAATCCAGCGGCCCTGCATTCTTACAAATGGGAAATTTTTCTCCAAAACACCTGTACTCCAATAGTTGATACGACCTCTGCTGTTGCAAACCCTCATTAAAAAAATTATTTTAAAAAAGTATAAAAAATAAAATAAATAAAACAACTGCAACCATCTTATTTTATTTTAATTCATTCATGATTTAAATTTTTTAATATTTTTTTCTCGTCCTCTAAAGGAAGTTCTGGCTGAATTGCTCATTGTATTTACCTTTCTAATTGTCAGCTTGTCCTTGCTGTGTCGGTTTTTCAGCAATTGCGGTTGGTCCGTTAATCTAAGAAGGTGAATCTAAAGATGATGAGAAACCAAAACGTGCCTAAAAAGACCAACCCATCGACGAAAATAGGCAAAAAGGAAATCTTTATTTTATTCCAACATCATTCAATAAACACAAACTTGAGATTTTATTAAAAACAATTGTAAATATTGATATTTGTCTTTGGTTTCTTTCCTGTGATTCTCCATCTATTGCTCATGGGATTCCCTTATTATGTAAGAATTTGAAAATTTCAGAACAAACCTTGTTAATCACTCTTTGTAAATAATACTTCACATTAGTAGGCAGCTCATAATTATTGATTGGCTAAGATAAAAGGTACCGGCCATTTTTTAAGTATTGTATTTTCCATTTTTTTTTAAACCAGGACTTAACAATAGGATGTCAGCTTGTTGGTACAGAGGTTTTTCCCTTTAGCCTCTTAAAACGAGATTCTCTAGTTCATGAGTTTACAAAGTCAATCCCTTTCCCGAAGGACGTTTGCTCTCAGGGATCGGCCCTAATTCCCTTTGGTACGAGGCGGGTACCTCCGAGAAAGCCTGGGAAAAGAACCCTGGAATTAGCAGGGGCTCGCCGGTGGCAATGGATTATCTCTTTTCACCCCTTAGCCTCGTTAAATCCCATCGTACCTCTCATTGGAATCCAATTTGAGCCATCTTACGATGACAAATCCCCTGGAGTAAAAGGTACCCATTTTCAAAACCTAAGTCCGCTCCGGCCGCTAAAGACATACTTTTCTAAAACAAATATTTTCCAGGAAAACGTCTTAACTTAAAAAGAAATAAACAGAAAGACTGTCTGACTTTTCGTGTGAAAGGACAACATTTTTTCAACCGTGGTTGGCCCTTTTATTTTCTTTCCTGTCGTTTTCTGATCCCTGTCAGCTTTTCGTACCACACACCGGCGAGGTTTAATATTTTTATTTATTTATAATTACTCTATTATATCCAATTAAGACATACAGATGAGGTTGATTGAAATATTATATATATATATATATATATATATATATATATATATATAGAGAGAGAGAGAGAGAGAGAGAGAGAGAAACAAAAACATAAAAGGTAAAAACTAAAAGCATCTACTTACATTGAAATGTAATTAATTAATTAAGAGAACGTACAGTAAATATATATTTAAATTAATACCATTATATTTCGTGGCCCAATCAACCAAGTAACTTATTTCAAATAATTAATCTTTATGTAAGGTATTGGTTGATATGTGACGAACGGGATTCGATCCCACGACGTTCGGCAAAATACGCCGCTGCTCTACCACTTGAGCTGTCCAAAGTGATCCACTTGGATCCAACCAATAACTTACATAAATATTAATTCATTGAAAGAAGTTATTTGGTCAATCGTACCACGAAATATAATGGATTTAATAAGTAAGGTGGAGTATATCTTCACTGAAGCTTTGTTTTTTTTTCCATTTGTCGCCGAGAATCGAATCCTGATTACACGACATTTGAATTAGGACAAAAATTCGAAAGGTAGATTGAAGTGGGTGGTTGGTGTCCGAGTGGATCGAAGTCAGGATAGCTCTAGCCATAGGTCGTGGGTTCGAATCCCGCTTTGTGACACTTTTTCATTTCAACCAATACCCTACATAAATATTAATTAATTGAAAGGATTTAAATTAATGTTTAAGAAACAGGGAAAATGATAATCCTAAATCAAATAACAGATCTTTTGTGACAGAGTCTCTTTAATCATAACACCTTTTATATTTATTTTGTTTTTGAAGTTAAATAAAACACCGAGAAGCAAAGAAATACTTTTTTGTGAAAAAATTAATCACAACTGAAAGTTGCTGCCAAAAATTAACGATTATACTTTTTTAAATCTAGTTAATATTAGTAGTATACCAGAAAAAAAGATACATTCGGTGTAAGAACCCAAATAGACTTCGAGAAAAATTACCAAAAATGGCAACCTTTTTGGTCGCTCTATTTTTAAAAAATCCTTAAATTCGGTAAGACTTTTAAGTTTGATGCTTAAACAGAAATTGTAAACTCTCCAGAGAAGGAAATTTTGATAAAAATTAAAATCCATCAAATAGAAGTAGAGTTAAACAGAAAAGATTAATCGACAAAATAAAAGAAAATAAGAAACCAAATCAAATTCGGAACAAATGTACCGAAAAGTGGCATCCTTTTGGTGTCTCTTTGAAAAATTAAATGATCTAAAACATTGACTTAATTGCAGTATTATTTTTAAGTTCGGTGCTTAAACAAAAACTGCAAACTCTCCAGAGAAGGAAATGACGATAAAAATTAAAAACCATCAAATAGAAGTTAAAAAAAAATAGCATTACTCGGACAAATAAAACAAAGAAAAATTGATTGTAGGAAACTAAATACCATTAGGGAAAAACGTAAATGCGGTCATATTTTTAAGTTTGACAACAAAAATTACACTCTCCTAGGAAGGAAATGTTTATCATCAAATGTCCCAAAATGCTCGCTCCCACCTTTCACTATAGAAGTTAAATTCCGACGGCCAAAACGTGTTATAATTGGAGCGCGATTACTTATTTCTCAGTTGGTCACGGATGATTTTGCAGTATCTTATTCATTACAATTTTAAAAAGGTGATACAATGTTGTAACATAATTGACCATAAATCACATACTTTAGTCCTTCCTTTCCGGTTAGTAACTGCATAGAATGCGCATTTTTCTTTTTGCAATTAGCTCCTTTCATCTCTGCGGATGGGTTACCGGGAATTCTGAGTTTCAAGTCATTAATCCATTATACAATTCGGCCGTCCTAAGTTAATCTGCTTGTGACATAATTGTTCGATATTTAAATATTTCTGTAGATAAGGGTTGATCATCGACGATACATGACTACGCATCCTGGCACTCGACAATTCGGTTCTGATTATTCTGTCTACATCTCGTCTGCCTCTTGATTTTTTTATGTTTTACAATTTAGTATTTTCAATTTGGACAATAATGCACTTTTCCTGAGTTTTAAAATTCGTAAATAATAATTCAATCGATTAAGATAAACTTGGAAGCCATAATAATCCAACATATTTTATGGTATTAAATTATGATTTATTTCGAGGTAGTTTGATTCTTCAAAACTGGCTACAAGACGTTAGGCGTTACTAATAGCCAGGATTAACCCACGTCAATCCCATCCCAATTTCGGGATTTAGCGACAACGCTCACGCTGATATTCTATCGTGAGGCGGTTTCTTTTCATTCTCTCTTTATTTTTTTCCCCCATTTGAAATATTACAGTCGACATAATTCACCCGATCCGTGGAAAGTGGCTGAATCTCTCACGTAGACGATTGGCCCCCAACGCCAATGACTAATCTGGCATTTCCCCGCGAAGGGTTGGGCATAAATAATGAGATTTTTTTTAAAACTCCGATCACTTTAATCAAGTCCACCCACTTCATGATAGCGAAATAATCTTTTTATCAATGGTTAACTCGTTAAATAGGATGAAATATCAAAAATGAAACTTCCACCTCGAACATTTAAAATAGACTTTTTAAACGCAAAAATAATTAAATAATTTTAAAACCAGTTTAATGTGTTGTTTTTGATTTTGTATCTACATCACAAATCTATTATCACATATAAACTGGGAAAGGCGTGACGATTTCTGCGATTACTTTCTTTTTCAAATGCAAACAAAATGCAGTATTATTTTCTTCAGTGAGAATACTCGTTAGTCCTATTGCATAAACACACAACTACGACTATATTTCGCAGGAAACAATCTTAGGGTTATAGGCAGAGCGAGGTAAGGCTCTGACTATTCCAATTAATTAAAGTTATTAATTGAGATAAAAAAGTCAGTGTCACGAACGGGATTCGAACCCACCATCTTCGACTTGATACGCCGCTGCTCTACCTCTAAAAGGAAGGAAAATTCAAATGGTGGGGTTGAGATGGGAAGTTGGTGTTCGAGTGTGCCATGGTCACGATAGTTCAAGTGGTAGAGCAGCCGTTTAACTAGCCGAAGATCTTGGGTTCGAATCCCGCTCGTGGCACTGACTTTTTTATCTCAACTGAATACTTTAATTAATTGAAAGATGTTAATTGGTCATGTCGACCGCAAAACTAGTGAATTTAACTCTGACTATTATTTCTGCGATTTTTTTAAATGCCAACAAAATTAACTGAAATGCACACAGGACCTTATGAAAAATCACACTCTTAGTCAAAATTTATGCTGAAATGAATTTTTCTTCTCGGCACTTGTAGCACTGTTTTCTACTATTTTAAAATTTTGTATCGATGGAGTGTATGAAGGACCTGTTGCACATTACTTTCACTTCATTCAAAATGTCACTCTTTGAAACAAAATATACTGTATGAGATACATTTCGTCAGTGTAGGATTTTAGAAGTTGATTATTATTTTTCCAATTTCTGTCATTTCAATGAGCGAATGTGCAGAACCGTCTTCTAGTTATACTCCTGGGACAGAAAAGTCCGTGTGAATAAATAAATTTTTAATTTAAAAAATTAATGTTTAGATGCGGTCTGGTGTGATGTAGGTTTCAAAAAAACATTTTCTTTATCGTGCCAACGTTTCGATCTTTATTGAGCCCTGAAGACGATCTCTATAAAGTTCGAAATTGGCACGATAAAGAAAATGTTTTTTTGAAACCTATAACTCCAGATCCCACGATTTTTGAACTTTAACGGTCACTAATCACCGCACATTAATGCTTAGGCTAGGTCTACCTCACAACAATCATGCCGTTGTTTTCTACCAGGTTTAGTTTTTGTGTACTCCGAGAAAAAACCTATGGAACTCTATTGAATTGCACTTCACAATTGAAAATGTCTGAAATTTTAAAAATGAGGCCCATATTTTGAGGGAACTAGAACACGGATCTAAATGGGGAGAGTCAAAACGTACGGCGTTTTTTGTGTTCAGTGAAGGAATACCCAAGCCCTTGTGCATAAACGTATTTTCAGTGAAAAATAAATATTTACGTGAATTGGTCATTGTTTTCTACTATTTTTATGTTTTATGTCAATGGAAGAAAATTCTTTCTCTTCATTCAAAATATTTTTATTTAGAACAAAAAATTATGTGAACATGGGTGCAAACTAGGTATAAGGCTACCTCTCAATTTATTGTTGTTATCTATTATGAAGTAATTTTGTGAGATCAGAACAAAAATCTTTATAGAATTCTATTGTAACTTTTTCTTAGTTAAAAATATCTGTGATTTTGTAAAAACATGTTACGACCTATGTGAGGGGAACTACGTGAGGGATATATACAGGGAGGGGAGGCGTTGACCTTTCCGCGAACATACAATTAGCCTGCATAATTAACACTGTCTTTTGTTCCAAACGCTTTGCCCAGGTTGTACAAACTGAGTAGCCATGCAGTCTGGAACAAGTACAAGGTTTAAAAATTATTTCCGAACCTGTCTTTGCAAGCTTCTCTGCTTTCTTGCTCATCGGCCTTGAGAAACCCGCGACGGTTTTGATACACAGCACACTTCTTCTCTATTTGGCCAAAATATTTTTTGATTTAACATTTATTTAACTGACGAAGTAATATATGAAGATTCGATGGCTTTGTATTCTCGGGCATCATGGTGATCATGACTCATCTTGAAGGCTGGCTGGAAACTATTGGACCAAAATACAGGCGTATTATGATGCAATCCCACTTTTACCTTCCATTGGACAAATTTCTCAAGTCAAAGTTCACACTTAGTTCTTTTGTTCATTATGCCTGTAAAATCAATTTATGCAAAATATGCGCAGGAAACAATTATATAAATTATACTATCAAATCTAAGAAAGAGATTGTTATTTGAGCATTTGCACTAAGAATTTATTGCAAGATTTCTACATGTTGTTTGTGGGATGATAAACGTGTAGTTTGTTCTGGTGGTTAATTTTTTAGGACCCGATTGTCAGCCCTAACAAAACGAGGGTACAAAGACCAAAAAGTTGGGCAAAATTTCATCCTACTTTTTATTTATGTTGTGTAATTTGTGTTTGAGACTTTTATTATTTCTATTATTTAAGTGAGGCCAAATGTTTGTTGGCTGTTTGGACGTCCAATAAGTGGCCCAAGGGAGGGTCTCGGAAAGTCGGTCATTCATCAGCCACCCTAACAAAAAGGCCGTAGCTTCATCGATCCTGGGCCCGGGTTATCTGCCGACAAGACAAAAGGAGCTGGAATCGTACCGAGAGATATACCTCGACTTCCAGTCCGCACAGATTTATAACTCCCGGCGTTTTTTCCTTTACGGGTTGGTGTTTTTCTTTTCTTTTTTGCCTCCCGTGCTGAGGAGTGCCGCTAATGTGGCGTTTATGGCATCGCCAGCTCGGCCAGACTCGCCCCGGGTGGCTTTTGATGTATATCAGCCCGGATGACCTGATTGATTTACTGATTGATGTGAAAGGCGAGGACAATGCTAGAGACTCGCCCCTCAGCCCTTCTTCACTAAATGAAAATTATTGTATATGTTAAAAGTAATGGCCCAAAATAAATTAGCAGTTGTCGTTGTTGTTTGTTTTTCATCGTTTAAGAGGGTGATTTATTTGCTATCCCATGTTGAGAGACAAGTGAAGTAAGTAAAAAGAAATTGTAAACTGAAAGAGAGAGAGGGGGGAGGGGGAGAGAGAGCTATATAGTTATCTAAACAGTTAGGTAAATAGTTTATAAATACATAGATAAAAGAGAGAGAGAGAGAGGTGCTGTCTCAATGTTTTCACTTTCTATCTCCTGTTTACCTACAACATACAAGTTCTTAGCAGGTAATTCATTCATGATTATTACAATGATCATTATTCAATACAGTTTAAATTTAATTGTGTTTTCATTCAACTGTAATAAACAGAACGGACCCTTTTTATGGCGGTTGGAAAACGACTTTGTCCGTAAAAATGGCTCCTCGGCGACCCCGGATGTGTCGGCAAACAGAAAATCCGGCCGAAAATGTTTTCTCACAGAACTGTCTTTTGAATTGAAAAGGGTATTGTCCCCACGATGTTTGTGAGTTGGCTAACTTACGGAACTTTAAGTTTAGGATTCACCTGGCCAGTTAAGTTCGAAGCGAGCCCTCGTTTGCACACCTGCCCCGGGCCTCGGACCCTCGTCATCGTGTTTAAACAATCCGTCGGATCGTTTCCACTTTTATCTTAAGTTCATATGGCGCTTTTGAACAACACTTGTTTTCTTATAACTCGAACGACATTGAAGATAGAAATTTCACCACTGTCAGCCTTTCAGAAAAGACCGGCTTTCATTTTTTAATTAGAACTAATAGAACAAAATGGTTATTTATTTTATTCATTAAGTAAAGTGTACACAGCCCACTCTGTCACAATAGTGAATTATCATTATAGTTTGTTAGCTAATTTATAATCCACTAGGTTAATTCGGTAAATGAAATGAGAAGACAAAATGTTCTTCTATGCTCAGTCAATAGAATCTGATGAATATTGAATTTTCAAGAAGATTCAAACGAATTCGTTTGTTTTCACCTCTCTCTCCTATTGTTTTATATGTGGATATGTATTTTTTTCTTTTTTTGTTAAATTTATATATTTATAGCTAAGTATGTTTATCTTTTTCACTGTATCTATCTATGATTCTTTCTTTCCATCTCACAATTTGCACAATTTCTTTTTGCCTTTCCCTCGATTTTTTCTCTCTTTCTCTGTCTCACTTTGACCTTTTCATTTTGTATATCTCTATATACCTGCCTATCTGTGTAAATACCCCTTCTCGAAAAGTCTTTTTCTATCCCAGTGATTCATTATTTTAATTGATTTAAGTAGAGCCGTTCCGGTGTAAAACAAGATTTTATTAGTGTAATTACATAGGTTAATAAAGAGATTCTTCTCACTTTAACTCGTTCTTCCCCGATCTCTCTCTCTCTCCTTCCCTCTATCTATATCTATTTTTCTTTTCATCTATCTATTTATATTGCCCTCACTATCTATCTATACTTCTCTTTTTATTCTTTTATATATTTATTTCTATTTATATTGTTCTTTTATCCTTCTCTCTCTCTCTCTCTCTCTCTCTCTCTCTCTCTCTCTCTCTCTCTTTATATTGCTATCTATGTATGTATTTATTTCTGTTTACCTATCTCTCCCTCTTTCTCACTATCTATATTTCTATTTTTATTTATCTACTTACATTGTTTTTTATCCTTCCCTCTCTCACTATTTATCTATCTATCTATCCCTTTCGATCTATATCTTTCTCTCTCACTCACTCACTCTTCATCTTTTATCCATCTATCTTCCTATTTATATCAGTCTATATTGAATTATCTATTTACATGATATTCTACCTTTATATCTGTGCAGCTACCAATATATGGATTTATATTAGGGCCAAAATATAACATAATTAATGTTTGGCCTGTGTATTTGTCAACTTTCACACAAGACAAATATGTGTTATACGTCGACTAAGTTAAAAAATCGATTTAATCACAGCCGATTAATCGCTTTGAAAGTCGATTTTACATTTGAATATGAACAATCAGGTCCACCTTGTTTGCCCGGCCGAAACTGGTCCACCGGTGCAATTAATTTATCTTCTAAAGTGTACGATTTTTTATAAACCGAAAAACAGTTTATTTGATGGTATTACGAAACGGCATTTTCCTCCGGTTTTAGAAAACCGTATTGTTAGAAAATTATAAGGGTAGGAAACAATGTCTTTCGACAAGACGTTTTCTTACTTCACACCCGGATATAAAACTAGTGGAAGGTAAAAATTTATTTCAATATTTATTTAAAAATCGTAAGATGCGGTCTGGTGTGATGCAGGCTTCAGAAAAACATTTTCTTTACCGTGCCGACTTTTCGTTCTTTATTGAGATCATCTTCAGGGCTCAAAGTGTTTGTCTTCTGTGTAATTGTGCCATCTTGCGTGTCGTGTCGAGAGTGCCCTACATCACACCAGACCGCATCTCACGATTTCTAAATAAATATCGAATAACGGTCACTAATTATCACACATTTATCTCAATGTCGATAGGTTACAGCTTTGATTCGGCATACGTGTGAACTATCGATAATTTAGACTTTTTGTCATACCATAGGTTATATGACAGCGATATTTTAGACTTTCAACTTATGCCTTTAGGTTATGTGGCGTACCAACAATTTAGACTTTTTTTCATACCATAGGTTATATGAACTAGTGATATTTTAGACTTTTAACTTATTTCGATATGTTTTCTGACCTAATGTACAATTCAGACTTTTTGTTCATGCCTAAATAGTATGTCCACTATCGATAATTTAGACTTTCAACTTATTTTTTTTAGGTTATGTGACCCATCGACAATTCAGACTTTTTGTTCATGTCTGTAGGATATGTGAACTATCGATATTTAGACTTTTGAATTATTTCGATAAGTTTTCAAGTAACTTGTGTCTTACGAAGATTGATTATATGGACTATCTACAGTTTAGACTCTTTTTTTTAATCTAGTGTTGTGTTTTTGGAAAAATGTGAAAACATTTTCGCGTCCTTAGATTATGTGAACTGTAAACAGTGTAGATGTTTGGATCACGTCGATAGTTTAAGTGAACTACTCATACTTTAGAATTTTGATAGGTTATATGAACTATCTATAATTTAGACTTTTGAATTATTTCGATAAATTGCCAAGAAAGTTGCGTCCTAGACTTTTACTTCATGCCGGTAGGTTTCGTGAACTAAACATCCTTTTGAAATTTATTTTTTAAAAACTGATTTCTGTATTAAAGAAAATCAAAACTAGAAAAATGTTTTGGGTGATTCGAGCGACTACTTTCTAAATTATTGCTTATTATACATGGGGATAGCATAAAATTAAAAAAGCCGGAATTATTACAAACAAATTCCAATAGGAAAGCAAGTGGATTGCTTTGCTATAAAATCAATCATGTTTATTGTAATCAGTGAAAATGAGACACGTTGAAAGATATTTAAGTAAATAAAAATCTCTTAACGAAGTATTCAATCCATTATCCTTAGGATAATAATAAATAAATGAAACATTTATCAGGTATTTAATCGTTTCAAGAATAATAATTTAATTTTGTTGTCATCCCCGTTTTCCATTGTTAATATCCGACCATCTTGAATTACTAAAACCTGGATTTGTTTGTTCAAGTAATGCCATCAACGCCGTTGGAAACAAAAGACGAAAAGTGGTCTGGTCTCCATTACCGAGAGTGGTGTACGGTTTCACCAAATTGTCCGACATGTTCACGGACGGAAAACCGAAAAATTAATGTACATTCTCGAGTGTTCGAAAGCAAGAGGGACTGCTAAATAGCAAACTTTAGTAATCAATCAATTATCAATTAGCAATATTGAACATTATTGTCAATGGAAATATCACTTCGGACTCATTGTTTAATACTGTCATCACTTTAGAACAGGGCCCCTGGAAAAACTGCTGCATTTTTTATCTTAATTGAACGTTTATTAAGTTTTAACGGCATTATTCCCTTTGACTGTCGAGGTATCGATCAAACTAAACATTAATTAAGTTTGTCCTTAGTTTGACTTTGAGCAGGGATATAAGTAGGGTGGAGCAAGACCCATGCGAAATTCGCCAGGGGCGCGAATGATGTGCTTTTATTGGAATATTTTCGTTTAATCAAAGAGAAGTGTTTTACTTTGAAAAATTTCAAATGTTTTTCAGGCTGTTATGCGACCTGTTCCTTGTCAATAAACGAGCCCTTTAGGAACAAACAAGAATTTGACGTATAAAGCACATTCTCCAAACAGCTTTTGGCAAAATCTGGTTGAGTCATTTAAATTTATTTCCATTATTTAATTTTCGAGGATTACTCAATAATAATCTGAACAAAATCAGGCCAGCAATTTTATCTTGGATATTATAACTTCTTTTAAAAAAAAAAATCCCTTTTGTGGATATCAATGTGACAAATTATATTCACTTTCTTTTGCCTTTTTTCTAGGTTTTAACATGATTTTTGAAATCGGAATGTTACATAATTATAGTCTAGGTCTATATAAAAGTCCTTACTCAATCTCTCGTTTCAGACCCACTACGTCCCAATGGTAGACGGTCGGTTGGTAGAATGAAGTAATCTGCCTACACAGGGAGCAATTGTTAAGGACTAATTCGAGGCCGAACAGAAGAGTCAAATTAACCTTAGACCCATAAAAGCTCTGTAGCCAAGGCAGGAGCTAACCAAGCACGATTGCATGTATTCTGGTGTAACTCGATGAAGCGAAATTGCTCTGTGTAGTAGAATCCTACTTCTGCTAGAGTTGATGGACGCCTTGGAGGCAACCGGGAGAGTGAAGTGGTCTTTGGTGTGGCTGCCTATCTCCAGGCTGAATCCAAGGTAAGACCAGGGTTTC
Source organism: Cimex hemipterus (assembly GCA_039619505.1). Taxonomy (NCBI): domain Eukaryota; kingdom Metazoa; phylum Arthropoda; class Insecta; order Hemiptera; family Cimicidae; genus Cimex; species Cimex hemipterus. The sequence goes on along the minus strand of CM077107.1, from coordinate 4,146,250 downwards.
ACTGATGGCAGGAATAACCTCACCAAAGGAAGGAGGTGAGTGGCTAGGATATTGCTTCCCGTATACTCGGTCTTCCTCAAAAGAACAATGAGGATCTATAATGTCCGCATCTAGCCTATTCGACTTTATCGGATGTTTTGATTCTCAAGATGAGAGCTGATGCACATCTGCATACGACAGAAGGGTGAAGAGAGACAGCTCAGCCCCGCAGGCCCAAAGCAACCAGCTCTCCGCTTGCCCATTCCGAGTGGTCGGGTACGCATTTAGCATCGAACCGTATGCCGCGCACAAAGGGACACTATGCCGAAATATATCAGCCTGGTCTCCCGCGCACTCCCTAGATAGAGAAGGACACTCCACCTCCCAGAGTAGAGGGGCTCCTCGAGCGTAGAGATTACCGGATCCGTTCCCGCCTCGGTTTTGTTTAAAGTAGAATAATTCTACTTAGCTCTAGCAATTATTGCTAACCACCCCCTATATGAGCCTACGATAAAATCTCCCAATGCCTACACCTACATGTAAATCATTCTCGAGTAAGAGCAACCGATTCACTACCCGTTCCCATCCGCCACTTCTCATGCATTCGTGGGACTTTTGAGCATAATCATAGCGTCCTCAACGCTTATACGCTGCCGTCCGATCCGCCGTATCCCGTGAGGCGAGTGAATAACGATGGTCATGCGCAAGTTTCGTGCGAAGGTCACCTATAGAAGACAGTACAGGTGGTTATGCACCCTCTCCCGTCTATGCAGACAGGATTTGGTGCCCTAACCCTCGTGTGCCTCTGATAAGGCACCCGCCGCCCCATGCCGACACGAGTACAGCTTGTGCTTTAGAGAAATTGTCACGCCCTCAGGGTTGCACCATTATTTTGCACCCGGACACCCTCCTTGTAGCCAAGGGTTGGGAGGGGTCACAGGGAAGAATGAAGGTCCTGAAATGAGAAAAGGACGTGGATGAGGACGCAAGGTACACTTTTCTTTGGCCCCGACCCTTAACCACATTGAACCACTCGTCGTCGTCGTAGTTCCACATTAAGTGGGTTGCTAGATGGCATCTCTCATAGGAAACTCATATGTTTATACATGTTGGCGATATTGACAATATTCCAAAGCGTCATTTCCTGTGAATCGTGACAGTGGCCATGATCCCGTATCAGGAGTGCAGTTTAGGAAGTGGAGAAGCATAAAGTCACGCGCCAAGTAAGCCGTTCGGATATACGCGGTGTTCAATCACCCAGTTGAGTCCGATGTATAACTACTTGCGGAGATGGAAGTCTTTCATTGTAATTGTATACCGACGTGGGCTGGACTAGTGCGGTTTTTAAAGATCTCGTCAAGTTCGTTCGAGTCAAGGGAAAGGTTTTGATATCTTCGTATCTCCTCATTATTGTGTACATTAAACAATGTTTCAAGCCAGTTTCTGTTAATAATTCGTGTACTGTTTAACAACGCATTAACTAGAATTGTTTATTTTAAAAGTTTAAAAAATATAGAACTGTCCATTAAAAGGTTGCTTTTTTAAAAGAAAGTTTCGACATTCAAAAATATTTTCTAAAGTAATGTCATAATCATAATTTCTGCCAATGAAATTTTGGCTCAGATGGACGTATAATTTCAAAATACTTTTATGCCAGAAGGAACTATCATTTAACACCAGTTTCTTTCGTCTAAGAAACAGCATGAGTTTTGCTTGTATTCTCGTCGAATTCGCCGTGGGGTTCACAGGAATCAATCTCCGTCAAATTCTCAAATCGGCGTTATTTATGCCTGAACATTTTCGAATATTTTGTCCGTGGAGAGGTGTCAGTTGGAAAAATTATGCGGAAAGGGCCCGTGGAAAATCGTGAACGCGATCCAAACGGGGGCGGGTTTTTTTTTAAATTCCCGTCGTGGGTGATACGTAAAGGCTTATCTGCTGGCCAATCCCGACTTATATCCCATTAATCCCAGTCATGTCCTGCAACGAGACAGATGGAGGTCTCCCCTAACGTGAGATTCGGTTTCAATGCCATCATTCACCTGGACTTGAAGCATCGATGAGTCAAACGTTTCCGTTCTGTTATTTACTCCAATAATAGATAAGACTACTATTCAAAAATTACAAACAATTGGTTAAACGCTGGATCGATAAACAATATTAAAACAACGATCCTAGTCTTTATTCAATTTTTGTAATATACTGTTATAACACCGTTAATACGGTTGAAATACTCGATTCGCAGATTGCTTATAGGTTTGCATTAATATAAATTCAAAGGTAGGTAGATGCATAGAGAGGTGGATTGAGAAATAAACAGAGTTGGAAAGAGAGAAATATAAAGAAGGCGAGGGGGAGAGAGGGAGACAGAGATTGATTGATGGTTTTATTTAATCACGCAAAGTTAGGTTGTTATATACTTATTATGGTTTAGACGCCTTTGGTCCTTACAATGTATTGTACAATTATAATTTATAATGAAGAGGGAAAAAAATTGTTTTGTTTTTACAAACCGTTTGACAACATAATTTTTATATGTATATAATTTTGTTATTTTTCGTTGTAAGTTTATAGATTTTAGAACATACGTATCCCAAGTATTCAGCACGTCGTTTATAAACTCTAATCAAACAAATTAATAAACGTTTTGTTTATGTAAGAGAAAGAAAAGATCAGGTTATTTATAGATTTATCGTGTAAATCAAATTTTTGTTCACTCCAGCTTAAATTAATCTCAAGTGCTGATCGTATTTAGTGTGCACTTGTTAAAACCGAATAAAGCGTGTGCATATATAGAAAGGCCACACAATTTTACCTCGGTTCCCGTTCCGACCCAAGATTAAACAAAGCCGACGAACCCAACACAGACGCTTGCTTTCGGATCGGATAAGTTCTTTAAAGACAGCCGTCCCCCAGGGTGATAACTCGTGGAAGTGTTTGGTAAACACGGGGGCCCACGGGGTAAACACGCGTGTTAATGAGGAATGAGTTAGTGGCCGGGAAAGCTGTGAACATAGCAGGAACACATTGCCCGGCCGACTGGGCGGACGACTCGCCTCGACTCCGAAAGCTTCCGCTTTAGTCTCGTTCAAAATCCGGCGAGAGCACTTGAAAACGTTCTCAAAACAAACGGAGGCTTCCTTCTTTAAATGCATATATTAAGTAGTGAAATAACGAAAGGAGGATTATTTTTGAGGCACCGATTTGGTCTTTCAAAAAGACAGAAATCCTTAGGTTTAAGTTTTTATGTTTCATTATGTTTTATTGCGTATTGAAACGAAACACACAAAGTTGATAAACTATTTATTGTGAACTATCCATGGTTTGGAAATGTGTCTCCATCACTCTCTCTCTCCATTATATAAATTTGATATAAAAATTTGATTTACACAATAAACGATTTTGATAATTTTGCCCTATCCTTGTGGTTTTCCCACTGAATATGGCGAGATAACATCCTGAGAAAAAAACAGTATATATAGTACTATGTGTTTGACTTACGAATATGATATGATATTTGTAAAATTTAAAAATCATAAGTTCAAAAAATAATACATTTTTAATTTAATTATCTCCATTTCTAATCCGGTGTGGGTGTATATGAAAAAATGAAAATAAAACTCTCTCTTTCTTTCTCACTCTGGCCTCCCTCTCTTTCTCTCAATTTTTCTTTTCCCTCCTATTCATTCTTTCGCTCAATATTTCTCTTTGGCCTTTCTTTCTTTATCGAATTCTTAATCATGTATGTATAACTTTCTCTCTCAAGCTCAATGGGAATCAGTCCAACAACCAACTCTCTCTCTCTCTCTCTCTCTCTCTCTCTCTCTCTCTCTCACTCACTCTATTTCCAAATCTCGGTAGTATTTTGCTCTCTCTTTCTATCCTAATCTGTCAAATTCTCTTTGTCGCATATTCTTTCTTCCTTCTCTCTCTCCCTCCCTTTCACTCAATTTTTCTTTTTACTTCTCTCTCTCTAAAATTTTTACTTTCTATGAATAAGTTTAACTACGATGTATGTCAATCTTTCGAGTTTGATAGGGTTCCGTTAAAGTTGATCTTCACCCCACTCCTGATCGATCCACACTAACCACCAACAAACTATCTATATATCTCTTTATATACGTGTGTCTTCTTTTTTTCTATTATATATACATCTGATTCTATCTCGATCTATTTTTTGACCACTGTATATCTACACACCTATTTAACTATATATCTGAATGTTTCTTTCATTCTATCTTTTTGTCACAACTTCTCTTCGCTCTCTCTCACTCTCTCTCTCTCTCTCTCTCTCTCTCTCTCTCTCTCTCTCTCTCCCTCTATCTATCTATATATTTCTGTGCATCTTTCGTCGTATTTATCTATCTGTATAGTTATACTTCTTTCTATTTCTTTGATACTCTGCCTCTTTATTTCTCTAATCTATCACGCTATTTTACCCTTGTACATACTCATTCATTATCAATTCAACTCCTTGTCTCAAGAAAGATAATTTAAATCTTGGGTCAATTTACGAAACTCTTGACTTGTAATCGTATGTTTGGCCATGTGGGCATCGGTGTGATGAATCTGTACTTTGGGCCTTCACAGTTTTGGTCCTGTCTATGCGTTGACTTGTTGCGGCATTTCGTAATTATGTATTCAGTGTTGGGTCATTGACGTTTTTGGCTTAAACTGAATTCAAAATAATGAACGGAAACGACCGTGATCACCTGACATCAAGAATAGATCTCACATTATCAACAGCGTATGCCTTTACTGACCCTACTTCGAAGATGGCAAAAGCCGCTACTTGTCTGTCAGACCTATTCAGGCACTTAAATTTCAACTTTAACTTGAAGTTTTTGTGTTGCTAGTTATTTCGGTATTTCTACCCCAGTTGTTTTAATCTTGCAGTGCGATTCGGCTTCTAGTTATCTTCAATGATGGGTCATACTACTTTTTATAAAGTATTATCAATAATTTTATCAACTTCCTTGGTATTAAATACTTGTGTTTTGTCACTACAGCTTATTTGTTATTACTATTGGTTACTGTACTATTTTTAGAACACTTATCTTCCTTAGGAGTGATAAGGAAGAAGGAAAATTCGGTGGACTTATTTATAATTTTTTTATACTTAAAGGAAACAAATGTGCTTGTTGTCCTGAAATCAAATAATCGCATGAAATTAACTGAATCATTTGAAGGAATTGATTCACACCTGTGCAATTCTGTTGATTCACTCCTTCCGATAAACAAAAGGCCGATTGGCAACGGCAGATTAAAGAAGAAATTGACGCCGGCCGAAACAAAAGGACGGTTTGTCGGGCTAGCCCAGTCACCGTGACGGATCAAACGCCGAAATCGTGCTGGTCGCACGTGTACCGGCCGATTTCAGACCAGTTTACAAATGCACTTTTATCCGATGGAGGGAGGCGAGAAGAGAAAAAAGTAACGAAAGGAGAAAAATTAATTTCCTCAAAGCGTTCAGGGCGGACGGCGTGAAATCGTAAATTATTATGCTAATTCCGACCATCAATCATCACTCCATTTTCATTGATGCTCTTCAACAAGTGGTGAAAGATCATAATCGCTTGCATTTCGTTTAACATCAATTATATCCTCACGTAACGACCTAAAACAGATTTACGCCTCATAAAACGCAAATCGGACGTTTATTATTTGCCCTCTTCTGTCTGTCTATCGTGTGTCTTCTACCCTTCCTCTTAAATAATATACATTTTGACCTTCGTTAACTCTCATCACGGCTTCGCGGTGTAAATCATAAACAATTGTACGAAAACGACGACTTCTACTTGGGCTTTCGCTAATTGACGAATGAATTTGAAAATCTTTCGTTAGTTTTACATTCATTGTTCATAGAAGGTGACTAGATAAAAGAATGAAAAACGAAACAGGCAACGGAAGATAGAAAGGACATACAAAGATACAAGTACAAAGCTAAAAAAAAGTATAAATCTACTGACAGATATACATACATGATATATATATAGATAAACAGAACCAGAGCCTCAGCTACAGATTCAGAGACACGAGATATTGTAGAAAGAAAGCAATAAAGAAAGAAAGAAAGAGAGAGTGATAGAGAGAGAGAGAGTGATAGATAGATAGATAGATAGATAGATAGATAGATAGATAGATAGATAGATATATAT
>CM077107.1:4112060-4139713 GCA_039619505.1 Cimex hemipterus | reverse complement strand
GAGAGAGGGAGAAGAGAGAGAGAGAGAGAGAGAGAGAGAGAGATGGAGAAAGAGAGAACGTAGGAAATAAGGGAAGAGAAACATTGCTATAGATAGATAAAAAGGTAGTAAAAATCTTTTTATTTTTTAAGCCATCAGTCAACTGCCATAGTCAGATTATCAAATAAAGCGGTATGATGTATACATAAAAAGATGGAAAGATTGAAAGATGAGAAAGTAAGAGAGAGTGACTAAGAGGGGAGGAGGGGAAGATATAGCTACATAAGTGGAAAGCTACGCACGTAAAATTTCAGATTGTCAGAGATATTAAAAAAAGAAATAGAAACAGATTAATAGGTTAGATAGGTTACATGGATAAATAGATAGAAAAATTTAGAGGAAGAGAAGAGAGAGGAAGAAGGTTTTCATCGTTTTGTCTGCATCTTTGGTGTGATACTTTGATCCATCTACCTTTTAGACACTTTGTTAGAAGAAAACCTCTAAAAATCAAAATTACTGAGAAAGTATAGTGTTGTTGAGGTCGGCGGGAAGGTGCACATAAAAGCTGGTAGAATGACTTTTGCATCGGTTTTTTTATGCAACTCAGTTTGGAACGCTTCTCATTGGAACATGGCGGGTTTACTCTGGATTCTTGTGGTCAGAAGTGTTTGTAACTCCTTCAACACGGTGAGCGTTTAATGGTCAAAATCTGGTTCGTTGTGAACTAATGTATTATCATTTACAAAAAGTGAATCTGTAAATTATGTGTGTGAACAAATAAAATGGACGCACAGTACAACTACTGATTGATGCAAAAGGTGGAAGCATCTGACAGGCCAAAATTACAGAGACCAGATCAGTAACGACTAAACAATAAGATCGTCGCCCTTATCCAGATAGAAAACAAAGCGGCAGTAAAAATCAGGCACAGCACCGGTGTTCAGTTGCGAAACATACAATGCAAGTAAAGTGGCTGAGCACTTGCGTGATCATAAATTAATGATCGGATTTGCACGTAAGCTGTAGCTAATATGTAGCGTGTGACAGGATAATCCTCATCGTTAGACCTACCAGACGGAATACTCACAGCTTTTTAGACACCTCGAAGATCTTGAACAAATATTGTAACACTGATTGTCTATTTGCATATGTTTTTACGCACGGCCACGACATAAATTTACGGATTTGACAGTCAACACTTAACAACATCGCTGTTTTGGACTGGTCTAAGACCCAAAATCAAGGTAAAATTCTTTCACTAGCATCTCTGATGTGTTCGTGAATTGTTCCATCTAAATTTTAGACACCTGCTTGGCTGTAAACATCACTAGTTCTGGTGGATCATACAAAAGCTCTTTTCCCACAAGAGGTTTGCACAAATATTTTGCTGCTTTGACGCAGTTTGACGCATTCAGGTTTTTCAGATCGGTCAACACCTAAATTCATGCAGCCAACTCTTAAGCTTTATAAACAATTGATAAATTCATGACAGTTTTTAACGTTATTTGATCGAGGACCATTTTTTTTCAACGTGACCAAGTAATCTGTACCAAAAGTGTTCGAGTCCTTTTTAAAAAGATAGTTCCTAGTCACAGTAAGTTGTTTTGCAATGATCTGGATTTCGAGCTTTTAGCTCATCATTAGGCTGAAGGAGTTCTGACCTGATGACGAGCTAAAAGCTCGAAACCCGGATCATTGCAAAACAACTTACTGTGACTAGGAACTATCTTTTTAAAAAGGATTGAACACCGCACTCATTCTACCATTCATTATAAAATATTCGTATTCTGCTGCTTTTTATGACCGGCTGGTATTAACATGGGAGAAACACAAAAAAAAATTAAAAATATAGACCCAATACTTGGATTTTTATCAGTGATAGAAGTTTCTAGAGATTTACGTTCAATGCATCATGACTGTTAACTCGATTCATCGTGATAATGATTTTGTATTTTTATATTTAATCAACTAATTATAAAATTTATGAAAATAGTCGCTTAATTTTTGTAAACAAGGAAATACGATGTTTTCTGTGATAAAGACGAGAAAAGTGAAGTGACTACAATTATCATGATTAACCTTATCTCAACGATCAATCACAAATCAAATAAGGAAAACAAATGGCCGAATGGTTTTTTATGACTTGGTAAATAAAGTTTGGAAGATAAAATGCCTATGACTTTATTTTAAGTCTTGCCAGTTGAATCATAAAAGTTATTAATCGATGATTTCGATAAATTTAATTTAATCAATGATGTTCACAAATGTTATTATTGAAATATCTTACGCCGTATTTAACCTTTTTTTTCTTGATTACGTTTTTTCAATAAAGGGATCGAGCTTGGAGATAACCTTCTGTGTCCAAACATATAGGTATGAAACATACTCGTTTTATTTAACTTTTTTCAAAACCAACCATTGCAAGTTTATATTTTATTTTATTTGGTGCAATAAAAATTGATCATAATCTAGAATCTATTGAGTATGTGGTCCTTCAATGAATCATACGCTGTACTATACAGTTGTCAAGCTTTAACGATGATTCATTGAAGGACCACATATCCAATAACATCGCAAACCAAATTCAAAATTGGCCGATAACTGAACAACCTCATAAAAATTGGTGACACCCTCTGATGACATAGGCGTTATGTAGAATACGGAGAGGAGTAATGCAGGATTGTCCCGAGTCCTTGGAGGAGTAATGTAATTAATATACAAAGAACGATGAGGCGAAGCCGAATTTCGGAAAACGAAGTTGAAGAAAGGGTTCACCTGTGAAGTTATTGGTAGAGGGAGGAAAGGAGGGTTGGTGGGGAATTTCCTGGAGGGGGCGGGTAGAGGGAGGCATGGCGACCCGTTCCTCTCAGTCTTCGTAAGGAGCGTAGTTAAGAGGGTAGTGCTTCGACTAGGGAAGGTCAAAAATTTCGGTGTAATTGTACAAAGACACATCGTCTTCTCACCCTCCAAAGACCCCGCTAAGAAGAGGAGCAGTGTTCACCGACAGATCCGGTCCGGAAGTGTGTGAAAACTCGGCCTATTTCGGGTTCCGTGAGTAGTAGGATGAGGCGGCGGCTATGATCCTCACGTGTCCGCAACTTCACCTCCTGCTTGTTTTCGTCTGTTTGGCGAGCGGCTGCGGCCCTGGACGCGGCTCGGGCCGAAGGCGGCCCGGTGCGAAATTGGTGCCCCTCGTCTTTAAGCAGCACGTGCCCAACGTATCGGAGAACACCCTCGGGGCGAGCGGCCTCAGGGAGAAAAGGATTACGAGGAAAGACCCGGCCTTCAAAGATCTGGTGCCAAACTACAATGTCGACATCATCTTCAAAGACGAGGAAGGAACAGGGGCAGACAGGCTCATGACACAAGTAAGTACTCTTTATCACTCCTCGTGAGTCTTCAACAGCGCTAGAGTCCTTTTTTCAACATCCCTGCCCAGGCCCCGATGCGTACTATTCTCTTAAACTTCAGAATACTTCTAATTACGATTAAAAGCCTATTTTTCTATTTCTAATAAGATTTAAAAGTCTTATCGTTTTGAATATTTCCTTATCTCTTTACATACCAATACTGATCGTCGTGATGGATCGCGCCGTTCGCAAAACTTTCAAACTTTATGAAACATTAATATCCCGTAAGCAATAAATGAAATTTTTAAGTGCAAAAAAGCACGTTAAAGTTCCGTTAAATAAAAAATATACAGTTTGATGGGTGACGGTGCGGCGGGTTCAAACAGCGTATAAAAATGACAACCCCCTACAATTAATTATATGATCATCTTTCAAGTTCAAAAAAGCCATTCAAACAGTCATAATGACTGCAATTAATATTGTTGATAATAATTTAAATTATTTGTTTCTCCGTCTTTTTAACGTTTTGTCTTGCTTTTGGGTTTTGAGCTTTAATGTTTATTTTATCAAGTCAGGTGTCAGGATATATTTAAAAATTTGAAGAAGTCAAATGCGGACCCTAAACGTTTATAGTAATAGCTTTTCTTTTTAAGTTAAATTGTAATAGTTTTTCAAAATTTCATTTCATCGGTCTGTACGGCAAGGGTGTTGTTGAAATTGATCAAATTGACGTTCATTGTGTTAGGATTCAATTTGCAAGCAATAAAAAGATGACATTTTTTGATCAAAACTTTAATGCGTTACTAATTATTTTTCTAATATAAATTAGCCGGGTTTTTCAATGTTCAAAATGATACGATGATTAAAAAGTTAATCATTACAAAAAAGAAGTATATAAATGTGTATATGAATTCTTTCTTTTTAATTTAATGATTAAATGTATATTTTAATTAATTACAATTTTTCTCTAAAGTCTTGGTTGAGATGGAAAAGCTACTGTTAATAGCGGGATTCGAACGTACGATTTTCGGATATATAATTACTTATGTTATTTAGACGAAATATAATTAGACAAGTGTTTACTTAGCTCCTATCGGTCGTGGCCACTCCGTAAGTCGCCCAGAATCGAATCCAGATTACACGATATTTGAAAATAGACAAAGAGAGAGGAAATTACAGAGATTGTAGGCCGTGATAAAGGGTTGGGTCCCAGTGGATGGAAGTCGCGTCAGCCCAAGTTTCGTCGATCGTGGGTTCGAATCCCGCGAGTCACATTAGCTTTTCAATCTCGACCAAGGCCTTAAATACAGGTTTAGTTCTGCAAACAATATATCATTTTCTACCTTCTTTTTTTATAATTAGCACGAGGGCACATTTACGCTTGATTGTCGAAAGTGATTCATATCTATAGGAAATACTGTACGAATTAGAATATGTTAAAAGAAAATATGTTTATTTTAATTTTATCATTTTTTAAAGTTCTATTTGCCCATGGATTCATGTTCATTGCTCCTGGAAGCTGGATTCATCGAATTCCAAGTTGAAGCTCAGCAAAATCGGTCTTAAAGGACTGGCTATAAACGCTGATTGTAAAGTGACACTTCTATAGCCCGTCTAAAACGCTTCCCGCTATCATTTTACAGCGCGGTTGAGTGGTGGCAATCTAATTTTTTTTTTCAAATTCTCAGTTCACCTGCCAAATTGGAACGTAACAAAACCGGGGGTAGATAACCGTCTTCGAATCCTGGCCGGTTTTTCCTTTTTAATGTTGTTACTTCAAAGGCTGCATAAAAAAATTTTTAAAAGGGTTATTTGACGGTCACGTATTTACATTTCGTCACGATTTGTTTCGTAATAATGTAATAGGGCCAAAAGGTCACGTGCTTGGTACTGCGTTGAACGTCCTTTATTCCATTTTTGAATATAACCTGAATATTGACTTAATTGTTTGCCATAATTTACGTAATCATATTCAAGCGTTAAAAAATAGGATAACTGAAATCTAGGTAAATAGTGTGATTAGGCCAAAAGAGAACAAGTGTAACCTCCCCCCATTTTATTCCAAATGTTTAAAAAAAAAGCAATTGCGGATACGTCTTGCGAATGCTAAAACCCGATTCGCCGAGGTTGTTAACAACTTTATGTATTATTTAGAAGGCGCCAAAAAGGAGTTAAGAGGTTTACAGGGCATGGACCGACTTACAGCTCGTACACGTCCCGTTGCTTGTCAATCCTAGGCATTGTTTACGTCCCGCAGACGTTTTTCCAGTTCAGTCTAAACCCGGCGGCAATTACACGGGATGAAATATGGAAGTGGAAAGGTCCATGGTTCAAGAAAAATAAAACGGGCGAAAACTATAACACTTTGTCCAAAATCGAGCACAAAATTAAAAATAAAATGGCAACATATGAGCTCATTCTGTATTCAAATACTACAAATCAGATACCAATAAATATCTCCAAGTAATTAAACATATAAATTAACCTATAAAATAAAAAGACAAATATTACGGGAAAAAATAATATTTTTTTATACAAGATTCAGATGTTCAGACTTTATACCATCACTCATCATAATCAAATAACTTGTGATCATCGAAAAGTGTGTTTAATTATTTATTAAGTAAGGGTAAATGTGTGGTGATTAGTGACCGTTAGTTGATTATTCGGAAATCAAAAAGTTAAATGTAAACAATGTTTGTAAATCCCAGGCTCTGAAGATTATCTCAACAATGATCAAAACGTTGGCACGATAGGTTTTCTGAAACCTACATCACACTAGACCGCATCTCACGATTTCCCAATGATAGGGATAATATTGGTCTGCATGTACTCGGTTTGGTTCTATTGTCAAATTGATGTGATGGTAGGCAATATTAGAAGGAATGCTCTAATTTTCGGGCTCCGCTTGACCAATTAATATCTTTCAATTAATTAAGGTTTTTAGTTGAGATAAAAGATATGAAGATGTACGTTATATAAAATATATAAAAAAATGTTTCCAAGGAGTCATCAGGAGGCAACCTAAAAATTACATATGCAATGAAATCAGTTTTGTTAACTTCACTACTTTTCGTGGTTCGCTTGACCAATTAATTTCTTTCCATTAATTAAAAATTTCCATTAAAAAAGTCAGTGTCACGAGCAGGATTCGAACCCACGACCTTCGGCTAGATACTACTCTACCGCTTGAGCTAACGTGAATTTGATCCATTTGGACACTAACTTCCCATTTCAACCTCACCTTTTGAATTTTTCCTCCTTTTTGCCATTTTTCAAATGTCGTGTAATCTATTTGATTCTCGGCGAAATATGAAATGGCCACGGTGAACTTTAGAGAAGTGTACTTCATTTTAACTTATCAAATTCACTAAATTGGGAGGAATGTATATAAAAGTAGTTTACAATCATGCGTTTGGTAGATTTTAGTCATTCTATTAAAACTTCGTCATAAAATATTAATAACCCTTTTAAAATACTCAATTTTCCCGAGAAAATAGTTGATTTTCATACTGGGAAATTTTAAATCTTGGAGTTCCTCAAGGGTTCAAATAGCATCTTATTTTCTGTTTATACAAATAATATAACAAATGTATTTTCATAGTTTAATTTCAGTATATGCGCAAATTATTTCAATTTAAACAACATTAACGATAAAATTAATAAATTTAATAAAGATTAGTAATCTCTATTATGGAACTTCAAGTTTTACATAGAAGGACTATGATGTATGTTGCAACAGTTAGATTTAAAAAGTCATAAATATTTTCTAATAATCAAATTCGATAGCAGTCGGTATGTCGTCAATTTGACCACATTTGTATTACTGTTTATGTACAATGCATGAATAGTTTATGGGCCAAAGCCCGCGCAGGTGCCCCTTATGCAGAGAAAGGATGCTCGATGTGTCCCACATAATAGAGGCGTGTCATGCCTTGGCTCCTTACAGAGAGCGTGCAGGCATGTCGCCGGATTTAAGAAGAGTCCTCGAGCACAGTAGCGAGTTTCTGAGTCCCCTGTTCGGCTTTTTAGGGGTAATTGGGTGTTTTTATTGTATATAGTATGTATTATGTGTTATGTGTCTTTGTGTTTTGTCTGTGTGCAAGTATTTATTGGTGTGAATGGCGAGGGGTGAGGGTGAATAGAACGTCACCATCGCCCCCCGAACGATGAAAGCGAGTCAGTGTGTGTGCGGGATCGATGGCGGAATATTAATAAAAGTACCTCATCGACCCCAATCTAGCTTAGTTTAATTGTAGGTCGGTGGAGGAATATCAAGTACTCCACCGACCAAACGGAATGAGTGTACTGCATGAATGTATTTAATTGCATGAATGATGTGTCTGAACGGGTATAGAATATAGACTGAGTGTGGGGCTGAAATAACCAAGATGTTGAAAGCCCAAGCAAAAAAAAATGTATATATATATATATATATATATAGTTTATAAACAAAACTAAATTGCAAATATGTTAAATATGTGCGTTAGGTATATATTCGATCAATTCATTTTTAATTGAGATAAAAAATAAGGAAAATTCAAAAGGTGGGACGGGACGGTTGAGAGGGGACGTCAGTGTTCGAGTAGCGGCGTATCTAGACGAAGGCCGTGGGTTCGAATCCCGCCCGTAACGCTTGCTTTTTTGTCTCAACTAAAAACCTTAATTAATCGGAAGGTATTAATTGGTCAAGCAGACCTCGAATACTGATGAATATATTCAATCAAACTTGACGATATATGTGATAAATTTTCAAAACTAAACATCTTGAAGATGGATCACTTAATATATTATATGTTTGCACGTATGATTTTCAAAATTGTAAAAACTAAAAACCTAAGTATTACGTAAAATTAATTACGTAATTATAATTCCTATCCGATGTAAAGTATTAATACTAGATAAAAACCATATCTGTGTTTTGCTGTCATAATTGTCCGTATTTATTGTCTTAATTAATAGTATTTTTAATCGAAGGTCTTAGTTGATATGAACTAGAGAAAAAGTCAACACTTGCAATTTACAAGGCATTAAACTATGCATTTTAATACCTCTTTTTTCTGAAAAGGCGCTGAATTTATACACCAATCCTCAAAGAATGAAAAAAAAAGTCAAGTGTAAATAATTTTATGTCAAAGTTAAGAGAAAAATTGATAAAGAAGTAATTTTTGATGTATAAACGACCATTGCTTATACTTAAATACATGATAAACATTTGTTAATATTTGGTTACGTATGATTTTTATATTGTATTAAGTTTCTCCTTTGTTTGAATATATTATATTGTCAACATTTTATTTTATTATTATTTAGAAATCGTGAGATGCGGTCTGGTGTGATGGTTTCAGAAAAGAATTTTCTTTATCGTGCCGACGTTTCGATCTTTATTGAGATCATCTTCAGGGCCTGGGATTCACAAACATTCTTCACATTTGGCAAATGCATTTTGGATGTGGAAAAGCGAATTTATAAAATGCAAAATATATTTTTTTATAGATTCAACCAAAGTATTTCTACTCACTCAAACTTATTTTATTATTTTTTATGTTAATTTCAGGCTATTCGTTAAAACTTTAAAACAATGTGTAGAACTGTATAAAGTAGATAACTTCGATAATTATTCAGAAATCGTGAGATGTAGGTTGTAGAAAAATTTTTTTTGCATTATATAAATTCACTTTTTTCCACATCCTACATGTGTTCGTTAAATGTAAACAATGTCTGTATATCCCAGGCCCTGAAGATCTGAATAACGATCGAAAAGTTGGCACGATAATGAAAATATTTTTCAGAAACTTACGTCACTCCAGACCGCATCTCACGATTTCTGAGTAATTGTAGATAACTTTATTTCATTGTAAATATGTAATTCATGCAATCAGATGTAAGAGTGGTCCTTGAGATCGTACGTTGCGTGTTGAAAAAAATAAACCGTTAAATCATTCATTCTCTAACATAACAGAAGATTTAAAAAAAAATTAATTAAAACTGTTGAAAATGTAAACAATAATATCGACATTACTACTCGAATAGAGCTCCATGCTAACTTTTCAAATATGGTCAGGTATAGCGTAATTTGAATATATTTTCTTTTGATCGTTCCACAATGGGCTCCCAGAAGGCTTTCACCGTTTTGAAGGGAAAAAGTCAAAAGGTTAACATCTGCATATACATAATATAACGATGCAAATACAATATCGACAGAAGTGGGATTCGATCGGGCATCGCATCCGAGGTGAAATGTCTTTTCACCTAATACGTTTTCGGCTTTTAGAAGACACTGTTCGACACTTGAAAGAAAGCTTTTTTTTTTATTTCTTCTTTGTGTGCGCTCGGTGCTTATCTTATCCCGGGTTTATGTTAACTAGTCGTTTGATTAATGCCGACGGCGGCGGGATGAACCACTCCGTAGGAAATACTACTGCTTTTTATAATAATTGAATGAATTGAAATCTCGGACAAATAACTAACTGTGCGGTCCGCCCGTTCCCGCTCTTACACCGTGAAACATGTCTAATCTTGTAACTAAACAGAATTAACAGTTCGAGAAGAGGTTTTGGTGATTTTTTACATTTCCCTCCTAGTTCATATTGCAAAAATGGCTGTTTTATGGACCAACATAAACAATAACATAATAAATAATAACGCTAGAATAATTTGAACTGCTAACTAAACCAGGTTATTACAAAAGTCTTGGATTGTACTCAAATAATTACTGCTTTAATTAGATTTCTAATTTTACCCAGTGTTAGTAAATATTTATTCTTTAGTATTACGTTCATTCTATCAGTATGAAAGCAATTTTAAAAATGTGCGGTGTTTAGTTAATGATTATTTGGCGATCTGGTGTCTCATAGGTTTAAAAAAACAAACAATTTCTTATCGTGTCAACGTTTCGACCTTTATTGAGATCATCTTCAGAGCCTGAGATTTATAAACATGTATTTGTACAATTTTAACTATTTTTATAATTTTTGTGTAATTTAAAGCATGTTTATACATCACACGCCCTGAAGATGATCTCAATGAAGATAGAAACGTTGGTACGATAAAAATAAATGTTTTTCACGCCAGACCCCATCTCATGACCTCCAATTAATTGTATTTTTAAAAATTTAATATATGAGAGGACAAGAAATGCTGTTGATTTGAACTTGAGTTGCCGGTATATTCTTAACACAATTCAGTTTTACTCGATAGAATAAAAAGCAGGAAAATAGTAAACAGTCAAAATGCACTTAAGACAAATTAACAATAAATAAAATTACACTGGAACCTCGTAAAGTTGAGTTAATCCTGACCTCACTTCTTCAGTCTACGAATTTCTTGACTAATTGCCCTCTTTGGGCTCAAACCTTCAGGAATAAAAGCGTTTGACGTCTTCATCTTTAAAACATGCTCATCGTCGTTCATCGCCAATGCAATTTAATTTTAAATTTATTAATTCGTAGATGTAGAACTATTAAGTGATATTGTATATATAAACACACTCTGCCTCCTAATAACTAAAAGCCTTTCGCGGTAAATTGTTTAATGAAAACTCTAGGGAAACTATTGAAATTACCAAAGTATGGTGGAATGCAATATCTATTTACAGTATAATTTGTTCAGCCAGCACTGGATCTTTAAACACTCGCGGTTTTCCCCCGATATTATTCAAACGCGTTTCGCCTATACGCCGTCATCAGTGAGGAATTGTCGCGTTGTACGGGTAGGACCTTACACATCGACAGAGTTCATTCACTTCCCCTTTCGCCTTTTTTGAATCCATTCTGTGAAGGAGGATTCTGGATATCCTAAGAAAAAGTTGATTTCCTTATGTACAGTTTTGCTCTTCCTCCCCTGGCCAGGGTGTCTACTTTTCCCTTCCCAAAATTCCCTTCTGTCAATATATCATCAAATTTTTAAATTTTGTGTTTGGATATATAACAAAACTTCAAAATTTGAAAACAATTGACATGATTAGTTACGAGAAAGTAAATCATATCGTATTCACTAATTTTTGGTCCGCTTGACGAATTAATATGTTTCAATGAAATAAGCTTTTAGTTGAGATAAAAAAGTGAGTGTCACGAGCGGGATTCGAACCCACGACCTTCGGCTAGATACGACGCTACTCAACCACTTGAACTATCCTGACTTCGATCCAAGAATGGGAAATTCAAAAGTTGGAGTTGAGATGGACGTTAGTGTCCGAGTAGCGGCGTATCTAGCCGAAGGTCGTTGGTTCGAATCCCGCTCGTGACACTCACTTTTTTATCTCAATTAAAAAACTTAATTAATTGATAAATCATTGTTATCATAATTCATAGACTCAATCTTGGGAATATTTCGCTTTTAAGATATGTATAAACATCTATAAATAAAAACCCTATAAAGACAATATAAGAAGTAAGCAATTAAAAAAAAAAATTGTTAGGTGAATTAGTGAATAAAGTGATTTATAAGAATAAATGATTTGATCATAATTAAGCGACTGCTGTTTATAAAAGAACCGTTCATTATTTGTAACACAAAGTTCTGTTCATTTTTTTGTAATTATATTAGGTTATAATAAATGTGATCTTTCAGTTAAATCTATGAGTTCATGGTAGGAATATTATGGAGCCATCCTTACCTCCTGCACCCTAATTAAAAATTTACGACCGTTTTTGAAAGTAACGCCCATACTTTCCGAGTAGCTTGGGCCGTAGCTTGCTTACGGTTATGGACAAATGTAACAGTAAACACGGTGAAAACAGTCCTTTAAAAAAAGCCCTAGGGCATTTTTACGTCGTCCTGTTTAAGTCAGTTTTTATCCGGGAAGGGACCAGATCGATTAGTCTCAGATATGGGATGTAAATCAGGCTGACAAGTGTCGCCCCTCGATCTTTACGGTAGCCGGCCAGGTAGGAATCCCACCGCTTCAGCGTGGATGGGCTTTTATTGCCCCCTTTTCTTTCCATTCGGTGGCCAAGGTAGAGTGTCGCAGTCAGTAAATCCTTCAACAGTTTGTTTTGACATCTTGGAAACTCATTTGATAATTCAACTTTCACTTTTTGACTTGCCCCCCCCCCCAATATGACCCCTTCGTTGTGAATAAAACGAAACGCGAATGGTCAAATCGAAAGTTTGTCGTAAACAAATGAAATTTTCAAAAAGTTCCAATAGAATATCTTCAATAGTCAAGTAAACCGCACTGATCAAAGTTAGTCGTAACAAACTATTGCTATACCCATTAAATTTACTAATTTCGTGGTCCGCTTGACCAATGAATACATTACAATTAATTAAGATATTAAGTTGAGTTAAAAAGCCCATTGAAAAATGGCTAAAGGGAGGGAAAATTCAAAAAGTGGGGTTGAGATAGGAAGTTGATGTACGAGTGGATCATGGTCGCGATAGCTCAAGTGGTAGAGCCGCTGCGTATCTAGCCGTAGATCGTGGGTTCGAATCTCGCTCGTGACACTGACTTTTTAATCTCAACTAAAAACCTTAAATAATTGTATGGTTATACCACTTATATCGCTGTTATTCACACGAATCTAAGAATTTTACGTATTCTTCAAAACAAGGATTATTACCCAGAACTTAGAAACGTTGTCTGTAAATCACATGTATTTATCATTTCTTTCCTGTAAATTACTGCAAAACTACATTTTTCTTTACGCTTGTATCTTTGGTAAAGTGGATTCCAGTGAGTCTTAAGGTGATGTCATATAATATAAAACCATAACATTGTCCTAGAGATTACCTCCGTTTATTTTTGAATTATCTATATATATAGTACAATTAAAAAAAGCTTACTTAATCTCAACTGTGATATTCTAATGTACTTGAGAAAAAAACTAATTTTATTATTTATTTTAAGAAAAGTAGACGTGTACTTATAGTTAGGTGCAACCGAGGTAACCTATAGGACCACGTTGTGGTTTTAAATAGTTTTATATTATATTGTTTTAATTAACTCCATTTCATTGTTTAGATACCTAGCTTCACCTAATTTTAACTTATCTTATTATATATGCAGTGCTCTCCAGATATAAATGAACACTCATCGAGTTGAAGTATGATAAACAATTAAAAAAAAAAATTAACGATAAAACATGTTCTAACTGCGATAATTTCCCCCTGATGATGAAGATGTTATCGTCGAAAGCTCGGCAAAAACTTAAAGAATTGTCGTTTCAGTTGTGACCTCACTGTAGATCTTTTTGTTCAAGTTCTGAAGTTTTCAATTTCAATACGCATTTTTGAATGGAATTGTGTACCCCGTTAATGCTGGCAAAATATTTTTTCTTCGCCAGTCTTGGGGGGGGGTCTTTGGCGATAGGCAATTTTTGTGTTTTCCACTTGGATTGTTTTTTTTGTGTGTATAATCCGAGCACCATAATTTCTAAGATTTACTAACAACTAATTAGTCATTGCAAACTGATATCAATTATTTACATAAAAAGATAAATAATGATAAATATTTATGGAATGATTCATTGACAAGATCTAGAAATGAAAACTGAAAGCACAGTTCAATTTTCTTTTTTATTACTTTTGCGACTTTGTTTGGCATGCTTTTGGCCTTGGGGTTTTTGGAAATGGCTACAAAAATCAATTTTGATGCTAATAAGTAAAATAAAGGACCATTTGGCTTCCTCCCTTTTAAAGAAACGATCATAATCAGACCTGAAAGTGTGAGAGCTTTAGAAGAAAAAACCCAAGTTAGCCGGTGAAAAACGGTTATGTTTAATTAAATCCTTATCTGGACAAGGGATATGTGAGATTTCGTGTTTTACAACTCGGCCCAAAGCGAAAACACACAAGGACAAGGGCGCATCCGAATGGGGAGCGAGATGGTCAGAAAGAGAGAGTGATAGCCTAAACGAGTTCTCATTAGTGTCCAATATCCAACATTGATTATCTTCCAATTAGTGTCCAGTTAAATTCTGTCCCCGCTGGTGGTTCGCTCTTTTTGGTGTGCCCGGACTTTTTTTTTTGTTCTTCCAGCGGCTCTTTCACTCCTTTCTTCTTCCTTTTGCCGTCTGCACCGATTCCTTTCAAAACGATTCTCGAATTAGGTGGAGGTTTTATTTTATCTTTTCAAGAGATAGAAGTTTTTTTGGATTCCTTTCAAAACGTTTGGTTCCGTATGCTTTCGCTTAGTTTTTGGACAAGAATTCCTGGGCGGATTTTTTTTCCTAAACCGGAAAATAATTAGGCGGATATGCAATATTGTATTCTTTGTGAAAGGTCAGAAAAAACACTAATAAATAAAACTATTAATTAGAATATATCTATATTTAGACTGACTTGAATGTCTAGACGTTGTAATTTATGCAAAATTAACTTCATCAAATCATGCTTCTGCTCACTTTGTTCCTTTTTGAAAAAAACACATAGATTTAGTCTATAAAATGTTTCATACAATTCACTAGTTTTGGGGGTCCCCTTGACCAATTAATATCGTTCAATTAATTAAGTTTTTCAGTTGAGATAAAAAAGTCAGTGTCATGAGCGGGATTCGAACCCACTATCTTCGGCTAGACACGCCGCTCCTTTACCACTTAAACTATCTTGACTTCGATCCATTCGGGCGCTAACTTCCCATCTCAACCATGAAAAACGACAGAAAGGTGGGAAAATTCAAAAGGTCGGGTTGAGATGGGAAGTTAGTGTCCGAGAGGATCGAAGTCACGATAGGTAGAGCAGCGTCGTATCGAGCCTAAGGTCGTGAGTTCGAATCCCGCTTATGTTACTCTTTTCTCTCAACTAAAAACCTTAATTAATTAAAAAATTATATATAATATTTGTCTCATATCGTAAATTGCGCAGGATTACTGTTTACTTCCTAAAAATTAATGATCAACATTTTTTAATCAAAGTTGAATGAAACTACGTGTTTTGATCTGATCATTTTCCATCCAGATTTTCTTCCTTTCTCTATTCCTGTTGCGATAATTTTACTCCCTTCACGGTGAATGACTTTGCGAATGGTTAGAATCAATTCGATCCAGATTCAATGAGTTTATCAATTGAGCTATTAAAGTTAACGACAAGTGTTGATAATTGTCAATCATAACGGATTTATCTCGATACCATAAAAACGATAGGACTTAAAATTAAATCTAACTGACTTTTTTCTCGTAATTTTTGACTTTGTTGCGTAAAATTAATTTACAAAATTCTTGGAAATTTTTTTGATGATTTGAGCAAGTTTGATTATTTAAAGTTTATGAATTGGGTGTTTTTTTGTCCGACAGGGTCAAGTGGTAGTGTTTCGAGGCCTTTTAGACTCGTATTACGATCTGGGTTATAGGACACGACCGTTTGCGGTTTGGTTGCTTGCTCGGGTTGCTGCCGAGGGGCGATGCTTAATCCGAGGGGCGGACCCGATCCAGTGTCGAGTATTGTTATGTCTGGATCGTCGCGTTACTCACTGCCACCTCGTTGGATTGTTTTGACTCTGGCGGACCTTTAAGGCCTTGATAACCCGACCGTTTCGTTACCAGTTTTTATTCCCGCGAACCTTAAAAAAAAAATTCCCGAATAACAAGACAATCAAGACAACGTATAAACATTCTATTTGGAAAGATTGCTATCATGGTCAACCGCTGTTTTTAGGAAAGACGAAAAAAGCTATTTTTTAAAATTTACATTCTTGTTTATACCGTCCAAAAATTATCGTTTATTTTATCATGTTATCAGAAAATAATTGACCCCATTGGCTAAAATATATGTCTTTATCGTTAGAGAATAAATTGGATGAGATTATAGAGAATGCGAGACATACTTAGAATAGTGTGAGAGAATGAGGGATTTTGAGAAAACGGCTGACAAACAATGAAACAAATATCGATGAAGAGAAGATGAGAGACAGAAAGTGAAAGAGGGAATGAGAAATTTTTTCCTCCTTTGTAACTTAAAATTGCCTTTTCTTTCTTTCTTTTGAGAGAGTGTATGAGTGAATGAATGAATGGATATCGGTTTAGATTCCGCAAGTTTGGATCTCGTACGGTCTCACATGCGAAAGGAAAGTCTCTCTCCCTCTCCCTCCCGTTAGTGACTGTTATGTAATCATTATTTAAAGATCGTGAGATGCCGACTCGTGTGACGTAGGTTTGGAAAACCTTTCATCGTGCCAACGTTTCGATCTTTATTGAGATCATCTTCAGGGCATGGGAGTTATAAACATTGTTTACATTAAACAAAGAAACGTCGGATGTGAAAAAATTAATTCTATTGAAGTCGAACCCACGACGTTCGGCTAGATACGCCTCTACTCTCAAGCTGTAGAGCGTATCCAGCCGAAGTCGAGTTCGAATCCCGCTCCTGACACTGATTTTTTTTAATCTCAAATAAAAACCTTAATTAATTGAAAGTATTTACGCTGTTAGAGAGTACATTAGAGTTAGAAAGTACATTTTTTCAAATCTCAAAATTTACCTTCAATATTTTCCTTTGGTTTCAAAGAAATAGGAATAATTGTTCAGTTCCAATGGCAATACTTTCTTGGGGATTGTGAACTATTTTCTTTACCTACACTTACTTTGCTTGCGTTGCGTTTTGCATTTTCATAAAGCGTCCTACTAAAATGGCTTATGCCACAGGTAGCAAGGGATTTAAAACGGTTCTTTCTACGTACTCCAATAAAACTGATTCGCAGTACCTTCTTAATCTCCAGGTAATGGAACCCCTATCCTCATGCATTTCGTTTCTATCTTGGATATAGGGGTCTGCACTATGAAAGGGCACAAAAATGGAACTACAAACACATTACAAGAGAGAAAATATTTCGATTTGTTTCGTTCTTATTCATTTCAGATTTAAACTTTTACAGAAATATATCAAACGTTTTTTTGTACAATTTTTCTTATGGTTTCACTGCGTTTTTTTCATCTTCAATCTTGTTTTTGTTTACTCAGGCCCTTGTTTATATGGTGCACAGATCCAACATTGAAAGTGTCTAAATTGCGAATTCTTCCGACAGATTAAACCAGAGAAAATGTGCAGGCCGAAATGATCCACGATCAAGCTAATGATATTTTCTTTATGTATCGCGTATATTAAAGCGATTTAAGCTTCTGTGTATGCGGGAGCTGATCGTGGTTAATGGTGTCCTAATGCTTCTAGGCAGACGATAGCTAGACGTGAGAGCCTCCCACCACCGGTTGTACATTACTCAGAGAGCCGACTGCCAATTAGCATACATACCTCCATACATGCCGCCCACTCGGAGCAGGCCATAACCGTAAATCCTCCTATTCAATCGCATAAATTATAACGAGCCGGGCGTGCCGGCCGGAGGGAGTAGCGGCTGGGAAAGAAGGCCGAAAATCAGCCTTCGTACAGATGCAGTGTCGGTGAGACGTTTTAACATAACCAACTCAACAATACTGCACAGCATGAAATACGTCCTGCGGGTTTTAGCATTAAAAAAGTCTGAGGTTGGAAATCGAGACGCATCAAAATTTAACCTCTCAACAGTGTCACTCAACCTCAAAGGTTAACCTACTTACCCTATCTAATTGATGAATACAGAAAAAACAAGAAATATTTTTCACGATAGAAACATATGACAAGTAAAACATGAA
Source organism: Cimex hemipterus (assembly GCA_039619505.1). Taxonomy (NCBI): domain Eukaryota; kingdom Metazoa; phylum Arthropoda; class Insecta; order Hemiptera; family Cimicidae; genus Cimex; species Cimex hemipterus. The sequence goes on along the minus strand of CM077107.1, from coordinate 4,121,820 downwards.
AGATTTCAAAGGATATAAACACCAATCTATGTAAAACCGAGTAAAACTTAGCAAGTGTTAATAACGGTCAACACAGCTGAAAAATGGTCTAATCTTTTCAGTTTTTTCTGCTGTTTATTTTAAAGAATGTCTTAAAAGTCAATATCATATTGAATTATTGCGCGGGTACTGCTGGAAAAAGTAAGGGCACATTTGACCATTAGTGTTGCGACATGACGTTGCCCCATATGCCTTGATGGGTAAAGTTGCAATTCTAGATAGAAGAAAATAGATTTTTCCTAGTGCAAAGTAGTAATACTCGGCCATCTATCTTTTTCCGATGAATTGGAAAATGTTCAACAATTTGCTGACCAAGTGAAGCGTATGAGATTTTAATTTTGCCCAATGCAAAACGATATAATTTTTGGTTTGCATTGTTCCACTACTTATTCAGGAGGACTTAGTTTATAAATTTATTAGGTTTCGTGGTCCGCTTGACTAAATATATATATTTTTTTCAATTGGTTAAAGTTTTGGTTGAGATAAATACCGAAAAATGGCAAAAGGAGGGAAAATTCAAAAGCTGACCAGCGGCGTATCGAGCCAAAGGTCGTGGGTTCGAATCCCGCTCGTTCTAGAGATTCATTTTGTTTCACTGTTTATTCAGGAAAATGTAATAAAACTTAATAACATAATTGAGTAAGCCGTTCGGTTCGTCGTAGGCCACAAAATTTTTCTTACCCCTTTCGCGACACTTACAGGCTGTTGAATATAAAACCAAATTTATGTGAATAAGTATTGTGTTGTTGCTCATTCAGAAATATTGCTGGAGTAGGCGATAAAGCTAATAAGATCTGGATTTATGCTTGAATTGAAAGTCGTGACATATTTGACAATCACAAGCTGTTGAGACAGACTGTTTTACATGTACGATGTCAAGCACGACTTGGTTATTGGTAATATGTTATAGATAACTATATATACATATATATTATAGATATGTCATAGAATATTGATGAGGGATGAGATGTCCTCCTATGGTCTGCGGGATGATAAACCTATCGTATGATAGTTACCTGATAGTTATCTGGTCTTTCTATCCTCGAAGTTTTTGTTGATTCATGGTGAAACAACTACACAATCGCGCAATACATACATAAAATTATAGATTAGGAAAGCAACACTTAATGATTACTGGAAATTCTACCAAATGAGTCGGATTGAGTGATCACAGTAGTTTCAATGAAACCTTTAGATTAACGTCGTTTTGTGAATGCACGACGTCATGCTCCACTCGATAGCAGATCGCCGAAGCAAGAAACCATCGCAGGCTTCTGGAGGCAGGTCGGGCAAAATGGCCCCTCCCCACCAGATATTCGTATATCCCTGCGGACGGAGATGAGTCTGGAAGAGAGGTCACAGGTTCTTCACCTTTCTTGAGCCGGAGGACGTGTTGAGCTGGACGTGGTGGGGCCTAATTGCATCTCTCTCTTTTTATACGAGCCTCTTTCTCGCTGGCACCCTCTGTTGTTCTTCCTCGCCGCTTTGTAGTGGGGGCGTCCTTCCATGGCGCTGCCGTTTTCGAATCTGAACCCGCAGCTCCTAGGTGAATAGTATCGGGCAGTCTACAACGAAATATAAGAGCAAATTTCGTCCTTTATCTTATCACTGCCTATTCTGGTAGGATGTGTCCCTAATCCTCCTTAATGCTCGACTACTCTTATGGGTTTTATCTTTAAACAAATTTTTATACTGGCACCTCGTTGTCCATTCAGTTTTGGTGAATTAAATATAAAAATTAAATAAAATTCTGGTACTATATTACCAAATCTGAATAAATACTGAAATCTAAGCAAAAAATTAAAAGGTGTGTAAAAGAAAACAATTTAATAGAACGATTTACATAGCCGGTGAGTGAGAAAGGAAAGCCATTTATCTCGTGTTCTCTGTGCTGGTTCAAGCCTGCAAAAACTCGCAATTTAATAGGCAGGAACAAATCCTATTCGGACCGATTAATCATAGCATGTTATGCTTATTTAAAACTCAAGCTAATTCAGTCCAGGAGAACGCAAATATTTTTAAAGCCGGCAGAATTATATTTTGCCAACGGTCGCAAGAGATTGTGTACAAAAAATATTAAACATGCTTCATATATTTAAAAAAGAAAAACACTTGAATTTCACAGTCGACTAAGCTCAATATCGAGCTGATTAGCAGATATCACGAGAAAGTGATTAAGGCCGGATTATCGCCGGTTGAGAGTCATTCAGGTCAGGGAAACGATTTTGTACGCTTTTTCCTTAACGCGATAAGATCTGACGACAAATTTATTTTAAATTAACGCTTACTTGATTGATTCACTTTGAACAGGCGTTTTAATCTCTATTTACCTGTTTGTTGTTTTGTTTTTCCGCCTAGCCGGCCGGGTGTATTCATCTTATGTAATTACCTGCCGCCTCCCTTTTGTAATTGGGCTTTTTAATAACCAATGAAAGGTCCGTGAGAGAATGTTAGATTGAATCTCGGAGACAATCAGGTTTTCCTCTCGAACGTTCCGCGGAGAGCATAGAAGAGATTTTAAGAGTAGCTTGGGTCGTATTTCTCGCCAGCAATTAAACGCAAAGCTCTATTGTTCTCGAAGGCTCCTATTGTCTAGCTTCTTCAATTTATAACTCCCCTTTTCTTTGCAAAAAGGAAACAACGATGATTTATCGGCCAAATTCGAAAATCAACGGACATAAAAGCCAAAAACTGACGAGACATCACACCCCTACACACCACCCAACCATAAAACCAAACTTCTGAAAATATTTTATTGATGATAAAGTCGGTGTTGGTGGCCAAAAAATGGCAATATCTTTCAAACTGAATCACCAAAAAGACTTTTTGACATCAAAAACAAATATAATACGTTTCTTCTCATAAATAAGATCTCACATTGCAACTATGCTGGAGTACTCAACATAGATAGCCTCATTGAAAATATGGTGAAAAACGGCGAGATTGTACTATACCAATATCATGATAAAACACCTACAATTGGATTCATTCGATTTTCCTTGCTTATTTAAAATCTATGTATGAATTTAGATTGTCTACCAAACAACTAGGTAGTAGGGCAAGCTCATGCGCTACACATCACTTGAGTTTTAAATTAAATGTGTCTGTAGTATTCCGCTTCTTTTCGAATTTGTGTAATCATTAATGATCTAATGGCAACAGCCCATAAACTCGAAGGGGGATCGAATCCAAAATTCTTTCTGGAATATTTTGGATGGGACGAAACGCAAAATCCAATTCCCTCGGATTCTTTCAGCCTGTATCGTCCGGTCAGAATTTGGACTGTGCCCGGATTTTGTTAATGGAATTCCGTAGATTCCGGCCCTGGGGAGAGAGGAGTAGCCGTTGTGTAACCGGTGAGACGGGAGTAACAAGAGAAGCCCGGTAACTCAATGCCTGGGCATAATCCCGAGGAATGTCGCCCGGCTCCTCCCGATTCCTACCCGGGTTGTTGTTGTGACAGGGGGCGAATGGTAGCTGGGGATCGTCGGTGACGCCTCCACCATCCGCGATCCAAACGTGTTTTTTTTCAGTCTTGTCACATTCCGTTCGTGTACGAATCTCATCACAAAAGTGTCTTGTTACAATTAAGGTTTTTAGTTAATACAAAAAAGGCAGTGTCACGCGCGGGATTCGAACCCACGATCTTCGGCTAGATACACCGCTACTCTACCACTTGAGCAATCTTGACCTCGATCCACTCAGACTCTAACTTCCTATCTCAACTTCACATTTTCAATTTTCCCTCCTTTTCGGCGATAATTGAAATGGCCACGGAGGGCTTTAGTGAAGATGTACTTCATTTAACTTATTGAATTCACTAGTTTTCGTGGTCCCTTTGACCAATTAATACCTTTCAATTAATTAAGGATTTTAGTTGAGATAAAAAAGTCAGTGTCACGAGCCGGATTCGAACCCACGACCTTCGGCTAGCTACGCCGCGGCTCTACCACTTGAGCTATCATGACCTCGATCCACTCAGACATTAACGTCCCATCTCAACCCCACCTTTTGATTTTTCTCTTCTTTTTGCCCTTTTTTTCCGTGTCTTGTTATAATTCTTATTAAAAGACGATCTTGAGATCGTCCCCACACTTTTGCTATATTGTCGGCAATCTCAACACGACACAGAAGAATGGCACAATTACGGGGAAAACAAACTCTTTGTGAAGATGAATGACGATGATCACTATAAAGATCGAAACGTTGGCACGATAAAGAAAATGTTTTTCTGAAACCTCCGTCACACCTGACCGCATCTCACGATTTTCGAATTTCATTATAATCTTTGATATATTACAAAAACAGTTTTTTAAACCTAATATTTGTCGGTGACGGACATTGACAACTTTTCATTTCAAAAACAGATCGTACATCACCTTCATCATCAATCATCTACTTGACCACCTACTCACTTCATATTTAGTGTTTGTTCCGGGTATATTCTTACGTGTCTTTTATTTTACATTATTTCCCCTCAAAAGACTGTATATTATTATTTTCTAATCAAGAAAGAAAGTATATCATTCTTACTGAAAGGGCATGTCATTCTTTCTCACAACACCTATCAGTCTATGTATATATCTTTACATGTGTTTCTTTCTGTTTACCTCTATTATAACTATTTTATCTTTCGTTGCCACCTCTTACTCCTCTCTCTTGTTCCTCCACACACACACACACAAAATCCCTCACTCACACACAATCGTTGGAATATGGTCACACAATTCCTTTTTCCCATTACACTTTGTCACTTTGTTTCAGGGACGTAGAAATGTGCAGCTTTTAAGATTCCCGTTGATTAAAGAGTGTTTATTCTTACTGTAAAAACTAGATATTAAGAATTATGTAGAAATTAAGTTCAGAAAGCTTGCGGATAATCCTCTTGTATGACCCACTTGGTCTTGTGAGAAAGAAAAATTAACGTTTTGTTTGTTCCAATGTGACTTTTCAAATGAAGACATATGAATTTTACATATCGACAGGATTTTGGTCGTGAACCTCCGACAAACTTCAATATCCTCCGATATTAGTGTAAGGAGTTAAACTAATTGTTTTACAATGTAGTAAACAAAGTAAACGTTAATATTTGGTAGAGGATATAAGAATACTCCCATGCACAAGTATTTGTTAAGGACCTGGTACAGTGTAATAGCTTTGGTGAGTTTTGTCTGTTCTGTTGCCATCCTTTCCAAACCTTTTCTGGTACTCCAGTTGATTTAGTACGTCTAATGACTTGGTTATTTATCGAATTAACGGCCTTCTGTTGTTTTCTTTTCCTGCATTTTGTGCTGCCGAGAGTGTTTATTCAGCCATTGTTTACAACAAGAGTTCTAAGCCGAATCAAAATAAGCGGTTGCAATATTGTAATAAACACGGCCCGTTAAAGATACGGAATCTCCGGTACATCCCATTGTCCTAACAAACTAACAAAAGGAGACGAGGCGATCTATGCGAGATAGGATCCGCCCCTAGGGAGTAGACCGAAGTGGGGAGATTGATAGGAGCTAATCAATCACCGGGTGTCAATCCCCACAGAGTTCTCGAATTAGTTGGTACTAGAGGAACGATTGTTCCATTGTCAAGAGTTGGACCATTCAACAAGTGGATCCCATTGTCCACCTCGTCGACTCCCCTCCTGCTCCCTAATCCCCTTAATAACATTTACTAACAACCCTAATCAAGTTTTTTCGTACTGAATTGATTTGCCTCACTTCTCCTTTTATATGAAGTAGTTTAGGCCTTACGACTACTTTTCTATATTGTTTCATTTATATCACCAGAAAATTATCGGGGGTGTAGTTTTCCTTGATACAATTCTTAGAATGAACAATGGAAACCTTAAACTTTAAAAATAATTAAAATCTGAGTGAGGTAAGTAATTTTTTATCATTTAATTATGATGATTTTGCAAGTAAAAACTTTAGATGTTTTGCAGGCTTCAGCGTCTGGGAAATATCTGCAGTTTTTTGACTAATGCTGATAAATTAATAAAATAAGGGTCGATTATTTTCACTTTTCATGCTTACTCTGTTTTATAAGGTTATCTTAATATTGTGAAACAATTACACGTCATTGAAAATATTAAGTGATAGAATTTTCCACATAACAAAACACATTTTTTCCACTTCTTAATTGCGATTTATATTTAACGGCCAAGTACAAGAGCTTAAATCACGATTTCCATGTCGATTGTTTGTCCGAAAGTGTCAAATTGTTTAGAGGAACTTGACAATGACTCGACCCTTGAGTGTCAAAAGGGCCCGTGTCGAATCGCTCTCCCACGTTCAATTGATACAATTTGGTCGAGAACACCTCTTTTTCCCACAGTTTAGGCGGTCTGGGAACTGTGTAAACAATCGGAATGGACGTCGGTCGTAAATGGCAGTAAGTCGAAAGAATAAACCTATGGACGTTTAATTTTTTATTGTTTCGCAAAAAATGCCTGATTTGTAAAAACAGGAAAATTTCTTTTTGAGTGGAATACAGACTTTTGTTTTTTTATAAATTCTTTTCAACTCTTCTGAATGATAAACGGGTTAAACTAAATCTTTCAAGGGATCTTCCCCGGGTCTTAGAGGACTCATGGCGTTGTGAATGGCATCCGCCCTGCGGCGATACCCCTGTCAGACATGTCTGTCACACCCAATTCCGCCACGGCCCCCCTTGGGCAAACACGGGCTCCGCTTTGTCAAAATATTGTCTGACAAAGTCGAACGATTGGAAACGGTCCCGGACGTACCTGGGACGCTTTGCAACCTGGAAACGCGTGCAGTGACCGGCGCGAATTATTGTACATCTTGAGGTCGGGGACAACCGGATGAACTTGACCCTTCCCTAACGTATTGTAACTTTTACTTAGTTGGTGGACTTCGAATCACCACTGAAAATCAAGGATGTAGAAAGAAACGAAAACACGATAGGACGCATGAACTAACGCATTAAAAACCTACTTGAAAGTATCCTTGCTGATGATCCAAATATTCCAAAAATATGTTTTTGTATTTACCTGTAAATAAAATGGCAAAAAAAAAGAGAAAACAAGAAATGGATGTGATTATGGCTTACGCAGGCCGTGTAACAAATCACCTCCCCTCCAAAAAAGGATGAATTAACTTCACTAGTTTTAGTGGTCCGCTTGACCAATTAATATCATTCAATTAATTAAGGTTTTTAATTGAGATAAAAAAATTAGTGTCACGAGTGGGATTCGAACGCACCTTTGGCTTGATACGCCGCCGTTCTACCACTTGAGCTATCGTGAACTAGATCCACTCTTGCATGGCGGCATGTAATAATAATAATAAAAGGTAGTATTGTACAGTTTGTCCTTATAGCGTTCGATAAAAACGAAGTATAAAGTTTGAAAACGAGGAGGCTGGAAAGTCCAAGGGTTTCGTGAGAATTAAACCCAAGTGTGAGGGTCTTTAATTAACTGACAGACTGATTCTACAACTACTCGCCCAATCCCCAATTTTTTTCTGGGGGATTTTCTTCCTCTGAGAATTCGTGTGCTTAGTAGTTGTTTGCTGTCACTAGTCACTACAATTGTGTATTTTCTAATTATATCTAGTTGCTGAATTATGTAGTCAATCCTCTAGTCCAAGAAACAAATATTAACGATCACAGTCTCTCCACACAAACAGAATTTGTAATTAGAAAGTGCCTTGCTTTATAAGGACAAAGATAAAGTGAATAATTCACACAACTTAAATTGAACACAAAAATATGTTCGAGGTCTTAGTGGAATAATCGTTTAATCCCCGGATAATCTGTGTTTAATATGGATTGACTCCAACAATTTCATCTAATATGGCCATTCGTTCATCCACCTAGCTACTAGCTTGGCCAAACGGTCACAAAACTAAATTAGTAATTTCAATTTGACATTCAATCAAGGTTAAGGTGAAAAAAGGGTCTTTAGGACTTTATCTTGAGCAATTTTGGTCTATTGTGCAATCTCCGCTATCTAGAGCTTCTCGTAAAGGTTGTTTTAATCCTTCAGACCTTAACTTTTCTTCTGTAAGGGCTAGTAAACTCTCAGGCTGCATACGCATTCGCACCACTTGTTCTTCTGTTTTTCCTTCTTCCTGTACATATCTGAACACCAATATTTCTACTGCGCAGAGTCGGCAATAATCAGTCTATTTCTAACAACTTTCTATTCTCTCTATTTTAAACGTTTTACCCTGAAAAACCTTTTCATATTTCTCTGGCCTGGAATAAAATCCCATTGAACCGTGGATTTAGTCTTAACCCATCGGATCTACGTTTTTGGCAATGTAGTATGACGCAAAGGGGATCAGGACCGATAGATGTCATCATCCTTTTCCTTCCAATTTATCGGCCTCTTTATTGGCCCTCTGTCCTGTGGCGTATCAAAAACAGGGACTGATTAAATTAATTTAAGGCGGTACAAATCATGTAAAGAAAGGAGTTTTTCGCATTATCGCCTTTGTATAAAAGTCATCAATATTTACCAATTATAGATTTGGGATTATAAGCGTTCGCTCAACTATAAAAGGAATTGGACAAGCGTTTATTAAAAGTAAAATCTGGCGAATTCGACCGCCATGTCTGTATTATTCTTAAAGTTCTTTCTCTCGGAAATTCCTTCTTGGATCTCGTTTGCGCCTCGTATTCAAATTAGCATAATCGGCCGAATCCCGCGAGTGAAAATTAGAAGGCTTGCCCGTTGTTAAAATAGGAAGAGGGTTAGACCCTTGATTCAATACTTCAAAGCGCCCAACAAGGCGAAAACGTTAATTATTTTTTTTTAATTAGAGTCTCTTGCCCACTCGGCAAGAGGCGGCGTAGGTACGTAACCAGAAATGGCCCATAAATATTATATTCAAATGCCTCAATCTTAACACCGTTACATTCATCAAAGGCCGACGGCTAATGTGTCTCCGCGGTTTCCAATCAGCTCGCACGGACAGGCACCCCACCCTTTTAATCTATATAATACAATACATAAATATGCATAATTCAATATGCAGTTAAGTGGAATTAAAGACGGGCTGGGTCCGATCTCTCCCCCCCCCCAGTACTCTTAGAGTCACTCCTTCCCCCCGGCTGATTTCAATGCTTAACATGCCCAAATTACGAGATGCGAGATAAAGGATGATTTGATTGGCCTGTTTTAATTGCTATTTTGATTTATAACTCTCCGCTTTTCCGCATATGACTGTACTACATCAAATTAACGTTATTTGCGTGTGAAACCTGGCGTTATTATGTTAATTATTTTTAACACCACAAGGTGTCTTGACTGTAATTACGGATAGAGTTGTGTTATTACATCAGCATACAACTAGCTATACTCTGCTTTAATTGGTCTCGTTTGTTTTATTAATTGTTGTAATTACGGTATTACAATCACGTTTTATACCGGAATTAACATACTAACGCACAAATAAAGAAGTATATAGAATAAGTGATCTAGGATCTATATAAATAGTGCACAAAGATATAAAGGACAGCAGGCAGATATGTACTGAAAGAAAATAGCGAGGAAGAGAAAGAAAATGAGAGAGAGAGAGTGTGAGAGAGTGGGAGAATGAGAGAGAGAGAGAGAGGAGAGAGAGAAAGTGAGAGAGAGAGAAGAGAGAGAGTGGGAGTGAGAGAGAGAGGAGAGGGAGTGAGGGAGAGAGAGAGGACAGACGGAGAGAGTGAGGGAGAGAGAGTGGGAGTGAGAGAGAGAGGAGAGGGAGGGGGAGTG